>OX387429.1:45227561-45699407 GCA_947563755.1 Lochmaea crataegi
TCGCACATTACTAGATAGCGGATCGCAAAGCACTTTATGACGGAAAGTTTAATGAAAAAACTGAATATTCAGCTTACCAAAATAAATCACATTGTTAAAGGAGTAGCTAGAACTTTAACAAATATTCGAAGATAGGCTAGTATTATTGTAAAATCGTGATAATAATGATTTTAATAAAAATATAAATCGTTTAATTTTGCCGAAAATAACAGACCGATTGCCGATGCGTTCATTTAAAAAAGAGTTTCTAAATATACCTAAACAATTAAAGTTTAGCGGATCGGTATTTTAACGCCCCCGATGAGATAGACTTATTATTAGCCAATGTTTAGACCAATGTTTTTTGGTCTTGTCTATGTCAAGGTCAAGAGCGGTTGGAAGACAATTTTCCAGTGCTGCTAAATAATCATTTCGGTTGTAACTCTCAGATAATATGTCACTTAGTTGTCACAGTATTACTGAAGAAAATAAACTTGAATTATCGGACAAGTTCATTAAAAATGTTTGGGAAATTGAAGAGGTTACTCCAAAGGGTAGGATATTGTCTGAAACGGAGAAATATTATGAACATAATTTTGAAAAGGTAACTAAACGCACGTCGGGCAGGTTTATTGTTGAAATGCCATTAAAAAATAATTTAAATGATTTAGGTTCTTCAAAGATATGACAAAAAAGAGATTCCTTTTAATTGAAAAAGAAAAACTTATTGATGATAAAAAGTTAAACACAGAATATAGTAAATTTATAAAAGAGTATCGTGAGCTAGGGCATATGTCAAAAATTAGTGATAATGAACAAAATGCGGATCGTTATTATATACCGCATCACGCTGTAACATGTCTATCGACCTGTTTCGATTTTACAGAATAAATCCTTTGAATTACCGCTCGTCGTCACTAGCCACTTCGAATTATAGGGCATATGTCAAAAATTAGTGATAATGAACAAAACGCGGATCGTTATTATATACCGCATCACGCTGTAACATGTCTATCGACCTGTTTCGATTTTACAGAATAAATCCTTTGAATTACCGCTCGTCGTCACTAGCCACTTCGAATTATAGTTCTGTGATCCCAAATTCTTCAACCCTGACCATAAGACAATTGACGTCTGCCAACGGACGCTTCCATTTTTTCCAACGCCAAGAGGGACACCCCTTTTCGTTACCAACTGTCTACGGAGACCATCTTTCGTTATCTTTCATATTTTAAGTATCTTATGAATTTTGCTGTGATAAGTTCAAAATCATAATTTATAATTAATAAGCTTCTTCTAAAGTACTGTCTGATATAATTTTCGTATGCATTCTTTATTTTTTTACAGAGATAGACGAAATTAAATTCAACACGTGGTCATAAACTGTTCTTTTATACTAATATGGTAGTTTTAAACCAAATATTCTTTTATAATTCACTGTTTTACTTTTATACAAACATTTTCAAGCTTTTTCAGTTGCGAAATAACTCTTTTAATTATAAAATAACATTTTTATAATCTGTTAACCTATAAAATATTCCTTCGTAACGCCAGTGCCGGTTTCATATATTTCCTAAGCACGATATTTTTTCATATAACTAAATAACTTTTTGCTATGATTAGTTTCTTTCGGATCATTAGTATATTTTTTTAATTTAGCCGATATTTGCTATTTTTACTGTTTTAACATGGGACATATAATGTTGGAAAGCTTTCAGTAAGTTGAACATTTATTACTTTCAAACAACTGCCTTCCTCTTTTTAACCTGAAAAGCTGACCAACATAATGTGCCATTACATTCAAGTTCCTATAAATTCCTGATCCACCTGTACTTCTAGGTAAGCACAGCCCCGAGGATATAACCCCCCCCCCAAGCCCTAGACAAGGATAAAACCCTAAGACCTAGGCTATAATATAAGCCCTAGGCAAGGATACAGCCCTAAACCAAAATACCGCCCTAGACCAGGACATAGCAGGATCAAGACTATCTACCTATCTTCTTCGAGTTCTTAAGACATCGTAGAGGCAAGACCTTCTTCAGGAAACCACTTCATATAAGCTAAGTACCTATAAAAGTACAAATTCCTCACTGTTCATTTCCTGTGGCAGAATAAATTATAAATTTGTTTTTAACTCTATCTTTCATTTTTTTCTAAATCCTCAACTATGAAAGTTGAGGGAGGAATCGCCCGGGTGTAAAATTTTAATGTTCCGTTTTTAAGTAGTTTTTTAACTTTTATCTAAATTCCACAAGGCGTTTCTACCTTTTCCGCCTTAGTTTTTTCAGTACTTTGTAACGTTTTTATTTGACGTTAGCGTTTTCCTTATAATGTTTGCCCTAATTGCCCGGTTGCTACGCTTGTGGTCTTCGCGAATATTTTGTCACAGTGAACTACAATATTTAGTGAACCACAAATCAACCTACCTAGTCGGTATATTATTTTCTAGATTTTAATTTCGATAAGAAACTGGAAAAGATTTTATGTTAATACTAACTAATATCTACCTAATTGACAAAGAATAAAAACTCGTGCTTCTTGTTCCAGTCAGCTTGCCAGCGGAATTTTCAAGTTCCGTCGAAATCGGTTTTCAATTATTTATTTGCTTGGCGAATTGGTTAGTATTGCTCGTTATTAGGTTCTGGTAGCGAGACTAGAAGCAAGATAGATTCTTGGACATCCCATTGGAGTGAAAGAGAAAGGGATATCCAAATTTTTGTCTAATTGGGAGTTCAAAATAATTTCGTTCTTTTTAGACATTGACCAGTTCGATGGTAGTTGGGTGGTCCGTAAAATACAGAATGTGTCTTTGAGACATCCTAATAAACGGGGATATATTTTTTGGGGCCATATTAATGTGGAAAATAAAGTCTTCATATAGATTTTTGGAAAGTGTTGTTTTTGCGAAGGCTAGTTCCACATCTCTTCGGAGGATTTTGTAATACCAGCTGGTGAGTACGGCGTCTATTGCTTTTCCAATAGACCAAAAAAAATGTTTTTTGTAAAAGGACAAAAACAGTCATTCTATTCTATTCTTAGGGATTTGTAATCAGGCTTGAACGACTTGGCATGATAGATTTTTTTTTCGGTTCAAGCAAGTTTAATGGAGGAGAAATTCTGAATTACCGATTCTGACGAAAATACCCTTTTGACGAATACCAATGGAGTTTGTTTTGTTGTAATTTGTTTAGCAGAAGGAGACGAAAGTTTTGTTAACATTTCAAAGGTTAACCCTTTTACAAGTTAAAAGGTAAGTTTTACATCATAAATTGTTAATTCCATAAATGGCTTATTTGTTGACTTTTTTTTGTTTATATAGTTTAATGGGGTAGTAATATTATTTTTTTGTATTATTCACTGAGTATATCTAGTTAATGGTTTCCCTCCTTTCGTCATCGGGAAAAACTGCTTTCTTCTGGTACACACACTAACAACTTTAAGAGGAGACCTATGGATGCTAATTATCATCTGTTGTATATATTTTTGCGGAAAGTAATGATTGAACTAATAATAGATGACATAATATATGTTATATCTATTGATTAATTTATATAGATTGCCTTCCAGCAACTACAGTAAACTTTAGGACGAAAAGGTCAAATCAAGCCGGCGAGTATTTCGTTTCGTTTCAAATACGTAAATTAGCCATTATTTAGAAATTTTCTCCATTTTGGTCGCCTGGCAAATCGTTTGTGTCTATTTTGGATACTTATCTTGAATGTTACTAGGAATTCTGTAAGCTGCCGCTGTGAGGAAAGTAATGTTTTTATTGTCATAGGTATAGTGTCAGTTTTAAAAAAAAATATTTCTTATTCTTATTTAGTATTTTATGTACGAATGTACGAAGTCACTAGTTATACGAGGGGAAACCGATATGGATATTACTGAGGATTTTAGGTATTATTGATCTATTTTTTTTGGGGGGTTATTGTCATTCTACAGCGGAAAATTTGTGCTGTATGGAATTTATAAATTCGATTTTTGGGCGTGCATAATGCGATGGGAAGTTTGATTTCACTTTTAGTGGGAGCTATTGGTCATTTTAGGGCATAAGTTTGAATTGAACTTTTGTCCGCCAATGTAATTATTTTTATAACGAAAGCACTTTGTGTTATCATTATCAGATATTCTTTATTTCGTGATGGGATGAAATTAAGTATACGAAATGTTATTTTTTTTTGGTTTTGATAATTTTATAACTACGGCGGGTGTTAATAAATTGGGATACTGTATATATTCTTATTAGAATTTGTTCTCCGTAGGGTTTTTTTTCCCCTCCCCCTTATATGTATGGGAGTTGGATAATACTGGATTGAAGGACTATCTATTTTACTGGATGATTCTGCGCTGGGCTACGGATGTTGCTGGAAATAGGATTGACGCATGGATTGGAACAACTGGATGTTTGAGCTGCAAATTTCACCTTATAGGATGTATCCTGGGATTCGATTGAGTGAATTGTTTTGGATTTGGGTAATCTCTATTTGATGTAATGAATTTGTTTTTATTTTATGCATTAAGATCTAAGATGGTTATAACCTGTTTGTAATTTTAATGTTACTTTCATACTAGATATATGCGGTTAGAATTGACTCGTAAAATCTTAGCTACAGTTCATACTTTCACTATATATTCTTTTTAAATACATTTCGGCTCACGCATTGGATCCAACGCTATACGCCTTGACAAGTTTTCTTAAATGTGGATAACTTCAGGGAGTTTTTCTCAATTCTGGCTTATAATATTTTGTCGATTGGCTTATAAAAAGAATTAGAGTATACTATATTGTTAGCTATATTTAGCTTAAGGGTATATGTTGAGAGTCGACGTTTTGTACTTACATCCAACGAACACGGAGAGTTAAATTCCGAGTTTTTAGCGTAATATATAATTTTATCTTATTTCAACTTTATTCTTAATACGGTTTAACCTTTTTTTATTACTGGGAAACATATTGTTTTTTATGTTCGCGGGGTGTAATGGTTTATTCACCAAGTTTGTCATTGTCTCCATGAAACTTTTCAACATTACTCTAGCTCATTCATAAACTACTACTAAATTGTCAAACTACTCACTTCACTTTGTACATTCACCAAAACAAATCAATATATGTACAAGTAATTGGAGAATTGGTTCGTCTTTTATTTCATTCCTTTTTAGTAGGTTTTCAGGAATGGGATGCCATCTTATTTGCGGTAAATCTACTTGGCGCCCTTTACATCTAAACAATCTTGACGTGCTGCTTACTTGCTTGGCGCGTAAGTGATCCCACGCCGACTACACATGAGTACTAGCCGCTGGCCACAGTCTGTCGATCTGGACAGCCTAATTCTGTGACCTAGTAGATATCATTAAGTTTTGGAGGTTACATAATTTTTGGCGCCCAACGTGGGGCCACGATATAAAAAGTGTTTGTGGTAGTAGTTTGACCTTTTTTTTAAACTTTATTTGGACGTAATGATTTTTTTTTTTGGAAATAATTATTGGAGGATACGAGTATGTTGAAAAGTTGCTTACTTTCGTTGTTACGAGTACATTGTATATTTGAGTATATTGGTGCTAATAAACTTGACAACTCCTGTTGGTATTTTGTCTGTACTATTAGGTGTTAAATTGAAACGAAGATAATCCGTTTATTTTGTTGGTATTTTCTTTCTCAATGTTTTATTATGATAGAGACTGTATAGTTGGTATGAATTGATTTTAGTTGGATATTTTGGGGGTGTATTTCTCACTGGGTTTTATCTGAAGCTATTTTTATGTATAATCATTCTTGTTTTTGCACAAACTGAGGTAATTAAACGATTTCATTAAAATGTCGCGCAAATTAACTGTGAATCGGCTTGACAAGGACGAGTTGATCTATGAGTTGGCATATAGGGGATTGGGAGCTGGCGATGTAGATGAAATGAGGCGGCGGCTAACCGTGTCATTGCGAATTGAAAAAGATGGTAATAGTTTCAAATACCCGCAGTATCCATTTACTTTTGAACAAGATGTTGCAGCTGTAGCGAAGAAATGTAGTGACGTTGAACCGTTACTGGAAAATGTAGTTGAGGGAATGTCTAGTGGACCAGTTATTAAAGTGCAGACCAAGCTGTCGCATATGCTCAATCGTTTAGATAATATGGAACCTTCTAGCGAAGAAGAACAAGTTAAAAAGTCAGACCTTCTTGCTAAAGTACTTGAGCTATTTGATCGACTCCATGTTAAAATTGATCGACCGACATTAAATATTCCACCCGGCTTGGGGATTGTTGGAACAAGCCAAACTTTTCAAAATGAGGCTGGTCTAGTTCCTACCTCTTCTCCGATAGAAAGGAATTCTACTGTCATTGGTAATCAAGGGAAATGTATACTTCCACATAAATGGGGAATTGACAAATTTTCTGGTGTTAATAAGAATTTTTCTGTTACTGCTTTCTTTGAAAGGGTTGAAGAGTTACGTAACGCGCGTAATGTACCGCCTGAAGTATTATTGGAATCTGGTTTAGATTTGTTTGTCGATAAGGCATATCAGTTTTACAAGGATGTACGTTTACGAGTCGCGATGTGGGAAGAGTTAGTTGAGGAATCTAGGCGTGAATATCTTTCCGCGTACCATAATGAATCTTTATTTGAAGAACTACGTCGCAGGACTCAACACCCATCGGAAACAATCGGTGTATATTTGGCCGTCATGTCAAGTTATTTTAAGAGGCTTAGCTGCCCAGTATCTGAATTAACTCAGCTGGCAGTTATTTTGAAGAATTTACATCCATTTTACCAGGATCGTTTGAGAGACCCATATCCTACTAGCTTGGAAGAATTAAGACAGATTTGCAGACGAATGGAGGATCGTCGCGAAGCCATTAACAGTTATATAGAACCGACGGGTAAGAAAATTGGGACAATCGAAAAGGATTTAGCATATATTACCGTAGAGAAGTTAAATGTTGTTGAAGTGGCGTCATCTTCGAGTATACCTGCAGATAAGAAAGGTGTGATTTGTTACCGCTGTAACCAACCGGGACATCGTGCTATTGGGTGTGCGTTACCCAAAAAGATTTATTGCTTCACGTGTAAAAAGGATGGGGTTACCGTGAGGAACTGTCCGAATTGTAAGAAACAGGGAAACTAGGTGAAGCGGGCTTTACTGGTCGAAATAGCACCGCTGAACGTACATCGACCAATTTTATACCGATTTTGGATTATATCTTGGACCACGCTGTTAACGACGAGAGACCATATTTGAGAGTTAAAATACTGGGAACTGAATTTAAAGGATTGCTAGATTCAGGTGCCTCCAGGACTATTTTAGGTGTTTCGGGATGGAAGATGATACGAAATTTGGGATTTGTAGTGGATCAAAGTAAACAGACTCATTGTAGAGTCGCTAATGGGCAGGTATGTGAGAGTGTTGGAGAATGTCTATTACCTTTCGCAGTTAGAGATAGAGTGAGGATCATATCGACCTTGATAGTTCCTAGTGTACCCTATACTCTCATTCTTGGATCTGATTTTTGGAAGCTGATGGGAATAGTTCCGGATCTTCGACATGATGACTGGCATTTTTCAGATTGTATTGAACCTCTTCTCACTGTTGAACATCTACAAACACAGATAAATATGACGAATTTGCAGAAAGCTCGACTTGATGCTGTAATTCAACGGAATCGTGAGCTTATAGGGGAAGAGTTAGGATGTACAAATATGGTGGAACATGTGATTGGGTGTAACTCAAAGCCAATTAAGCAACGATATTACCCGGTGTCTCCTGTGATTCAAAAGCACATCGATGAAGAACTTGATGAAATGTTGAAATTGGATGTAATAGAGCGGAGCTACAGTCCATGGTCGTCTCCAGTTCTTTTAGTGAAAAAGAAGGATGGAAAAGATCGGTTTTGTGTTGATTATAGGAAGTTGAATGCGGTTACTGAAAGGGATAGTTATCCATTGCCTTTCATTTCCCATACCCTGGATAAATTACGTAATGCACATTTTCTTTCTACTTTAGATATTAAATCTGCTTATTGGAATATACCAGTAGAGGAATCTTCTCGACCTTATACAGCATTTACTGTACCAGGACGTGGTTTATTCCAGTTCAAAAGGATGCCGTTTGGCCTCCATAATGCTCCTGCTACATGGCAACGCCTCATAGACCGAGTGCTAGGGCCCGAACTCGAACCACATGTGTTTACGTACCTCGACGATATAGTTATAGTGACGGATACATTTGAAAAACATATTGGTGTTCTAGAAGAAGTTTTTATGAGGCTACGTGAAGCTAAATTATCTATCAGCTGGGAAAAATGTCAATTCTGCAGATCAGAACTCAGGTATTTGGGTCATGTCGTTGACAAGTATGGATTGCATGTTGATGGGGATAAAGTAAAGGCTATATTGGAGATACCTACTCCGAAGACTGTAAGGGAGGTAAGACAGGTCGTAGGAACATTTTCGTGGTATCGTAGGTTCATTCCTGAATTTTCGACATTAATTTCACCTCTAACAGCTCTCACCCGGAAGGGCAGGAAGTTCGTATGGACTGCTGATTGTGATGCCTCTTTCAATAAAATTAAGGAATGTTTGGTTACTGCACCCGTCCTAAATTGTCCCAACTATGACTTGCCATTTGTACTACAGTGCGATGCATCTGGATACGGTTTAGGTGCTGTATTACTTCAGCCACATGGGGACGGAGATCGGGTTATAGCTTATCTGAGCCGTTCTCTCTCGAAACAAGAAAGGAATTATTCTACGACTGAACGTGAGTGTCTTGCTGTAATTTGGGCCATGGAAAAGTTGAGACCCTACTTGGAGGGAGTTCGTTTTACAGTTGTGACTGACCATTATTCTTTGGTCTGGCTTCAGAACCAGAAAGATTTAAGCGGTAGACTTGCTCGTTGGGCCGTCAGAATGCAACAATTCGATTATGAAATCATACATCGGAAAGGAAAAGAACATATTGTACCTGACATGTTGTCCAGGTCGGTACCTGTCATAGATCTGTTGGAATTAGGAGAAGAATATAAGTGTCAAGACCGTTGGTATGCCCGTATGATAGAAAATGTTCTTAGTCACCCGTTGAAGTACATGAAATGGAGAGTTATAGATGGAAAACTGTTTAAGTACGTCGCTCCACATATTTTGGAACTAGGAGATCCACCGGACTCTTGGAAATTGGTTGTACCCAAGGAATTGCGAATAAAGGTTATGCAGGATGCGCATGATCCGCCAACGTCGGGTCACATGGGAATTACTAAGACCTACTCACGTATCATTGAGAAGTACTTTTGGCCTAAAATGAAATATTCTGTTTCTAGATATGTTAGAAGTTGTCCAGAATGTGCTGCTTATAAGCCAGAATTAAAGAAACCAGTTGGTATGATGACTTCTCAACCTACTGTGCACCAGCCATGGGAGATGATTTCTTGCGATCTCATGGGACCGTTTCCAAGATCCACAAAAGGACATAAGTTTATTCTCGTGATCACAGATTACTTTAGTAAATATTCGTTAATATATCCACTTCGATCATCGACTGCCGACTTAATATGTAGGAAATTGGAAGACGAAGTGTTTTTGGTTTATGGAGTGCCACGACTACTTCTTTGTGACAATGGTTCGCAATTTGTTTCTGCTAAATTTCGAAGGTTAGCCGAGGACTATCAGGTGAAGATAAGATTCAACGCACTTTACCATCCTCAAGCAAATCCTACGGAGCGGGTTAATCGTAATTTGAAAACGATGCTAGGCATTTACGTTAAAGACAATCAAAGGACGTGGGATAAAAATTTACAGAAAATGTCGTGTGCGTTACGAACAGCTGTGCACGATACCACGAAACATTCTCCGTATTATATAAATTTTGGTCGGAACATGGTACTTTCTGGGAGAGATTTTTATAAAAAGGACCAATTGGGTCAAGGGAAATCCAGTGCGGAAGAGAATAGGCCAGTTGGATTTAGGAAATTATTTGATGAAGTTACAGAACGGATTAAGAGGGCATCAGAGAAGAATAAAAAGTATTATAATTTGCGTAAGATATGCGAGGAGTTTGTAGTAGATCAAAAGGTTTGGAGAAAGAATTTTCCGCAATCTGATTCTTCAAGATATTTTAGTGCTAAGCTTGCTCCTCGTTATGTAGGACCGTTTTATATTAAAAGAAAAATATCACCCTGGACTTATGAACTGAGGGATGAGAATGGCGGTTCCGGAGGGAACTGGAACGCTAAAGACTTGAAAACAGCTAGCGCTGTAGGAAATTGACTGTGTCAATTCCCTTGTAGTTGGAGGATAATTTGTAACGTTTTTATTTGACGTTAGCGTTTTCCTTATAATGTTTGCCCTAATTGCCCGGTTGCTACGCTTGTGGTCTTCGCGAATATTTTGTCACAGTGAACTACAATATTTAGTGAACCACAAATCAACCTACCTAGTCGGTATATTATTTTATAGATTTTAATTTCGATAAGAAACTGGAAAAGATTTTATGTTAATACTAACTAATATCTACCTAATTGACAAAGAATAAAAACTCGTGCTTCTTGTTCCAGTCAGCTTGCCAGCGGAATTTTCAAGTTCCGTCGAAATCGGTTTTCAATTATTTATTTGCTTGGCGAATTGGTTAGTATTGCTCGTTATTAGGTTCTGGTAGCGAGACTAGAAGCAAGATAGATTCTTGGACATCCCATTGGAGTGAAAGAGAAAGGGATATCCAAATTTTTGTCTAATTGGGAGTTCAAAATAATTTCGTTCTTTTTAGACATTGACCAGTTCGATGGTAGTTGGGTGGTCCGTAAAATACAGAATGTGTCTTTGAGACATCCTAATAAACGGGGATATATTTTTTGGGGCCATATTAATGTGGAAAATAAAGTCTTCATATAGATTTTTGGAAAGTGTTGTTTTTGCGAAGGCTAGTTCCACATCTCTTCGGAGGATTTTGTAATACCAGCTGGTGAGTACGGCGTCTATTGCTTTTCCAATAGACCAAAAAAAATGTTTTTTGTAAAAGGACAAAAACAGTCATTCTATTCTATTCTTAGGGATTTGTAATCAGGCTTGAACGACTTGGCATGATAGATTTTTTTTTCGGTTCAAGCAAGTTTAATGGAGGAGAAATTCTGAATTACCGATTCTGACGAAAATACCCTTTTGACGAATACCAATGGAGTTTGTTTTGTTGTAATTTGTTTAGCAGAAGGAGACGAAAGTTTTGTTAACATTTCAAAGGTTAACCCTTTTACAAGTTAAAAGGTAAGTTTTACATCATAAATTGTTAATTCCATAAATGGCTTATTTGTTGACTTTTTTTTTGTTTATATAGTTTAATGGGGTAGTAATATTATTTTTTTGTATTATTCACTGAGTATATCTAGTTAATGGTTTCCCTCCTTTCGTCATCGGGAAAAACTGCTTTCTTCTGGTACACACACTAACAACTTTAAGAGGAGACCTATGGATGCTAATTATCATCTGTTGTATATATTTTTGCGGAAAGTAATGATTGAACTAATAATAGATGACATAATATATGTTATATCTATTGATTAATTTATATAGATTGCCTTCCAGCAACTACAGTAAACTTTAGGACGAAAAGGTCAAATCAAGCCGGCGAGTAATTCGTTTCGTTTCAAATACGTAAATTAGCCATTATTTAGAAATTTTCTCCATTTTGGTCGCCTGGCAAATCGTTTGTGTCTATTTTGGATACTTATCTTGAATGTTACTAGGAATTCTGTAAGCTGCCGCTGTGAGGAAAGTAATGTTTTTATTGTCATAGGTATAGTGTCAGTTTTAAAAAAAAATATTTCTTATTCTTATTTAGTATTTTATGTACGAATGTACGAAGTCACTAGTTATACGAGGGGAAACCGATATGGATATTACTGAGGATTTTAGGTATTATTGATCTATTTTTTTTGGGGGGTTATTGTCATTCTACAGCGGAAAATTTGTGCTGTATGGAATTTATAAATTCGATTTTTGGGCGTGCATAATGCGATGGGAAGTTTGATTTCACTTTTAGTGGGAGCTATTGGTCATTTTAGGGCATAAGTTTGAATTGAACTTTTGTCCGCCAATGTAATTATTTTTATAACGAAAGCACTTTGTTTTATCATTATCAGATATTCTTTATTTCGTGATGGGATGAAATTAAGTATACGAAATGTTATTTTTTTTTGGTTTTGATAATTTTATAACTACGGCGGGTGTTAATAAATTGGGATACTGTATATATTCTTATTAGAATTTGTTCTCCGTAGGGTTTTTTTTCCCCTCCCCCTTATATGTATGGGAGTTGGATAATACTGGATTGAAGGACTATCTATTTTACTGGATGATTCTGCGCTGGGCTACGGATGTTGCTGGAAATAGGATTGACGCATGGATTGGAACAACTGGATGTTTGAGCTGCAAATTTCACCTTATAGGATGTATCCTGGGATTCGATTGAGTGAATTGTTTTGGATTTGGGTAATCTCTATTTGATGTAATGAATTTGTTTTTATTTTATGCATTAAGATCTAAGATGGTTATAACCTATTTGTAATTTTAATGTTACTTTCATACTAGATATATGCGGTTAGAATTGACTCGTAAAATCTTAGCTACAGTTCATACTTTCACTATATATTCTTTTTAAATACATTTCGGCTCACGCATTGGATCCAACGCTATACGCCTTGACAAGTTTTCTTAAATGTGGATAACTCCAGGGAGTTTTTCTCAATTCTGGCTTATAATATTTTGTCGATTGGCTTATAAAAAGAATTAGAGTATACTATATTGTTAGCTATATTTAGCTTAAGGGTATATGTTGAGAGTCGACGTTTTGTACTTACATCCAACGAACACGGAGAGTTAAATTCCGAGTTTTTAGCGTAATATATAATTTTATCTTATTTCAACTTTATTCTTAATACGGTTTAACCTTTTTTTATTACTGGGAAACATATTGTTTTTTATGTTCGCGGGGTGTAATGGTTTATTCACCAAGTTTGTCATTGTCTCCATGAAACTTTTCAACATTACTCTAGCTCATTCATAAACTACTACTAAATTGTCAAACTACTCACTTCACTTTGTACATTCACCAAAACAAATCAATATATGTACAAGTAATTGGAGAATTGGTTCGTCTTTTATTTCATTCCTTTTTAGTAGGTTTTCAGGAATGGGATGCCATCTTATTTGCGGTAAATCTACTTGGCGCCCTTTACATCTAAACAATCTTGACGTGCTGCTTACTTGCTTGGCGCGTAAGTGATCCCACGCCGACTACACATGAGTACTAGCCGCTGGCCACAGTCTGTCGATCTGGACAGCCTAATTCTGTGACCTAGTAGATATCATT
The DNA here is from genome assembly GCA_947563755.1 of Lochmaea crataegi. NCBI lineage: Eukaryota > Metazoa > Arthropoda > Insecta > Coleoptera > Chrysomelidae > Lochmaea > Lochmaea crataegi. The sequence goes on from OX387429.1 coordinate 45,240,889, forward strand.
AAGTTTTGGAGGTTACAACTTTCTATCGTCAAAAAGGTAGTGGCGCCCTCAACTTTTACAACCTTTCTGTAACACTTGTGCAGCATAAACTTGGGGACGAATTACCCTTGAGAGGAGTCTCTAGCCGGAGCCCTTCGAGCTGGTGCCCTTTAAGGTTACAGCCATTTACCGTTACAACGCTATTATTAAACCTGGAAGCTTAACAACTCATTGTAGGGTGGTATTTGACGCGTCCGCGAAGACTTCTACAGGACTGTCTCTAAACGATGTCCAATTTGTAGGGCCCACCTTACAACAAGATGTATTTACCATTCTAATGAGATTTAGAAAACATAATTTTGTCATGACAGCGAACCCGACGAGGAACTAGAATGCTTTCAATTAAATACGGTGAGTTATGGATCTGCTTCGGCACCGTATCTCGCGGTTAAATGTCTTATGAAATTAGCAAAAGAAAATGAATTGGAATATCCTACTGCTAGTCATGCAATCCAACAGGATTTCTATATGGACGATTTATTAACCAGCTCTAATTGTGAAGAAGACTTATTAAAAATACAGAAATATGTATTTACCTCTCACAGGGGGCGGGGTTCGTATTAAGAAAATGGATATTACTTTTTTAAATGAAACTAAGTGTTTCTAATAGGAGTATATTCCACAAAGTAAGGGGTCCAAACAGTAAATTCAAGAAAATGGATGTCTAACAATAAAAAATTCACGGCTAAGTTTCAGCTAGAGCAAGACGTCGAATTAAATCTCCAACCGATAGGGGAGAATGAAGCATTTAAAACTTGGATTGTTAGGACCCACAGTTATGGTGTAAACAATTAGAATGGGACACGGAAGTACCAATGGAAATAGCTGATAGATGGCTATATTTTGTAACTGAATCAGTTAAAATTAATAATTTACAAATACTGAGACAAGTCGCGTCGCATACTTATAAGAAAATTGAAATACACGGTGTTAAGAATTCAAGATAATTCTTAACAGACTTGCTTGGCTAAATAAATTGTGCATTTTCTTCGTTAATAACATTATTTATTTCTGAGTAAATTATCATTGATGACTGAACATCTAAAAGTTTCTCTATATATCTATATAAAAAAAAGAAATAATGTACTTAGCAACCGTTGTTAAAATAGAGATGTCATTGTAATTTTTATACGAAGTGTCAATATAATCATAAATTTCTAAAAAAGCGTATAATTATTCATTTTACTTCAATAAAGCTTATAATCAACGAAGGTTTTCTGCGAGGGACCAGAGAGCAAAGGAGGGAAGTAAGAAAAAAGAAATACAGTCCACTTAAAATAAAATAATTCCTTCCCAAGCCTCGAATCCTTGCCCATGGTCAAACTTCGAGCCGGATATGAATTTTTCTGAAAATCTAATACATCCAATTACCAAACTTCCAGTTCCAGTGTTTAATAAGTGTCTGTGCGTGATTTTCTCGTAAAAAATTTGTGCAAAGTTCACAGGAAAACCTAACAAAAAAAAAGGGATTAGCAGAGTTCCTGTTCCTGTTGTATCTAAGGAAATAGATACAAAGTCTTAACTGTTCCTGTTGTATCTAAGAAGTAGATAGAAGCCCAATTTCCACATCAAATAAGGTCAGATTAATAGTCTAATTGTGTTTAAATAAAAAAGAAAACAAATATATCAAAAATATCTTGAGTGTCAAAAGACTTTTTGAATTTTAAATAGTCAAGCATTGTCAAAAGTTCACAAAAACATTACTTTGGATTCAATCTAGTTGAAAAAAAAATAGTAATAATATGTATATCACTTATTAACATTTTCATTTTTCTCATATTGTACCTTGAAAAACAAGCTTGTTAGAATTCTGTTTTATGCGAATAAATCTCGTAATTTTTATCATTTATCTACTCATTCATCTTGGTTGAAAAACAAATATTAATGGAAAATCTTACCAAAATTAGAACTACAAGCAAAGCTCAGATCACGAAAATATTGAAATGGATAGATGTTAATAAGGAATCCAACGACAAATTCAAATTACAAGATAGATTAAAATTCTTGGAAAGTTACTATACAAAATATAGCGATGCTCAAGATGAAATTGAATTATTGGATGAAACGGAAGGTCTACGCGAACCCCGTGAAGTTATTGAAAATAATTATTTAGATGCTATGTCTCTTCTAAATCATATGCTTGAAAAGTTAACTAAATCAAATAATTCACCTCCCACAACAACAACACCACAACTTCAAATATAATTTTACCTTCAATTCAAATTCCTCCATTCGATGGTAAACCAGAAAATTATCCAACGTTCATTGACCTTTTCACTTCGTTAATTGTAAATAATGAAAAATTAAAATCGAATTCTGAAAAGTTTTATTATTTATTGTCATATCTACGGGGCGAACCATTTCATCTTGTCAAGTCTTTGAATGTATCTGAAGATAGTCTTAAGATTGCTTTAAAACTTCTTGAACAAAAATATTTAAATAAAAGACAGAATGTTATTAATCTCTTTAATCGCCTCTTAGAAATACCAGAATTATCTAATTATTCTATACAAAATTTAAAACCATTCATAGCGGAAATTGTTTCTATAACACAAAATCTAGAAAATGTAAATGTAACAAAAGAGAAACTATTAGATTCATTGCTCACAAAACTCATAGAACAAAAACTTGATTTTATCACTCGCCGATCGTTTGAAGAAAAATGCGATACGGAAGAATTACCCACCGTAAAAAACCTATTAGAATTTTTAAATCGAAAATGCACGGTTTTACAAAATATATCAATATCAAAACACAATGAGTCAAATATGAAAAAATCCACTTGTGAGCCTCATACAACTAAATTAAATGCACCGAATAAATCTTATAAAACTCAGCAAGTCTCATTTCTCGCTGCACAACAATTTAATACAAGTAATTATCCATCAAAACTTAAGAAACATTACCAAAATTGTGTTTACTGTAATGAAAATAGTCACAAAATTTACTCATGTAAAGAATTTTCTATTTTATCCGTCGAACAACGCCACATTTATGCTAAAAATAATCATTTGTGTTGGAATTGTCTAAGTCCCAATCATTCTGTCAATGAATGTCAATCAAATAATAAATGTTCCGTGTGTAACAAAAAACACAACACCTTGTTGCATGCAAATCATATCTCAAACAATGTAAATTCTTTAAATTCCGAACCTGTAAACTGTTGTCAAAATCACACTAACAAACAAAATCTCGACTGCTCAGGTCAACAAAAACTCTTCACCAGATTCCAGTCAGTTCCACCTAATAGAGGTAATCAATCATTATTAGTTTCAACTCCCGATATTGGTCCATCGCAATTACAAAATAAATCACACCCTAGAAAAAATGTAACGTTTTGTGACCAATCTCAAGCCTCACAATCAAATGAATTTATCGATAATCATACTTTTTCACTTAATTCAAATCAAAACCATTGGGAAAAAACCCCTTCGAGTGAAAATTCATCAATTCAAACGTCTGAAAATTTTAACTCTTACAATTATCGACCTGAAAATGACCCATCATATACAGTTTGACAATCAAAGGCGTCACTGTCTACAATTGCAAATAAACAATCTTTTATTTTACTAGCAACAGCCCAAGTCATAGTCAAAAATAAAGTGGGCAATTCAATTATAATAAAAATCTTGTCAGACAGTGGCTCTCAAATGTCTTTCATTTCATTATCCTTATTAAAAAAATTAAAATATCAATCTTACAATCACAATGTACAAGTATCGGGTATTTTAAACACTCCCAATGTCATTAATAAGATGGCAGACATCACTTTCATATCTCAATATGACAATTCCAGAGAATTCCAAATTTCTTGTGCAGTAGTAGAATCCATTACACACAAATCACCTCAAATAAAAATAAATATTGACTCATTAAACATCCCTGAATTTTATGAACAATATTTAGCGGACAAAACCTTTAATTTACCAACATCTATCGATATGCTAGTGGGCGCAGATCTTTATTATGATATATTGCAACTAGGAATCAAAAAATTAGGACATGGTCTTCCTGTTTTAGTCAATACATCTCTGGGTTGGATTGTTTCTGGTGCAATTCCTCAAAAAGCCCTTAATCCAATTTATCAAACTCTATCTCAACAAAAAGAGTTTGAAATATCGGACTCAAATCACATCTCATCGAATCTTTCTCAAAGTAATACATCTAATAAATCCATCATGGGTGAACCTAGAAAAGTAGGTTCAGATCAAAAATTATCTAGTCTTTATCTATCTAATCACTCAAAAGGAGATGAATCTAGTAATCTCACTTTATCTGGTCTCAATCAAGACAATCTATCTAAATTGGGTGAATCAAACGAAAAAGATTCACACCAAATCTTATCAAATCAAATCTTATCTATTGAAAATGAAAAATATCCATCTCAATTGGGTGAATCAACCGAAAAAGGTTCACACCAAATCTTATCAAATATAAATCATATATCCCAATCCAAGTCTATCTCAAGAATAAAAGAATTTAATAAATCAAATTCTCATCAATTTCTATCATTCTGTTCAACAATATCTCTCGATAATCTATTAGAACGATTCTGGACTCAGGAAGAGCTCCATACATATCCTATTGCATCTGGAGATGAAATTCTAGCCGAAGAAACGTTCGTTTCGACCACAAAAATCCTACCGTCGGGTAGATATCAAGTAGATCTTTCTTTAATCGAACCTCAAGCCTATAAAAAATTAGGTGACTCATTTTTTAAAGCAAAACATAGATTTTTCTCTCTAGAAAAGAAATTTCAACGAGATCCCGCATTATTTGAAAATTATAAAAAGTTTATAGATGAATACTTGTCTCTCAATCATGGGCGTATCATACCTTTGTCTCTTACCAATGAAAATAATCAAAATAAATATTTTGTACTCCATCTAGCTGTTATTCGTGAAAGCAGCATATCTACTAAATTAAGAGTTGTTTTTGATTTTTCATGTAAAACTACTACATCTGTGTCGTTAAATGACATTCTTCTCACTGGTGGCAGAGTGCAGCCAGAATTATTTGACATTTTGTGTCGTTTCAGATCTTTTAAATATGTTCTCACAGCTGATATTGAGAAAATGTATCGTCAAATTCAAATGAACCCAAATCACAATTTCTTACAAAATATCTTGTGGAGAAAGTCTCCTTCTGAATCTTTGTCATGCATCGAATTAACTTGTGTTTCTTTTGGATTGAAAAATGCTCCCTTCCTAGCTTGTCGTGTCTTGAAAGACATAGCACAGCGTAACAGTAATCAAAGCCTGGCATCAGATGCATTACTCAATCAAACTTATGTAGATGATGTGTTAGCAGGTGTAAATTCTATTTCTGATCTAAATCTCCTCTACAGACAGCTCACTTCAATATTAAAACCTTCAGGGTTCAGTTTGCATAAATTTTGTTCAAATACTCTTCATTCAAATTTTCCATCTCAATCTCAAATCAAAGATATGAATTTCGATTATATTCCTTGCAAAATTTTAGGACTCAATTGGAATCCTATTTCAGATCATTTTCAAATCACAGCCCCATCAGATTTAAATTTGCCAAAAATCACAAAAAGAAATATATTATCCACAATTTCTTCATGTTATGATCCTCTTGGATTAGTCAATCCAATTATAGTTCAAGGAAAATTAATTATGCAATCACTTTGGGTTCTCAACAATAAATCTTGGGACATGGAAATAGACCATGTGCCTGTCTTACAAGAATGGAATCAATTCTGTCACAATATCCAACAATTAAAAAATCTAAAAATTCCCAGATATCTATTTTTAAACAAAGAAATAAAAAGTATAGAGCTTCATGCCTTTGCTGATTCAAGTTTAGTAGCTTATGGTGCAAATGTCTATTTTAGATCGATCTAAACAGACAAGTCTGTACATTGTTCTTTAGTAGCTGCAAAATCTCGAGTAGCTCCTATCCGTCGGATTCTAACAATCCCAAAATTGGAATTATGTGCCATGGTTTTATTATCAAATTTAGTTACCCGAATTCTTCAAATATTTAAAAACAAAATCAAATTTTCATCTATTACTCTTTGGTCTGATTCACAAATCGCCTTATCATGAATTAAATGCCATCCTTCCAAGTGGTCAGTGTTTGTTTCAAATCGAGTATCTCAAATACAAGAAAAAACAAAACATTTTCAGTGGCGTCACATTAGATCTGCACATAACACCGCAGATATCTTATCTCGAGGAAATTTAAATGAAAAAAATCAGGATTTTTGGTTTCATGGCCCAAAAATATTTTTTAATGCTACTATAAATTTCGATCAACTTGACACCTTTTCATTTGTTAATTCGTTACCTGAATCCAAGAAAACATCTTTGTCTGTCGTTCTTCAAGAAGAAAATTTTTGGTCAACTATCTTTAATAAGTTTTCATCTTTTCCTAAACTACAACGAGTAGTAGTTTACATTTTAAGATTCATGAACAATGTCAAATTTAAAGTAATTATAAAAACAACCTACACTCAGAAAAATGTCTTAGTAAACCCTCAGAAAGTCTATCTTCTCAAGAATTGAGCTACGCTCACAATTTAATCATAAAGAACATACAATCCCAATACTTTTCAAATGAAATTCAACTTATGAAAAATCAAAAAAGTTTGAAACGCAAACAGTTACTGTCTTTAAAGCCATTCTTAGATCAAGATGGACTGTTAAGGGTGGGTGGTCGGTTGTCTCATGCACCCATACCTTATTCTCAAAAACATCCGTTGCTTCTACCATCCAAATGTCATATTGTAAACATTCTGTTAAGGTTAGAGCACAATCGATTAGGCCATTGTGGGCCACAAACCACATTATCAAATTTTAGACTACGTTATTGGCCATTGAATGGTTTGCGTGAAGTAAAACGCATTATTTCTAAATGTATCACTTGTCATCGGTTCAATGCTCAATCAGCTGAGCAAATTATGGCAGATTTACCTTCATATCGAACTTCCATTGCTAGGCCTTTCCAAAAAGTCGGTATTGATTTTGGAGGTCCATTTCTCATTAAATCTTCAACTCTTCGAAAAGCACGTATCACAAAATGTTATCTATCTTTATTTGTATGTATGGTAACTAAAGCAGTCCATCTCGAATTAGTGTCAGATCTATCCACAGAAGCATTTTTAGCAACCCTAAAACGTTTTATAGCTCGTCGAGGATGTCCATCAGTCATATACAGCGATAACGCAACAAATTTCCTAGGAGTAAAAAATGAGCTTAAAGAAGTTCATGATTTCCTGTCTATCCAAGCAAATCTTAACTCCATCAAAGATTATCTTTCAGCTACCGAATCTCAGTGGCAAAATATCCCTCCACGTGCTCCTCACTGGGGTGGCATTTGGGAAGCAGCCATTAAAAGTGCCAAATACCATCTAGTTCGCCTTGTAGGCAATTCTACTTTAACTTTCGAGCAATTGTCAACTATCTTCGCTCAAATCGAAGCAATCTTGAATTCACGTCCATTGTATCCTTTGTCTAATGACCCAACTGATCTAAATCCTCTGACACCTGGTCATTTTCTAGTCGGGTCTCCTTCAACTGCTTATCCGGAGCCAGATGTATCAGAAATTTCCACAAACAGATTATCATTTTGGCAACAATGTACTAAGGTTCAGCAAAGTTTCTGGAAGCAATGGAAAACAGCTTACCTACATCGTCCTCAAAATCGTCCTAAATGGTTGAAAACAAAATCTAATATCAGGGATGGTGATCTTGTCCTAGTTCTTGCCAAGAAACTCCACCACTGAGCTGGCCAATAGCTCGCGGTATATAAATATTTGTCGGTAAAGATGAAAATGTCAGATCGGTAAAAGTAAAAACCAAAGATGGTACCTACATTCGACCCATCGTAAAAATATCGCCTCTCCCATATGATCGAGATTGAACTCAATTAAACATATCAGTATCAACAGTCACATAATAAATCATAACTTATTCATCTTTCATTCTTCTTTAAAAAGTTGTTTCATAGAACCTCTATAGAATCACAGCTCTATCGTAACTATACATTTACTAGTTTATATCCGTTACTAAAGATTGTGCTGTTAATTTCTGCCGTTCAGCTAAGGTAGATATTATCAAATACTTTTGTTGATTTCACATTTAGATCAGTCTCATTTTATTTTTTCTTGTTCTTTTATTATTAGTAGTAGGTAAGTAAGTAGGAAATTTCTCCCCATATCATAATATCAGTATTTTCAATAATTTGTATAATGATTCAGTTCGATCATGCGCATTAGCGTACCCAACCATTTCTTAATATTTATTTTGGTCTCACGCAACAGCTTAACTAAAATCCTCATAATGTTAACCATAACTATTGTGTATTTTGTACTCAATGACCTACCAATTGTTTTTCTGTATTTATCTATCTGTCAAAATAAGACATACAGTATCGTAATCTTTATGTTAACTTATCAATTATTAATTTTATTTCTGTAAATGTGAATCACAGATATACAATGGTCACAAGTATTCATAGTTTATTCTTGATGAAAAGTCTTTCCATTTGTCACTGGAATAGAAATTTTTATCAACCTTAACATTTTAATTTGGTGAACTCAATGACGATGTTAATTTCAAATTAGTTCATCAGTTTTGAGTTTAATGTATAATATTTTTTGCTTTGTTTGTAGCCGGCCAGTATGTTAAGAATTCAAGATAATTCTTAACAGATTTGCTTGGCTAAATAAATTGTGCATTTTCTTCGTTAATAACATTATTTATTTCTGAGTAAATTATCATTGATGACTGAACATCTAAAAGTTTCTCTATATATCTATATAAAAAAAAGAAATAATGTACTTAGCAACCGTTGTTAAAATAGAGATGTCATTGTAATTTTTATACGATTTGTCAATATAATCATAAATTTCTAAAAAAAGCGTATAATTATTCATTGTACTTCAATAAAGCTTATAATCAACGAAGGTTTTCTGCGAGGGACCAGAGAGCAAAGGAGGGAAGTAAGAAAAAAGAAATACAGTCCACTTAAAATAAAATAATTCCTTCCCAAGCCTCGAATCCTTGCCCACACGGTTTCGCTGATGCCTCAGAGAAGGCTTACGAGGCATGTATTTTTATAAGATGTGTTGAATCAAGTGGTTACATAACATGTAAATTATTGTGCGCTAAATCGCGAATCGCACCGTTTAAAAAGGTCAGTTTGCATAGATTAGAATTATGCGGAGCTCTGTTATTGGCCCAGCTATTTCACAAGGTACATACCAGTTTTGGTATAGAGTTTGATAATATTCATGTATGGACCGATTCGGCCATTACATTATGTTGGATTAGTGGTGATAGTGCCCATTAGCATACCTTTGTTGCAAATAGAACTAGTGAGATTCAGTCTATCACTAAAACTAAATATTGGCATCATGTAGAATGCATCATCAGAATGCAATCCAGCAGATTTATTATTACGCGGTTCTTACCCCCAAACACTTAAATCTACGGATTTATGGTAGCATGGTCCATCGTGGCTTCGTTTGGATTCAACCACACGGAAACCAGAAGAACCTTTTACTATTTCTGAAATACCCGAAGCTAAAGTGATTGAATTAGTATATTGCGAAAATTATAAAAACGTTTTAGTCGAACATTTACTTAGCAAATTTTCGATATCTATAAAAGTGATTAGAGTTGTAGCAAGCGGCTGAACAATGTAAACGAATAGTAAAGTCGAAGAATGCTAATAATAAGTTGATTATATCACAATAAAAAAAGTACAGGAAATAATGCCGAATCATGTATATTAAAGGAAATATAAAAATGTGGCTTTCCGGAAGTATACTTAGCGTTGCAAAGTAAAAAGGTTATATCAAATAAAAGTTGCATTTTGTCTTTAAACCCGTTCTTACTAGATGGAATAATTAGAGTAGGGGGTAGGTTGAAAAATGCGGATCTAAATTTTGACACTTGTTTTCCAATTATATTACCAAAATCACATGAAATTACAAATCTCATAATAAAACAGGAACATATTAAATTAAACCATTGTGGTCCGCAACAGCTTCTTTCCAGCCTACGCGAAAGATTCTGGCTCAAGGGCGCCAGGAATACCTGTAAGAAAATATTAAAAATTATGTTACTTGTAAAAAATGTAAACCGACAGGTTACACTTACCTAATGGGTGACCTGACTTCAGGACACTTCCTTATTGGACGACCATTCAGCACCATATCCAAGAGATTCTATGTAGAGGTGCCCCAGAATCGATTAAAACGATACCAATGTCTCCAACGTGTAGTTCAACAGTTCTGGCACCGTTGGCAAAGGAAGTACCTTTCTGAGCTGCAGACTACATGCAAGTGGAAGACGGAATTTCCCGAGCAGTTGCAGACAGGAGCGTTAGTGTTGGTCCAAGACGACACTAAATTCGTCAACAACTGGCAGCTAGCCAGAGTAAATAAACTTCATCCTGGTCTTGACGAAGTTACCCGTGTTGTGGATGTAGAGACTCGTGATGGAATCTTCCGAAGACCGGTGACAAAAATTTGTGTATTACCTAATGTGTACAAGATTTTTAGTTCATGCATTCACATTTATAGTTTTATATAGCATTTGTATAGTTTTTTATTGTTTTTTTGTTGAACTTTATCTGATCAAGGTGGGAGGTATGTTAGGGAATAAACATGAGTATCGGCAACGCCGCAAAGACAGTAAGAAGAGTTCTGTGTAAGCCCAAGCGCCGTCCACTCTTATTTACCTCTGACCAGTTAAATAGTTTGAGAAGGCATTATTCATAACAATTTTCTTTTGCAAACACTTAGATTTATCAAGTTAAACTTTTAGATTGTGCTGTCTAATGTTGGGATTCTGAGAATTCACCTATAAGCTACAGAATCTGTAAGATATAGGATCTGTAACTTGAACCTTTACAGATTTGTAAAATTTGCTATTCTGGAACCAAATCTGTAAGATTCATAGTTACAAATCTTTACCTTATAGGTTTCAACTTCACTTCTGTTTATAATGTCAAAATTCTAACGTCAAAACCATTAAAAGTATTTAAAAGCTGTGTATGTACCGACCTGACCTGACCTGACCATAACATGAGGTCTTAAATTATGAATTAAGAATTGAACACTATTTTTGTCCAACCGAAACATTTGTCTAAGATGCCTGTCTGGCATATCAAACGGATTTAATTGATCCCTTAAATGTCTTCGTTGGATTCTCATATGATTTCTGGAAAAATGGAAAGTGTATTTTATAATAATACCATAAAAAATATGTACAAACTGATTCTCATCCTCTTCCAACAGAATACCGGCGGAAATATTTAATTGTCCGTTCATATTAATGTCAATGATGTTCATTCAAAAATCACAAAAAACTAAAAACTCTACAACTTTTCCACCATAAAAATACACAAAAAATGATAATAATAATAATACAACGCTCTGTACCACACCCTGTACTGCTTACAGTGACAGATGTCTAGCCCGTAAATATTTACGAATCTGTAAGGAATCTGTGAGTAACAGGTGAGGTTAGAATCGCATTTCCTGTAACTCTTACAGATTTCGGATAATAGATCTTACAGATGTTCTCAGAATTTCACCATGTCTATTAAATACGGATTTTAGTCTTTCTATGTGTTCCTGAAGGGATGTACTGTATATTAAAATGTCGTCCAAATAAACTATAGGCGATTTCGGCACGCTTTGGTTGGTAGGGACTTTGGTTAACCAATTGGTAAGTCCTACGTCACCGGTATGACGTAAAGTGCCAATTACAGGCGAAATCGTTTGGTTCTCAGTCGGTACAGCTGATTGATGAAATTGACATTTATGTTAAGTAAGTTATCTGTGATTTATGTTTTGCTAACCTTCTTTATCTCTGTGTATTGCACTCGGAAAATTTGTTTATTGAGGTTTCTTATATTTTCTTGTAGTTTTGAGTTAAATATATATATATATATATATATATATATATATATATATATATATTGGGGAAGCGGCAAAATTGTAAAATGAGTACTCTTTACACTATTTTCCAAGCTTTCGGAATATCTTTATTTCCATTCTCGAGGACAGCATTCGAGATTGTATTACAAGTTGTTTTAAATGGTAAATACATCTAATAATAATTTTGATTTTAATTTAAAAAAAAATGTCAAAATGATGTCAAACAAAATCGTTTGCTTATAGAATAAGAAATAGTATACAATTATAACTAACCTATATCTAAAAATATCAAGATTGGCTAGGTTCGTCTTCTTTTTTTTAATTTGTTTGATGTTATTTTAACCTCAAATGTTTGAAATAGACGAATTTGAAATTTGATGACACTTATGCTCCCTATCAATAGCCAAAAGGTAGTAATAAATATCACTCAAATTTTTATTATCACTCTTTCTATTGATGATATTTTGTTCTTGAGATATGTGGGCCATTTCCAAGAAAAGTCTTTTTTTGGTATTTGATTGTATATCTAAAATACTGACAGAATCAAAATCCATAATATGGTCTTTATCAATTATATGTTTGGCCAAAGCACATCTATCGGGATATAATCTGGAATCACTTTTATGGAGAGAAATTCGGTTTTTCAATTTTTGGCTAGTGTGGCCAATATATTTATCCTCGCAATTTCTACAAGGGATACAGTATACTACATTTGAAAGATTAAGAATATCAGTTTTATCTTTAACTCTTGTATAAATTGATTTGATCGTTAAACATGTTTTATTTGCAATTTTTATGTTAGTAAGTGGTTTGAAAGCTCTAATTAATTTTGGTGTAATTTCTCTAATGTATGGCAAAGAAATATAGTAATAGGGAATTTCAGCATGTTCTGAAATAATGTCCAAATTTGGAGAGTTATTATAAAATATGTTTTTTATCAACTTGTTTGGATATCCATTATCTAAAAGTAATTGATGAAGGATTTTTAAGTTTTTTTCATGAAATACAGGATCTGAAATATTAGTTACTCTATTTTTCATTTGCCTTATCAAATTAATTTTCATAGAATACTTATGATATGACCAAAAGTTCATGAATCTTCCAGAACTCATTGGTGTACCAATCAATAGATAAAGTGTTATTAGAATTTCTTATCATTCTAGTATCTAAAAAAGGTATACTTTGTAATTCGTCTTCCTTCTCTATTGTAAACTGAATGTGTTGATCATAGTTGTTAAATATGGAAAGAACTTCATCTACTTTATTATCTGGTAAAGCTAAAATAATATCGTCAACATACTTTTTTATGAAGATTAAATTGAAAGGTAATATTTGTATAACCGAGTCTAACAAATTATCCATAACGTAACATGCTATAATTGGCGAGATTGTTGCTCCCATTGGAGTACCAAAAGTTTGTTTATATATTTTATCATCAAAAGTGAAATAGGTATTTTCAAATAGAAATTTTATGATATCTTGGAAATATTTCTTATTTATTTTTTCCCAATTTTTATCGATTGCCTTCAGAGCTGAATCTAAATATACATTACTAAACAAAGATACAACATCTAAACTACAAATAACATGGTTGTTTGGTAATTGAAATTTATTAAATTGTTTATATACTTCAAAAGAGTCTTTGATGTAGTATTTTGTATTAAGATCATAAGCTTTTGTTAAAATTTCTGTAATATAAGAGCCTAAAAAATTAGTAGGAGTACATAAAGATGCAACTATGGGTCTAAAGTTGGTTTGTGGATTTTAGGAAGACCATAAAATTTCGCAGGTATACCATTATAACAAGTAAGTTTTTCTTTCGTAATTTCATCTATTTGTTTAGTATTATATAGTTTTTTAATAATAGTGTTACATTTATTTGGAATGATAATGTAGGATCTCTTTTCAATCTGATATAAGAAGAACTATTATCAATAATTTCTAAGGAAAGTTCGATATAGTTATCTTTTAACATGATTACAGTACAATTACCTTTATCACTGTTAGTAACAACTTTATTAGGGTGCAACTTAAGAAATTTTTTTGTTTTGTAATATAAATTACGGAAAAAAGAACTACTCGATTTTTGGTGAATATGATTCGTGATAATATTAGTGGATTTTGAAATTAATGTTCTTAAATTGTCATCTGATGTTTGTGAAGTAATGTATTCAATATCTGTTAGTAAATGTCTTATCTGAATATCTTTCCCGAGAATTGGCTCGATACTAAATTTTGGTACTAATGATAAAAAACATGAAATGTCATGTGGAATTTCAATATTAGTTAAATTTTTAATCCATTTGGGATTAGTATTCAATTTCATTTGGAATTCTTCGTCTAATAATTTATTTAGTTTCTTGATATTATTGTTTTTTGTTGAATAAAAAATCTTATTATAATTTCTTTTTTGATAAAATTGAAAGTTATTAAATATATATTCTGATGTCAATTGAATTATTTCTGACTTTAAAAAATTCAAATTAGATTCTAGATTTATGATAATCTTTTGATTGTTAGAAATTTCAATATTTATGATTTTATTGCCTAACCTTAAGATAAAATTAGTATTCTTCCTAATGTGAACATCTTGACGGTGGAGAAGCTCAGTTAATGGATTTATTGAGTGTTCTATATGTTTAGGAGTGATATTTTCTCTTCTACATTTCAAAAGGAAACATCTTCTATTGTATTCTTTTGCTAATTTCATCTTAATTCTCGACCATTTCTTAAATAATTGATCAGTATATTTACCATAATTGTCTTCTATGTTCTTATAAAACCCCATTATCAATAACTACAGTTATAGTAGATATTTGCCGAATAATAATGTACAAGGACAGGAATATTGGGGAAGCGGCAAAATTGTAAAATGAGAACTCTTTACACTATTTTCCAAGCTTTCGGTAACAGAGATATTCCGAAAAAGGCACAGGTGCGGCAAGAAGTTCTGAAAACTGGTGGAAGTCTACCACCCCCTGAAATCAAAACGACTACGAATGAATTCGATGAACTGGTGCTTGCTACCATGAACCCCATTACAGTGGAGGGGAACGATAATCCTTTTGATTCAGACACTATTTGTACAATTTTAGGGACCACTACGAAAATTGAATTTGTTTTTGAAAATTCAGTATCTAGATGATAGCAGGCATTTTTTTAAATATTTTTAATATAATTTTTAATATATTGCATCATTATTGTGTTGTGTATAATGTTATAATGTTTTTTAGGCAAATGCCATATCTAATGAAAAGGAAAGTTTTTCTGAATCAGACCTTGAGGTACAAGAAGTAAGTATTAATGTTGTAGTATTAATGTGGAAAAATTACAATACTAATGATTTGAAAAGACCTCTAAATCCTGCACTGCTAAGGGCTGATAACAATGGCAAAAGTGAAATGGAAGATGTGCAATCTGAAGATAAAATAATGGATCCAGCCGTAAAGTTGCAAACTAAACTACTGAATTCAAGCAATATAAGAACTAGAGGCACACGTGGAAGAGTAAGTTTTCTGATAACTCCTACTTGTTAAAAAGTCCAGACCACATAGGAAAGTTTTTTATGAATCATTTGTCACAAAATGTTATTCTTGATAAAAGTTGATGTATTTTGGTAAAACTTGAATTTGAACCATTATTTTCTAAATTTTCATGGGGTATACTGGGGAGATAAACAAATAAGAATTTTGATCTTAAAAACTGAGTAACATACACTTATTATCTCTGCTTCAAATATTCTGAGTAATTTTCTTCTACATTAAAAAAAATACATGTATAATCTTTAACATTAGCAATTACTTTCAGTATCCTGATCGAAGAAGGCCATCATCGACTGTAGTGAAAACCATGGCATCAAGTGCGTTGGCAGAAAAGTACGAGATACTGGCTGACAACAAAGTTACCATTGCCCAGTACATACTTAAAAAATTAGAAAGAGTAGCCTTGTACAGCGAGGAAGAACATCAACTGAGAAAGAGTAACCTACAGCTTGATATTTAAATTAAAAATAAACAGCTTGAAAAGCTATCTCATTGACCTGGCTAATTTAAGTAATTTTATTTGATTTTTATGTTGCAAATATTCTTCTGTTTTCTTCAGGCTTCATTCTGCCTCTTAATTTAAGTAATCTGTGATTTTTATTTTATAACTTTTTTGTTCTGTCCTTAGGCTTTGTTCTCTATTAATCTAAGTGATGTGATTTTTATGTTGGAAATATATTGTTGATTTTTTCTTCAGGCTTTGTTCTGCCCTTTTAATGGTCTGTGATTTTTAAATTAAAATTATTTGTTTGTTTTTGGCTCCGACCATGTATTTATGTTCGAAAAATTTTGGACACTTATAAATAAAAAAATTGAAAGTACCTACTTCATATTAATTTTATTGATCCATCAAGAAGCAAACAAAAGTATCATAGTGCTACAACTATGTACTTATTTTTAAAAATAAACAAAAGTCATTAAAATCTGATAATTGATAATAGATACAGCTGCTTTGGAGAGAGAAAATTTGAGGAAAATAAATTAGTATTGATTGGTGGAGATTATCTCAAGTGGAAAGACACTGGAAAGAAAAGAAAAATTATCTTGACATTTAAGAAAAGAAAAATCAAGATATAATAGTTGAAATAGTTAAAATTATTGATAGGTGTTACAGTTCATTAAAATATCTAATAAATTCATTTTGGACTGAGTTTAGTGGGCCTCCACCTCCTTGTGGCTCCAAGTTGATTTCTTGCGTTTCAATTAAATAATTGAGTTCCTCCTCATTAATGTCTTCGGGCATTGGGGGCTCTGGTTCCTTCATGTCCCTCGCAAGGTTATGAAGGACAGTAGTAGCCACAATTATGGTCTTGACGGTTTCCAGCTTAAGTCTTAGGCCATATGCAACTACTGGGAACCTTCGCTTCCCTATGCCGAATACCCTCTCAATAGAATTTCTGGTGCGAATTAATGCCTCATTATAAAGACTTTCACCTCTAGTGACAGGATTTGCCAAAGGTGTCATCAAGTAGCTTCGAAGAGGATAGCCACTGTCCCCTAAAAAAGAAACAACTTTTAGGTCCTACTATCTAAATAGCTGTTAAAACTTGGTTTCTTCAAGATTGAATTATGTAAACTGTTTCTTTGCAGTTGTAATGTTGAAAAATTTAATAAAAATCCATATTTTCACAATTTTTAATACCATATCCAGAATTACGTGCATATAAAATTAACTCTGTAAATGAAAAGATGTAAAAAGATAGAAAGGTGGGTCAACCCACAGCACATAGGCCAAATTTCGCCCATTGTGGCATAAAAGAGTGAAAATAGTAAAAAATTTCAAGGGAGATTTTAGACTCTTATGCTTCTTTTTAGAGGCTCTTCAATTTCAAAAATACACATTTCTATAAATTTCAGCATTTCCTCCACCTAAAATAACAATGAAAATAAAATCTTAAACAGAAATTTATGGAAAAAGAAAAATTTATTATTATTTCATCAACACCTCTACTCAATTCCAATTCCAATTTTTCAAAAACTTACCTGGAGAATCCATCTTCACATGTGTGCAATCAATCAAGGCCAGAACTTTCGGAAATCTAGCTGTATTAAAAAACTCGTTTTGGGACTTGACTCGCTGCCGAGGATGAGGCATAATTATCACTCTAGGGCGTAAATATGCAATAATTCGAGACACGTAGGCTCACTCTACTTGCTGTAGAGACATGAACATTCATAAAGTCTGCAGTCTGACTGATATGTCCACTGCTGGCATAAAACCTTAGTGTTAAAAGCAATTGGTTCATCGGTTCATCGGTTCATCGGAGAGGCTCTTGTTTCTAAAAAAAATTGTTTTAGTACTTATAATACATTTTTTAGTTTTACAATATCAGGACAAAATCATCTTAACTGCTATTCTATGTCAAGATCTTAATACTTACCTGTTATCTGGATACTCTAGCAGATGCTCAATGTCTCTTAGAAGTGTCATGACCGTAGGTTTAGTTAATCTGAATCGTCTAAAAAAGTCCATTTGGGGTATTTCTTCGAAATAATTGGGCCTAACAAAAATACGTCTTGGGTATCCCATCTCTATGAAATTTAGGACTTCCAAATCATCTTCCATGAGATCATCTGCCAGAACCTCATAATCAGAATCCATTATTTTCACAAATTACAAATCGTCACGAAAATTTATAAAATGTTGTCGAATATTTGAGGTTAAAGAACATTTAAATTAGTTTAAGGGAAGAAACTTGGTCAGTTAGCTAATACTGCTTTAATGGACGTTTTAAGAGTCTCTTAAAGTTGGCGCAAACCCAAAAGTTTTTAACGGTAATTTAAAGAAACACTTAGCCTAACCGTCCTTTAAAAAAAAGTCGGTGCAAACGGCTGTTAGAAACTAAATACAAATTGGTATAAAGATCAAAAAAGGAACAAGTTGGAATGCTTTTACCTATCACAGTTTTTATAACAACCCAATCAGTCAATATGCTCTCTTTATTGTGGTGTATTTATTCAGACTCGGAGTCAGAACTTTCTAGTTTTATTTTTTGTGAGGTAGGAGGTTAAGATTTTTAATAATGCCTCTTGAAAGTGTTGAGTAATAATTTTGTTATTTTCTGCCAAACTTTCCTTTGTTGTTTGGTGGATATCTTGCAAAATTTGTGCAGAGGTTTTGATAGCTGACTTAACTGATTTTTTTGCCTCCCTAAATCTATTTGATCGTATTTCATTTTCGACACTGAGCTTTTCAGGAAGGCTAGTTACAGGGCTACCACAACTAATAGAGGTTTTTGATGTTCCCGCAATCTGTGGGCTATTATTACTTTGTAAAACAAATGAGTTATCACTTTCATGACTGTCTGATAAAATCTCAGTTGAATCTTGCTCTGTGTCCATAATCATTGGGGGATAAATTTTGTGTTTATCGCCAAGAATAGCATCGATATCCTCGAAGAACCAAGGCTTCTCCATTGGCCCAGCACCTGTTTGTTTAATATTGTTTATAAATGAGATATATGATTTTTGACAGCAACAGATTGCATTACTACTAGACAAAAAAAAAGAAAAAACAGACAAAACTTGGAGAATTTTAGAATATTGGCCAATCATACAATTCGTTCAAACGACTTTATTTATTTACAAATGAAGAGCAAGACAGAAACTACTTTGGACAAGGATAGAAAGCTACCAATTTCAGTAACCGTGCTGCAGATCTCGGTATGTGATTTGACAGACCAAAAAGGGTACCAAAGTTAGTTTGACGTCATCGTTTTTCGAAACGAAATCGATTGGTATGTATTTGACAAATGTAACGTTAATTTCGTTCACTTTACTTCCCTCGATTGAATTAATAAATTATCGTATGGGCGGCGAATAGCCAGTCCTTTCTCATACCCAACACCGAGAAATGTTTCAAGGCTGAATATATTTACTGTAGACGAGAGTCGAAATCAACGTTTCTATGCGCGCTGATCGAGGTCCGTCTGTCGGGAAGATAGTCACGTCTATATTGAAATTCCCACTTCGATCTCGTGTCTCTTCTTCTACCAATTATAAATCAAATATGAATCAAGAATTCACTACTGAAAGGTAAGTTCCTTTCCTGGTCAAAGCGTATGAGCGTGACACGAACATGAGACGTAAGTCGGTGGTCGTTCACATGATTTCGTGTATTTAAACAAGTGGCAAAGGGGTTTCGTTCTTCTTTTCCGGCGAACATGTGCTATTGAAGCCTTTCTGGCTTAACTTATCTTATCTTAGAAGTGCATTCATTTGAGTGGTAAGTCATTTCGCTTAAATGTATAACTAACTCTCCTTTCTTAATAGCTTCTACCTTCCTATCTTTATTATGCAGCAATGTCATTCCAGTGCCAGGAATAATATATATCGATATGAATTTGTTTTTTTTTCTTTCAGGTTTTTTTTATATTATCTCTTTAAAAATATCTATTTAAAAATATATACGTATTTAAACAAATGTATGTATTTACCGGTGCAGAATCGATTATTCGATTTTATCGTTTTCATTTATTTATTTCATTTATTGCTTTCTTTGAGTATTTCTTTTATCTAAAAAAATACAGGATGTATGAACCACGTTGTCAAATAATTGTCTTCAACATTAAATATTATCTGTATTGTATATCATACTTCAATACTTCAGACATCCTGGATTTTAGTTAAATTGGAAAATTGTTCCTGATACTATATTTGTTCCCCAGCACTTTACCTGGGATACTTTACCTGGGTTACTTTACCTGGAGCACTTTACCTGGGACACTTTACCTGGGACACTTTACCTGGAATACTTTACCTGGAATACTTTATCCGGGACTTCAAGTTTTCCGACAACTTCTCTACAAGTGTATCTACAACTACAACAAGAACAGGAAAGTACAATAGTTCTTGCTCTCCAACACAACATATGTCGTCATCCAATAACTAGTCAATTTTTTTTCATTTTTTTTATTTCATATTTTTTTGGAAAATGTACAACTTGTAAATTTAATAACGTTGTTCATATAGTTTTTTTCCCTTCCAATCTTCCAGGATTTGTCGCTATAATGCAGATGTGAATAACAAATAAACTAGTATTATTCAGAGTGGCGCCCACTTACCTTTCCTAATTTTCATAATTTATCTTTATTTCACCTTAAATAAATTTCAAGTAGAATTACCCGAGAACCGGTAAGACTACTCTCTGAATTTATACTAGTTTGGTCTCAGAATCTACACCTGAGGTGCTCTCTAAACTGAGTAGCCGTTGCAAATTGTCGCCCAACCTTGTTGGAGGCGTTGCAAAGTGGCATTACCTTATCGTTACGTAACAAATTGGCACCCGAACGTGTGTGGGCCTTGTTTTACACATCTGCTTTATAATAATAAATCTTGAAACTTGGAAGTTTGGACAGTAGTTGAAGTCAGAAGCAATCACTTTAATATTCTATATATATATATATATCTTTTTTCACTTATCGTATTATTTATCTTTCTATCTTTTACTTATCATATCGTTCATATGTTGAGTTGGTTATATCTATTTTTATTATCGTTTATCTAACATATCTTTATATTTTTATCGTATATCTTCACGTATCGTACCTATAAAATTTTCTTTTTCGTCAATATCAACAGTACTCGTTTTTTCTCTTTTATCTTATATTTTTAATACCGTCAATTAACGTATAATAACATGGCTCGAATTTTCAAATCAAATGTTGATTATCTTTTATCTCATGAATTGGATTACGAACTTTCCTATCGTGGCTTGGAAATACCTTCACTGGTTACAGAGAAGAGGAAATTATTACGCGGTGTTCTAACACAGGAAGTATCTATGAGGAGTTCGATTTCATGTGTTGAACTTCCTTTTATTACCGAAATTACAGGTATTAAGATGTCTTTTGCCGACTTGAAGAAGAAGGTTCAAGATTTTGTTGGATCTTCTTCGGATGTCGAGTACAGAAGATTGACTTGCCGTCTAACTCACCTCACTCAACGTACTTCTCGTGTAACTTGCGAGGAGGACGAACAAGAACAAGTAAAGAGACATTTAACAACAGAAATATTTTGTTTAGAAGGTGAATTAGATAGCAAAATCAATGTTATCGATTCAGATAGACAATCCACTCCAGTAAATACAAGTTAAAGCTTTTCTTTTTCTAAACCTGTACCTGTACATAAATGGGGGATAAGATTCTCAGGAATAGATTCCAAAGAATCTGTACTTGGATTTTTAGAACGCGTAAATTGCCTCAAACTTTCGAGAGGTATCACAGATGCTGAATTGTTTTCTAGCTCAGCTGATTTATTTAGTGATCAGGCTTTTAATTGGTATCTTATTAACAGATGCAAAGTTCAGAATTGGTAACAATTGGTGACCAAATTAAAATCCGATTTCTTACCGTATAACTACCAAGATGATTTACTAGAGGAAATCAAAGCTAGAAAACAAGGTCAACATGAACGAGTTACCTTGTATATTAACGCCATGTGTGGTTTGTTCAACCGTCTTGATGACAAACCAAGTGAAAGTGCCATCATTCGGATTATTCGTAGAAATCTTTTACCTCATTATGCACAACCATTAGCTTTAATTGATATTGATACTGATGATATTTTGACCGAAAAATGTAAACGACTAGAGGAAACATTAACTTGGGACCAACAGTTCACAGCTAATCATAAAAGCAGTCAATATTTACTTGAACCAGATTTGAGCATACCTAGTACCTCTTTTAAGGATAATTCTTGTTTTAAACAAACACGAAAAAATCTATCTGTAGTATCTTCTACCTGGACTTGCTGGAATTGCAAACAAGCAGGTCATATGTATTATAACTGTCAAGTTCCTAGGAAACTGTTTTGTTTTGGTTGTGGACATCCTGATACAGTAAAAACGAAATGTCCAAAGTGTTCAAAAAACGAACCAAGCGGTGGTCGAGCTTCCCACTCTACCACAGTCGCTCAGAAACCGGGAACATCAGGAAAATCCAGCACCAAAGTAAAACCAAAACCTCAGGAAAAACCTACAAAAGACAAAAATTGAGGTTATCTCAAATAAATCCTGTAAATTCCAGTTCTGCAAGGAAAATTTCTCCTTCTATCTTAAAAAAGGTTCCTACTGTAAGTCGCTCCGACTGGAATTCGTGGCTTTTATTTGTCAAAAAATTCTATAAATTAAATTCAAGATCAAATTCAATAGTTTCAAACTCGAAGCATAAGTCTTTAGCAAATGTAGGGTCACTGTTGTATAACATGGAAAATGATAATCGACCTTATGTCGATATCATAATTTTTGATAAAACAATTTCTTGCCTTGTTGATACTGGTTCAAATATCTCATTGATTGGTTCTCGTGCACTAGATTTTATTCATAACTTATCGATACCTATCTTAAACGATGATAACTTAAAAATATCTACTGCAGATGGCAAGTTGCAGGACGTTCTTGGTTGTATCGAAACATATGTCATCACAGACAAGATATCTAGGCTTATGAAATTTTATCTAATACCTTCTGTTAACCATGACATTATTCTCGGTATGGACTTTCTTGAGATTTTTAATGTTAAAATAAATTTCTCTAAATTATCTTTAACTGTAAATTCTCTCTCGTTGGCTGTAGTCAATACAATTCGGGATGTATCTCATTTAACTCCTAATCAAACTGGTAAATTAAATCAAACTATTGATCTCTTCAAGACTATTAGTCCTTCAGATAAAATCGGCAAAACTCATTTGATAGAGCATTTCATTGATACCAGAAATTCCCCTCCCTTTAAACAAACCCAATATCCCTTACCTCAGGCAATGCAAGCTTACCTGGAAAAGGAAGTAGATACTTTGCTTGAATTAGGTGTAATTCAGGAAAGTAAATCTTCATATTGTAGCCCTATCTGGTTAGTTCAAAAGGGAGATGGTAAATACAGAATGTGTTTTGATGGGCGTAAATTAAATAGTGTAACTTTAAATAAAGAGCTTATCCCTTACCTTCAATCGAAGTTATACTGAGTCAACTTCGAGATACTCGTTATATATCTAGTATCGATCTGAAGCAAGCATTTTATCAAATTCCGTTGGAGAAATCATCTCGGGAAAAAACAGCTTTTGCAGTTAAGGGTAAAGGTTTATTCGAGTATGTCACTACCCCTTTCGGTTTAGTCTCTGCTCCTGCTAGTATGTGTCGTTTGATCGATTTGGTCATTGGTCCTTCCTTAGAACCGTATTGTTTTTACTACCTGGATGACATCATCACTTGTACTCCTGATTTTGACAAACACATGGAAATTCTCCAGAGTGTTTTTGAGAGATTACGAGATGCCGGCTTGACGGTGAATTTAGATAAATGTCAGTTTTGTCGTTCTTCCCTTAGATATCTAGGTTATGTAGTGGATGAAAATGGTCTCTGTACCGATCCTGAAAAGGTTTCTGCTATTTGTGAGTATCCTGTTCCGAAAACTGCCACTCAGGTGCGTAGATTCTTGGGAATGGTTTCGTATTATCGACGGTTTCTTAAAGATTTTTCTTCCTTATCCGCTCCAATTTCTGATCTTCTAAGTGAGCGAAAGAAACACCAACCCATTACTTGGACACCCCAAGCAGATCAAGCTTTCGAAAAGGTGAAAACTGTCTTAACTACCGCTCCTATCTTAAGTAGTCCCGATTTCACCAAACCTTTCTTCCTTATGACAGATGCTAGTGATGTTGGGGTAGGAAGTGTTCTTTTTCAACTGGAAGATGGACTCGAACATCCCATAGCTTATATGAGTAAGAAACTCACAAAGGGTCAAAAGAAGTTCAGTACTACCGAAAAGGAACTGTTAGCAGTTTTGTTAGGGATCGATCATTTTAGGTATTATCTTATCGGTCGTCATTTCACCGTAATTACCGATCATTCTTCTCTGGTTTGGTTGAATAACATGAAAAAACCTTCTCCTCGCTTAGCTAGATGGATATTGCAATTGTCGCAATACAACTTTTCTATCGTACACCGTAGATCTACCGGAACTGTAGTTGCGGATGCTTTATCTCGTATACCTGAAGTTAGTATTTTAGACTTATCTACCTTGCATCCTGATAAATGGTATAATGACATGATTTCTCATGTTCAGGATTTTCCGGAAAAATACCCAAGTTTTCGAGTTGAGAATAACATATTATATAAACATGTCTTTAATAAATTTGGACCAATTAGTAATATTTCCGATTGGAAAATTGTCGTTCCTACTAAAAATCGAAATGAAATTCTACATCATTTTCATGATAGTCGAACTTCTTCTCACTTCGGTGTTTTTAAAACATTAGAGAGAATTTCTGAAATTTATTATTGGCCGAATCTTAGAAAATCGGTTTATAAATATGTCACTCGTTGTAAAATATGTGCATCGTGTAAACCCTCTAACTTACCCCAAGCAGGATTAATGGGACAATATCGTAATATTAACTTCCCTTTTCAATTATTATCGTGTGATCTTTTAGGGCCATATCCCCGATCTCGCAAAGGTAATCAGTTCGCACTTGTTGTAGCTGACTGGTTCACTAAATTCGTATTGGTTCATCCCTTACGTCAGGCTACCGCTCGTTCTATAGTGGATTTTTTAGAAAATCATGTTTTTCTCATTTTTGGAATACCTCAAATCGTTTCGTGTGATAATGGTAAACAGTTCACGAGTCATCTTTTCAAAAATCTCATGGAAAAATATTCAGTACAAAAGATATGGTATAATGCTAACTTTCATCCGCAAATTAATCATACTGAGCGCGTAAACGAATCCATTGTCACAGCTATACGATCTTATAGTTAGGAAGATCATAGAACATGGGATGAAGAAATATATAAAATTGCTCAAGCAATTCGGCTGTCGAAACATGAGGTTACCGATTTCACCCCTTCCTTCCTTACCTTTGCTCGAAATGTACCTGTCTCGGGAAATTTTTATGGTAAAATTGCAGAAAATGCAAATAATCAGGTTACCATTTCTGACAAAGTTCACCGAATTCAGGATACACAAGAAATGCCTAAATTTTTCGAAGTGGTGAGAAAGAACTTGCAAACAGCATATCGACAAAGTAGTCAACGTTATAATTTGCGCAAACGTGATCATAGTTTTTATGTAGGTGATCGGGTTTGGAAAAAGAACTACCCAAAATCGGACAAAGCCAGATATATTTCCGCAAAATTTTTACCGAAATATACACAATGTACCGTATATCGTGTTATCTCTCCCTTAGTGTATGAATTAAAAGATGAAACGGGAAAAAATATTGGTCGATGGCACATGAAAGACCTTAAAGCTGGTATCTTGTCTGATGATGAGTGTTCTGATATCGATGATTCCGAAGCAGCCCTAACGTAATCAGAGAAATATACCTTTCCTAATTGTTCATTCTATTTGTGTTGTATGTTGGTGTCTCGAATATTTTTTTTTCTTTTTATCATAGAGATTTTCCTTTTCTTTGACTAGAAAACGATAATGACTTTCTTTCCCTACTACTGATTAGCAAATTAACATTCGTGTTCTGGGATAAATGAGTAGTGTAATAAATATTTTCCTAGCCGGATGGTATTCTAATCTAGGAATTATAATATAAAATCTGTTGAGAATTTTTCGAATTTTTAAAATATTCAAATTTATTAAAATTTTGAAAAAGTTTTTTTGCACCGTCAAATCAAATTGAGTAATAAACCTGTTGCGCACATGCATAGAGGTTAATGAATTGGGTCTAATTGATTTGGAGAAATATCGGATATACCTTAAATGTTTTAGGGGTGATATTATATCTTCAGTACCTTATCTTATCTTAATTATCGTAGTTTACGATAAATATCTTATCTTATCTTATCTTATCTAAGTGGACAAGGGTAGTAACTTTGTCTACTGTACTATATATTTTATAGTACTTATCTTATCTTATCTTATCGTTACAGACAAAGTGTCTTGTCTGTATTTATATACCGAAAGGGTATATTAAATTTTTTTTTAAAGACCATTGACAATTTGACTTTGCAATTAACTTACATAGTTGCTGACATATCAGGGGATATCGAAGTTATTATCTTAGCTCTAAAGATTTATTACTTCAGTTATCTAAAATTTCTATTATCTTAACTATCTTGAAATTTTAATATCTTAACTGTTTTAAAATTTCCTTTATCTTAATTATCTTAAAAATTTTCATTACCTTCATGTTGAAAATTTTTAGTATCTCAAATGTTTTAAATTTTTTTTATTATCTATTTGTTAATATGTTCGAGATGTCAACTTACATTACAAAAATTCTTTTTGCCTATCTTCAGTCAATATCTTACCTAATATCTTGATACTTAAAATTTTTCTATTTTGCTCATCACATACCTCTATCTATGATCATTCCGAAAGATTGATCTAGATATTTCACTTATAGACATGGATTCAATCTGTCTATATTTTATTGCATCACATTTTCCCTTTTTGATTATATTTTTTGTTGGATTTCTCAGCAGTGGGTGTTGAGGGAGCTCAGAGCGGTCTGGAATGTGTTTCAGGGTTCAGCGTCGGGGGGTTAATCAGCCTGGGAGGCAGAGGTGGCTAAGGTCTGCTGTCATTAGTTAAATCTACTTGGGGGGTTAGCTACTGCGTTTGTGCCAACATGGCTCACATATCGCTCTGGGGATTTTCCAACAGTACTGTTGTGGGATGCCGTTGTCAATTTCTCTTTTCCCCAAATTTCAGCTTGACAGAAGCGCTACATTCTGTTAGGGAGTAATACAAACTTCCTTGGCATTGTTCCAAAACATTTTAGCTTGACAGGAGCTACATTCTGTTAGGGAGTAATACAAACTTCCTTGGATTTGTTCCAAAAATATTTTTTTTTTCTATTCATATGATAGTAATAATTAAATAAAGAAACATTTTATAAATAATAGCTCATCCATATCTTTCTTATCTAACTGAGGGATAATCAATGTATCTGATGGGAGTCTCATTTCTTTCCTTATCTTATCTTATCTTAAGTCATTATCTTTGGGAACCCACTGATGCAGTGATTTATCTTACTATTAAATTTCTAAAATTATTGGTATGTAGATACCTGGTACTGGTTCCGCTTTTCTCAGAATTTACCGTTCAAAGTTTCTGCTGTGTTTGTGAGATGATTTTTTTTCCCAATGTTCTGCTTGCGCGATGACCAATGGCTACTGTGGACGCTAACTGGCAACCTCCCTGGTAAGAGCCTAGGAAGAAAAAAAATCACCTGGCTTACCGGTGAAGACTTTGGAACGCTCCCTTTCTTCCATATTTTTTTTAATCTTTATTTTTCTCTAAATTAATTATTCGGAAGAATCCTCAAATTTGTTCTTTTCCTTCAGTATCGCAGTGACTCGTTCCTTTCTTCTTAGTCTTCCTATCGTTTAATATCTTCTTCATTTCAGTCTCGTAATAGCTCAATGATTTTCACTTATAAAAAAATTTTTTTTTTCGGGTTGTAAGGGTGTGTAACGTTAATTTCGTTCACTTTACTTCCCTCGATTGAATTAATAAATTATCGTATGGGCGGCGAATAGCCAGTCCTTTCTCATACCCAACACCGAGAAATGTTTCAAGGCTGAATATATTTACTGTCGACGAGAGTCGAAATCAACGTTTCTATGCGCGCTGATCGAGGCCCGTCTGTCGGGAAGATAGTCACGTCTATATTGAAATTCCCAATTCGATCTCGTGTCTCTTCTTCTACCAATTATAAATCAAGAATTCACTACTGAAAGGTAAGTTCCTTTCCTGGTCAAAGCGTATGAGCGTGACACGAACATGAGACGTAAGTCGGTGGTCGTTCACATGATTTCGTGTATTTAAACAAGTGGCAAAGGGGTTTCGTTCTTCTTTTCCGGCGAACATGTGCTATTGAAGCCTTTCTGGCTTAACTTATCTTATCTTAGAAGTGCATTCATTTGAGTGGTAAGTCATTTCGCTTAAATGTATAACTAACTTTCCTTTTCGTAATAGCTTCTACCTTCCTATCTTTATTATGCAGCAATGTCATTCCAGTGCCAGGAATAATATATATCGATATGAATTTGTTTTTTTTTCTTTCAGGTTTTTTTTATATTATCTCTTTAAAAATATCTATTTAAAAATATATACGTATTTAAACAAATGTATGTATTTACCGGTGCAGAATCGGTTATTCGATTTTATCGTTTTCATTTATTTATTTCATTTATTGCTTTCTTTGAGTATTTCTTTTATCTAAAAAAATACAGGATGTATGAACCACGTTGTCAAATAATTGTCTTCAACATTAAATATTATCTGTACTGTAATATCATACTTCAATACTTCAGACATCCTGGATTTTAGTTATTTTGGAAAATTGTTCCTGATTCTATATTTGTTCCCCAGCACTTTACCTGGGATACTTTATCCGGGATACTTTACCTGGAGCACTTTACCTGGGACACTTTACATGGGATACTTTATCCGGGATACTTTACCTGGGACACTTTACCTGGAGCACTTTACCTGGGTTACTTTATCTGGAGCACTTTACCTGGGACACTTTACCTGGGACACTTTACCTGGGACACTTTACCTGGAATACTTTACCTGGAATACTTTATCCGGGACTTCAAGTTTTCCGACAACTTTTCTACAAGTGTATCTACAACTACAACAAGAACAGGAAAGTACAATAGTTCTTGCTCTCCAACACAACATATGTCGTCATCCAATAACTAGTCAATTTTTTTTCATTTTTTTTATTTCATATTTTTTTTGAAAATATACAACTTGTAAATTTAATAACGTTGTTCATATAGTTTTTTTCCCTTCCAATCTTCCAGGATTTGTCGCTATAATGCAGATGTGAATAACAAATAAACTAGTATTATTCAGAGTGGCGCCCACTTACCTTTCCTAATTTTCATAATTTATCTTTATTTCACCTTAAATAAATTTCAAGTAGAATTACCCGAGAACCGGTAAGACTACTCTCTGAATTTATACTAGTTTGGTCTCAGAATCTACACCTGAGGTGCTCTCTAAACTGAGTAGCCGTTGCAAATTGTCGCCCAACCTCGTTGGAGGCGTTGCAAAGTGGCATATCGTTACGTAACACAGACCAAAGTGGGGTACCAAAGCGGGACGAAATCGCCTTATGCAAGATTCGTCTGTCATTCCTCGTAATACATTGTCCAAGACACATTGAAATGTCGATGGACCATTTTTAAGTCCGAAACTCATACGTTTAAAATGAAAATGTCCTTGGGGAGTGCTAAAAAGCAGTTTGGTCAACGTTTTGTGGGTCTATTGCGATTTGGTGAAAACCACTAGCAAGGTCAAGTGTCGTAAAGTAATTTGATCTACCTAATCTGTCTAGTATTTCGTGTATTCGTGGTATTAGGTATCGATTTTGAATAGTTTTTTCGTTCAATTTTCTGTAATCAATCACCAAACGTCATTTCTTTTTACGTGAAGCGTCTATCTTCTTTAGTACAATCCAAATTGGCGAAGAGAAGGGGAAAGTGGAACATTCGATAATACCTTCGTTTAACATGTTTGTAATTTGTCTATTTACTTCTTCCCTATGGATTTCGGCAAATCGATAAGATTTTGCATAACTTGGGCTATCATCTGTCAAATTTATTTCATGTTTTATTTGATCAGTGAAAATGATATTCCTTCGCAAAAAATATATCTCGATATTGGAAACAAAGGTTTTTACTAGCATTTTTCTCTTCTTCATTACAATGGGAAAGTCTAAGATGTTTTAAATTTGCTTCATGTTTTTTATCTTGTGAAATTGTTAATTGAGAATCGGAATCAATATCCACTTTGACAGAATTGATTATAACTAAGTTTAAAATTTCAATTTTGAAAGGTTCATTAATATCTAATTCAACTGAATTTTCATTACTGTTAATAATAGTTGTTATTCCAAAGTTATTAAAAATATTCACTAAAGCTTTTGGCATTTCAAGACCTTTTCCAAAATTTTCATATTCATGTACACCTATGCCATTTGATTCAGTTACTGGAATTTTGACAACTTGTTGTCAACGACCTGGTATAATGATTTTTTATATCAGTGTGTTCACTATTTGAGTCAAAAATTAAAGGAATAACTGCGTTTGGAGTAATTATTTGTTTTTGATTAACATTTATATTGGCATTCAATTGTTTTAACAGATCCACACCAATTATACCATCAAATCTAATACTAAATTTAAAAAGATAAAATTTATGAAATTAATAAAGGAATGTAAGCGACCTCGTCATGATAAGAAATATTATGTGCTGTTTGAATATTGAATTATTCTTTAAATATGCGATTTTCATAAAACTTGTGAACTAATTCTGGATTGATAAGAGATTTTGAACTGCCGGTGTCGACTAAAAAGTTTGCGTTAATTTCTGGAATTTTGATAAAAGGTAACCTTGCTTTTAGTGCATTCAAAAGTATTATGTCTGGTTGTGTGAGTGTGTGACTTGTGTAAAATCCTGAGTTGTTGCAGTTTCTAGAAGTTCAGGGTCACCGTATGTATATATTTCTTGATAATCTGTTACACTGTTGTTAACATATGTAGATAGTTATTATGATCATGAGAGTATTGTATTTCTGGTTCATAAGAATAAGGATCAATGTCATTTGAACTTTCCTCTAGATTTAGATTTTGGGATTCAAATAGGCTTTTAGATTGAATATGATCGTTAATATATTCATATTCGTCTGGATTACTAATGGTTTGATTTTAAAGTTCGGTTGATATAAAGTTTGCTTCAGGCTGGAATCTAGTATTTCCTGATTTATAATTTTGGAGATTGCTGGGTCAATTATTTGGTTTTTGGTGATTTGGTTGACGATTTAGGTATTGGAAAACGGTGGGACGTTGAGTAGAAAAATTATTATTGGGACGCCAATTGGAATTATCATTTGTTTGGAAATTTGGTCTACGAATTCATAAAAGGTGGACATGGTATGGGGTTTTGTTGTAAAATTGGAGGAGGTACTTGTAGCATTGATTGATAAGATTGTACATCACTAAAATTTGGTGAAAATGCAGGAGTTGGTAGTCGATGATTGGGATTTTTAGCAGGTGTTACTCTTACACTTGGTCTAAAAGTGTTGTTGGAATTCAAGTTATTATTTCTATGAGTTGAATACATAAAATTTTATTCTTCAATAACTGAACTCATTGCTTGTTCTTAATTATTTGGTAATCGTAATCGAACATTTGTTTGTAATGGTAAAGGTATATAAGGTATATAGGTTCATTATTATAAGGTCTTAACTTAATTAGATCTTGAACTAAGAAATCAATATTCCGTTGATCGCCAAAACTTAAATTTATAGAATCTTGAAATGCATTCCAGGTTCTTAACTCTGTTCGGGAACTAATTAACATTTGAGCTCGCACTGTAAGATTACCAAAAACAGCTTTTAACAAAAATGTGTTCACAGCTGAAATGAGACTTTCACAATTTCCTATGAATATTAATGTTATAAATGAAACTAACTGTTTCTAATTAATTCCACTATTTAATTGAAAGATTTATGAAAATTATTAAAGGATATTGATGATATGTCAATATCGAAATAATTATCAATATCCTTTAATAATTTTCATAAATCTTTCAATTAAATAGTGGAATTAATTAGAAACAGTTAGTTTCATTTATAACATTAATATGAGTAGATTCCACAAAGTAAGGGTCCAAACAGTAAATTCCTATGAATATAGTTAAAGTATGAGGGTTTCCGTCATAACATTGAATAGAGTCTAAATATGATTTAAGCAATGAATAGTTAACTACTGGATAAGTCATATTTAAATTATTAATAAAATTTTCTAAGTCTAAAGAATTTTCTATCAAATTATCTGAAGAATCTGTATCGACTACACTTAAACTATTTTCTAATAAACTTTCTAATTGATTTATTTCTTGATCACTCTTGAAAATTTGTGAAATATGTATATGTTTTTACTATCAAAGGAAAAAGGGAATTTGTGGGAATAACTGAGCTTACTTACAATAGAATTACTGTTCTCATCTTCTTACTTTTAACTTATTCTATGCCTAAAGGACCAAACGATGCTGTTTTGTACCCAGGTTGTAAACTTCGTTAATCTTTCTTCTTCGAAGCTGGTGATCGGTTGTCTGGAACTATCGGAATGCAATCGATATTCACTCAAACGGATTTAACAGTTCACAATTCGATATACTCTAGAACTACCAACAACTTAAAGTTCAAATTTTCGGTTAAGCGTTGAGACGAAAAATCACCCGTACTATACGTTTAATTTCCGAAAATCCTACTGACTGCGCCAAATATGTTCCTTAACTTCGAAAAATACATTTTAAACAGCGAAAAACTACAAAATTGAGACGTTTATTACATTAAGGTTACAAACAATCTGTTTTAATTCACAATTTGTGTGAATTTATAAGATCTGATATAAAGGCTTAGTACACTAAAATTAATGTTAACGTTGAGGGTTCAAGTTTCGTAACTAGCACCTTCAAAGGTTGTTACGCTGCCACGCTTAGAGTTAAACGCAGCTTTATTATCAACTAATTCGACAGCTACGCTCACACAGGATTTGATTTGTCATATATCTAACATTTTTTATTATACGGATTCAACAATAGTTTTATCATGGTTAAACACGGAACCCGCACTTTCAAAAACATTTGTAGCAAACTGCGTAGCGGACATACAAAGAAAATCCAAAATTGGTAACATGTCAAGTCCGAGTATAACGCAGCGGACATCATATCGAGAGGTTTGCTACCCAGTCAGCTGATCGAATGCGATATGTAATCATAGCATGTAATAATACCTGACAGTACCATATTCGAGAGATATTCTAATTTCGACAAATTAAATAGAGTAGTAGCGTGGATTTTACGATTAAAAGGTAACGCATTATGTTCAAAACATGATAGGATTCACAATATGAAACTCACAGTGCACGAATTGAAACTGGCAAAACCAGTCATTATAAAAGCCACACAATCAGTGCACTTTGCGGGAGAAATAAAATGTTTCAGTAAAAATAGGCCAGAAAACGCTCACTCTCAATTATTATTTTTAAACCCGTTTTGGATAGTGATGATTTATTGCGTGTAGGGGGGAGAATTGCCACTTCAAGCTTTTCTTATGATAAGAAATTTCCTTACGTCCTACCTCATATTGGTCACGTGACGCGTCTTTTAATTGAAATAGGACACACATTATTATTACACGCTGGCGCTTAGGCAACTTTGGCCTTGGAAACAATTTTTGGCTATTGCGAGGCAAACGACTTGTCAAAAGGATTTTGCATCAATGTTCAACTCGCTTTCGAGTAAAGCCTCGTTCTTACAATGAAAAGATGGGAAATTTACCTAACGTACGACTCACACTAGCTAGACCGTTTTTAAGGAGTGGCGCCAATTACGCTGGGCCATTTTTGGCCAAGAAATAAATAGGTTATTGAGGTATTTTTGTTTGCATGGCTTCCAAGGCTGTGCATTTAGAGGTAGCAACTGATTTAACCTCAAATTCATTTTTAAACGTCCTCAAAAGATTTGTATCACGGCGTGGTTTATGCAGTGATATATATTCTGACAATGGGAGTTGTTTCGTTGGGGCAAACAATGATCTACGATCGTTTCTTAAGACATTAGATCGGGACAATTCATTTTCCACGTTTTGTGACACGAACGAAAATCGATGGCATTTTAATCCATATGTCAACAGTCCGCATATGGGTGGTTTGTTGGAATCGGCTTAATATCATCTTAAAAGACTCATAGGTCAAAACTTCTTGACTTTAGAAGACTTTACCATCTTATGGATTCAGGTGGAAGCTACTCTTAATTCTAGACCTCTCATCCCATTAACCAATGATCCCAACGATCTTTGTCCTTTAACTTCTAGTCACTTTCTAATTGGCGACATATTGGAAGCTATACCTCAATTAAATGTTCAACAAATACCACTCGACAGGCTATCAGCCTATGAGGCTTTGCAGAAAATGTATCATCATTATTGGCGACATTGATCTTCCGAATACATCTCAGCTTTGCAGCAACGTGCAAAGTGCAAAACGACAAGTAAATAACTCAATATAGGAGCGGTCGCCCTATTAAAGGATAAGAACTCGCCTCCATTGTGTTGGAGTTCAGCTCGCATTGATGAGCTGCATCCCGGCAGGACGGTGTCGTTGGAGTAGTTAGTCTCCGTGCGAAGAAAGAAGTTCTGAAGAGGGCAGTGTCAGAAATTTGCGTGCTACCCATGGGCATTTGAAAAAATGTCTTCTTTTTTGATGATTGACATTTTATTTAGTTGTTCTTTTAAAAAGTTTGGTTTTATAATTTATTATATTATTATTTGTCGTTTGAAAGTCGAGCCTTTCAAGGAGGCTGGTACGTTTGACAATTTTATGTTACAATTTAAATCATGTTGAGTTCGCTAACCAAGCACGCGCAATAAAATATTAATTCATGAACGAGCAGCCACGAGGCCGACAGCGCCATTGTCAACTTAAAAATAGTTGTGCAGTAAAGTCAAAATTTGAGCAAATTGTTTTATTGTGCTTCTAACACTTATACAGTCCACTTCAAAACGTTTAATCAACAAACACCCAAACAATATTTATCATATAAAAACTTCTTATTTCAGATTTAAAGCGACTTCTAAATAGACTTTTATATAGTTCTATTGCTAATTGTATGTTCCGGTCTTTAGTTCTAAATTTCTAATCAAGTATAATTGTATAAGTGTAATTACAACCTGCATAATAAATTTATAAATAATTTTTTTTAAATAAAGAATTAAATTAAAAAGTTAAAACTCGCTTAACAGGCAGCAGAGAAGAACTTGCTTAATCTTGATCTGGCAGAATTTTTGTCAAGTATGAATGTGCCTGACCAAAATTTGTTGTAATAAATTTGTTGAGGGTGGTCTGACAAACTGTTGCGTCAATAACAATAACGCCAGACTTAAATTTCTATATTCATCTGGTCAAAACGCCAAGGTAAACTAAAAAACTACCTAAACTTCCGGACCAACGGTTCATTATTCATCTAATACTCAAAAAGTAATGAAATATATTTTTGTACTTATTCTGGTTGACCACCCTTTTACGGCGGTCACCGCTTGAATGAATGAATGAATGAAAGCAAAAAATAGAATAGTTGCTTTTTTTCTACCACCAATCTAAGCTAACCTAAGTTAAACTTAGCTAAGTTAGCATTTGTTTTGTCAATGAAGTTAGATTTTCTAAGATCAACTGACCTCCCCCCTTGCCTCCGCCAAGTATGTCGGATTTTTAACTTAGCAAAATTTCTTAGATAAGTTTAATCGCGAATGAAAGAAAAATCACTCATTTTTTATATCTGTTAAAGATTCTAACCTTATAAAAACATATTTGGCGCTCTTTTAATAGAATCCGTTTTGAATTTTTATTTTAATCTGTTAAAAGTTATTAAATAATAAATAAGATTATCAATTAAACATAAAATGTAAGTAGAATTAACCGATGGTGAAACTTGTAGAGTATATACCGTTGATGTAACGGAACAAGAAGCAGAGAGAATCGAATGTAAGTAATAAGCCTAGTTACTTTAATTTATTAATTTGATTCACGAGTTCACTGAAGTTTAATAAAAAAAATATAATCAACCCTTATTAGATGATATAGAATTCGCTCGGGAATGTTTGGAATTATGCCAGAAGCGTGATAGAAATAATAGTAATATGAATGTGGACATGGCCGAAGAGGTTTTCGAGGAAGATGCGATGCCAAGTCCAACTGTCCCTGATAGGAGACGACTTTGATCTTATGATGAAATACTAAAACTTATTTCTTCCATTGAAAGTCATAATAGAGATCTGCAGTTTGCGAAATATCAGCAACCACAAAAAACCAATCGAAGCAGGAGAAACCAAGAAGAACTATATTGTGTCATATTTTGTTTTAGAATACCAACCTAGTAACAGTAGCCCATACAGCGTTGATACAGGCTCAGCTATCACTTCAGATATTAAAATCGTGCCGAAAAACTTATCGAGAGAGAAACTTCAAGATAAACCTGTAACCGAAATAATTCCTGAGGACGTCGAGGATGTCGAAAATATTGAATCTCCATTGTGCACTACTACTCCTTCCCGTTCCGGCCCCTCTCATAATGTTAGAAAAAGGAAGAATCCAACACAGGAATACATGAATATTAAGAAAAACTTTTTGCAAAGAAGAGAAGAGTAGGAATCACAAACAGAGAAACAGAAAAGTAATGAAAAAAAGGAACTTCATAATGCAGAGAAACTAGGACTGATGAAAAAAAAAGTTGGAGCTAGAAGAAAGGAAAATCAAAGTTCTTGAAAACTACCTGGCCTTGAAAAGTCAAGAAAAAATTAGTATGGAAGAGAGAAGCATAATTATTGACATATTTTGAGTCAAATAAGCTATTTTGTAAAAATTAAATAGCTACATTTTTGATACAAGTTAAGTGTTACTTAAGTGCTGCATTTATTAACTATTTTCCTATGTCAAGTATTTAATTTGAAACAGTAATTTTTTTGTATTAGATAGGCGAGTATAACTTAGGTTTGTTATTTAGTTGGTGAATATTTTTGCTAGAAATAAAACAAAATAACAATTAGCAAAATATTTTTATTTACCTATCTATGGCATTAAAAATCTTAACTAATAAGTGAAAAAAATAGTACCTAACTTGTACCTGGAAAATATCTGTACAGGGTGTTCCAAAAAGGTTTACTTGTTCTTGTATTCTTCACTCTGAAACATTGTCTAGTTATCCAAACATTTCCTGAAATAAAAGTTGTCTCCTATTAAAACCCTCAAGATGATCTGGTATAGGAATTATTCCTATGTTTTGAATAGCTGGTACTTCTAAAATTTCTATGTTAAGATCATCTAAATTAACGCAAATGTTGTGAAAAACACAAGCACAAATAACACATGCAACTATAAAGTCTATATTGAAATTATCGAACCCATTCAGAAGTCGTCTAAACCGACTTTTTAGTAGCCCAAAGGAATGTTCTATGGCAATTCTTGTAGAAGTATGCCTTCTATTGAAGTATATGTGGTTGTATGTTAAATGACCGTTATCTTTAAATGGGGGAATCAGCCATGGATGCACAGGAAAAGCTGATTCTCCTAGTAAAAAGAGATTCCCTAAGTTTAAGTTTCCCTCTTCCGTTCTTCTATATAGGTTTGATTTTCGAAGCACCCTTCCGTCATGTTGCGACCCAGCCTCTCCACAAAATATCTCAGTGAAACGTTTTTCATTGTCACAAACTGCTTGGATTACTATGCTGTGATTGCCTTTTCTATTGTAAAAATCCTCTTGATCATTTGCTGGCCTTTTGATTTTGATATGGCTTCCATATATGGCTCCAATGACACCATGTATGTGGCCTTTGTTATAAAATGCTGCTTCTATATGCTTTATTGATTCTTCTTCTGAAGGCCATTTAATGTAGTCCTCGCTTATTCAGTAATTTTTTTTATAGCCACATATGCAGAGCTTTTACAAACATCAAACCTATAAACTTGCCTTAATGTCTCTGTACTGGCTAAGTACCAAATAGTTAAAAGGGTGGCTTTTTTTGAAGTAACTGGTTTTCTGCCATATGTATGTTCAGGTAAAACATGGGCTAATGAAATTTTTCCTACAGATGGATAAGCATAAATTACATGTGTACAGATATTTTGTTTTCAACAAACCAATAAGATAATCGACGGTTGTCCTTTCCATACGAAGATGTTCTTGAAAATCAATCTCATCATACCTGATTACAACACCTTCAACATAAATTTTTAATCTAATATGACTTCTTCTACCCACCAAGATATTTTCCTCAAGAGAAGACTCTGAATCTGATTGGTCTGTTTCATCGCTGGAAGTACTGGAACTGGATAATGATGAATCTTCATAGAGGAATTCCTAAAGACAAGTTATTATACATAAATAGGTATTTTAAAATAAAAAATGCATTTAAAATACACTTATTAATTACTTTATTATTCACGTAGTTATTAAAATAATCGATTTTAAATAAAAAATTCTTGAAGGTTTACCTTCTTCAAGACCTACTTACAAATATGTGTTGTTCCAAATGTGGATCCAGAAAATCCATTTTATGAGCTACTAGTTTCCTGATTTTATTGGTAATTTTAATTTTAATTAACCTTGAAAATTGAAAGTTCTAATACAATAAATTTTTGATTCATCAATTGCGCTTGCGCCGATTTTGTCGACTGTGCAGCGTTTGAAAAGTGCGTTCGAACTACAATTCAGCTCAGCTAAGAATTCTGTAGTTAGCTAAGCTAAGCCGGGGGATAGAAAAAAGCAACTAGTATTCTTGACTTACTGTATCTACTAGGGATAAAAGTTTTATTCCGCTCCAATAGGGATGGGCGACGAACCGTTGTCACGATTTCTGTTGAGGCGATTTGCATTTCTGACCTCGTTAATTAAATGAGTAGTTTGCTGAAATTATTTTTTTTAAATACGAATTAATTTTACTACAACTATATAAAAAGCTATATGAAAAAACTAAACTACACCAATAGAATCTATAAAAATAAAGATACATCATCATTCTCATGCTGTTACATTTAGAGTGTTCCCATAACTTCAAAATATACTTATAAAGAGCACACACAATGGCACTTTAGGATTATTGTGGGACATTAACAAAATTCGAACATTTTTGGAATTTTTAGATTATATATTATTAATCATATGTGTCATTCTGTGTATAAATAAAATACGTATTCCAAAATGATGCGAAGAGGGTGTATTTCTCATATGGATGTGAAGAAGCTGGCAGAAAATTTCAGAGACAACCATTCTGGATTGTTATATTACGAAATTAAAAATCTTACGGCGGGTACAGATGAGATAAAACAAGCTGCTTTATATACCTTCGTTACAAATAATGAAAATAGTTATCATAGAGTTGTTCAAACGATAAGAATCAATACTGTTAGTTTCATTAACTATCTTTAACCTAAAATCAACATAATTCAGAATATTATTGGCAAATTTATACATATTACAAGCTATCGGTACAAATAGTAACTTTCGCAGATCGTCAGATAATCATAATGAACAAAACCCAATCGAATCTAAACATATTTATTTTGAAATTGAGAATAATGCTGTAGATATAAAACAATCCTCTGATTTTTCAATAAATAGTGCTCGTGAGTCAAATATATCCATTTCTAACAATTTCCAAAATGATATTATAAAGTCTACACCACTACTCATATGACATAATGTAATGTTGCCTATCCTACTATATTTCTTGACAGTTATTATGAATCCAATATTGAAATTGAAAAAACTATCACACTAAACAGATATTTCGACAGGTAATGAACATATACCTTAAACTATACAACTTCACAATTCCATCAAACACAAGAGTTTACTTTCATTAAATTCAGTTAATTTAAAAAGAAAGTAATTAATCAAAGCATCTTACAGTCAGTGTATAATTCCAGTAGTACATTTTACCATCAGTCACCATGGATGATCTTTTATATTTGCAGGAAAAAATTATCTTCAGGCTGCACTTGTCAGAGAAAAAAAGTTTGTGACATATACAGTTTGTGAATAATATTTGTATCTTGAATTTTAAAGGAAATCGATATATAATATAAAAATGGATTATTGTGGCCACAACTGCAAAACATTTATAATTTTTCAAAACTCGATTAG
The DNA here is from genome assembly GCA_947563755.1 of Lochmaea crataegi. Lineage (NCBI taxonomy): Eukaryota > Metazoa > Arthropoda > Insecta > Coleoptera > Chrysomelidae > Lochmaea > Lochmaea crataegi. The sequence goes on from OX387429.1 coordinate 45,281,055, forward strand.
TCATGATAAAGATCATAGTGTTAGAGTAGAGTAGCTCTAGTAGATATTATAATCATATAAGTCGATTCAGTAGATAAGTGGAAGGCAGTCAGCTGAAAATGTTAATGCAGGAAATGAAAAGTATCGAACCCTCCTTATTTCGCGACAAAACAGTTCGAGAATCAATACCATCATTATTAGATAGAGGTAACTTGCAGAATAAAAAATCAGATCCCGTTTTTCGGAAAACTCTATCAGGAAAATTGTGTAGAAATAATCGACATAATAGATTTGATTTTGATGAAGAGGGAAAATCCTACGTACATTGTACATACATAAAAGATGTAGGAGGTGAGGTGGCTCACGTATATATGTATAGTATTAAACAGCTGAAAATTATTCAATTATGTAATCCAAAACCAAACCTTCATTTGTATGCAACTGGCAGTATTATCAGAAAACCGCCGTCAACTCAAAAACATGTTTTTTATTACGCAGGTGTAATCAACGTAAAAAATCGTATAGTACTAGTTTTGGAACTGATCCATTGTAAATTTGATATGGTAACGATTGATGTTTCATTTTCGTTCAATTAATATTATTCTCCCTATAATTTTCCAAAAAATGGCTAATATTTTCAGCAGTTGTAACCGATTTTAGTTTTCTTTTTAAATGCCACTTAATTTCTTTGATAGAATGGATAAAAAACATAGTCAACAAGGGCACATTCAATTTGTAGAGAGCCATAAAGGGAGCAGAATTATATCCCACCAACTCATTTATTTTGCGCTTACTTTTTCAAAATTATTTGTAATATTAAAAAACTGGGGTTATTTAAGATGCACAAAAACACGTAAAGGAAATAATAGCAACATGTTTCAACTTCAATCATTTAGAACAAGTTATAGTGTGGTTCGGAAATTTAGTAAAAATACTTTGTTCGAAAACTCAGAATAAAACAATAAAATTAGCATTGGAAAATTTGTTAAAACTATATATATGTAGGTGAGAATTCTCCAGAAGCAAATAGAGTGAAATTAGATTCAGACCATTCAGAACTTCAAACAGCTGAGGATTCCGATGTACTGTATTCGAAAAGTAAAAAAAAAATTCGATGCAATTATCTATCACGTATATAGCGGATCAGTTGAAGCCATTGCTATTACAACATGGAATTTGCGATAATAATTTCAAAAAATACCTGATTTTCTTGCCGGTATGGACTGGACTCTTCATGAAGATATATCCTATATACCGAGACAGGCCTGTACATCAAAGACTAAAGAAAGACGTAACGAACGTACAGACAACGACAATGGACGACGAATATTCTCATACTGAGAAGTGGCAGATGAACATATTCAGAAAAACAAAAACTTTTTGGGGACTAATTTGAAACAAACTTTAAACGACATTAATCAGAGTAGCAACACCAAAAAATCTAGCAGTGCAGTGGGAACAAATTGGCGTTAAGTTGCCGGATAATGGCAATTTTCCATCAATTCTTTCAAAATAGCCCAAAATAACGAATGTTGAAAAATAATATGTATTACAATTTTTTGTATGAAATATCCAATTATGATCGTACTGACTTACAGACTGTGAAACAAAAATCAGATTCTTGACTTCCCCAAAGAAAACTTCCGACTTACATCCTCAAATTTTGGATAAATAATCAAATCGATATCAAACAACAGAAATTTATCAATAGTTAAATCACTTTTATATAAAGAAACTCCACAAAGAGAAGCTATAACACTCGGAAATCGGTATGAACGAGAGACTATTCCAGAAAATCAGATAAAAACTGGAAAACAATGACATATGTGGGCCTGATAATTCATAAAAAAATTCCATACTTGGCATGTTCTTTGAATGATAGTTGACAGTATTGTTGAAAATAGGGTAAGGTTGCTTAAGACGTACCACGGCCTAATTCATACCCCGGCAATATCACGTCTGATACTTATAAATTACATTATCTAGTAGCGTCAACCTGAACTATTTAGTTGAGAGAGCAAACGTAAAGAAGTGGAGGACCGACCGGCTTTGTGAAGCAGAAATAATTAAAAAGTGAGTTTTTGTCCACAGTTTTCGTTTAAATTTTTGATTCATTTGTAAGCTTTTTATAGCAGGATTGTGATCCTTATATTTTTTTCTTTACTAACGTCTATTATAATACTCATTTGGCAATAATTCAGTCATATTCAAACGGTAGAATTTTTTAGGTTATGTCAGATTTTCGAGGCGTAAACCGCGAGACCAATGTGGTGTACAAACCCGGACCAATGCGGACCAATTAAGACCAATGAAGGACTAATTGGGACCAATGAATAACCAATTAAGGACCAATTGAGACCAATGAAGAACCAATTAAGGACCAATGCAAAACCAATTAAGGACCAATGGAATATAAAACTAGCGCGCACTCGACAGCTCGCCTAGTGGATTCGGTGTCACAGTTGCCAGACTGAACGCTTCAACACCATTTGGGATCTTGTTAATTCTTAGTTGACGATGGTACAACAGATAAAATTATTTATTAAAGGTAGATATATATATATATGAACGTTTATGTCAATTATAAAATTTTATTTTTATCTATTTTTACAATTATACCGACATCCTCGTTTAAATAATTCCTTGAGAATGAATATGTTATATTCGAAAGCTTGGAATATATTTTAAAAAGAGTATTTTATTGCCACATCCCCACATAAATCGTCTCCTGTATATATATATATATATATATATATATCAATTCTCTATATTAAGAAACAATGGGAGCATACACATTTAGATTGTCATTCAATATTCCCTATAGGAGCCCTAATACGAGGTATAAGTATATGTACAGTTTATAGATAGAATAGATTATAAATAAACAATATTATGTACTAATTCTAATTTCCAAATTAATTAATTAAGCAAATTTGAAACCTACTAATCATTTATAAACAAAATTTTTCGTCTATACAATGACCAAAAAGTACCTATTTATCAAAAAAAGTTCTAATCAAATTTAAAATCTAATAAACAATTTTAAAATACTTGGTTAATATATTAAAAATCAATATATTGTAATAAAATTGTTCGTATGAAAATAAAATGAAAACTTACCGTAAATGTATCAGATTGTAATCCAAGTAATCCATAGAGGCACTATTCACTACACTACACGATACACGTTAACGAAAATAAATTTCGAACGCACGACGATGTTTCCTATTCGAAAGTCAACTCGCTACTGGATATAAATCGACATAAATTTAGCGTTAGTCACCCGCCGTTAAATAAGTGAAGTTGTTTATCATATCTACGATGAATATTTATATATACCGGCCGTCGTAGAAGTGAATATAAATATATGTATATTATTTTAGAAAAATTAAAATGTAATCATGTTATTTTTCAGGACGTTCGAAGAATTTTCAAGAAAATTTTTAATGTTAATTCATTTTTCAGGATACTTTTTGCGAGCAGTATACAATGACGACTTTTAGGTTGGAGTCAATTCGAAATACCCTAAACGAAAAGCCATCTATGTGATTAAACGAAAATTAATGACCAGAAAGAAGAGAACTTCAAAATTATCTACGTTATTAGCAGGATAATGAACCATATTCGCTTACAGGGTGCGGCATTAGTACGAGGAAGTCCACTTACTCACTTGTCGTGAGAGATACAAAAGAACTTTATCTAGATAAAAGTTAGGCCATATATAGGACCATATTTTGAAAATATTTTCAAATATACAGGGCCACCCATATTGGCAGGATGAACATAACTTATATTTTTTTAAATAGAACACCCTGTATATTTCCACATTTTTTTATTCCCCTCGATTTTTCGACACTGATAAAAATACCGTTGAGAAACAAAAAATGTTTAGAATACCAATGTTTCTACATTTCATTTTATGTTTGCCGCTAAATATGGAAACAAGTAACTCTTAGGAACTTTTGTTGCTGCATCCGTAAACAATGAGGAACTTAAGAGGGCCCTCCGCGGAGGTGTATAAACCTTAAAACTTTTTATTTTTTTTATAATTTCCATTTATTGAAAAGTAGGTAAGTACCTAATGATAAAATACAAAGCAAACCAAGCCGACAATCTAACAAAAATCCATTGGAATTATCTGAATTAAAAAACACTGCAAAAAGCTAATCTTGTGAATATTTTCACGTGATAGGTTACCTATAGATATAATATATACAACACAACTTACAACCCATTATTAATTATTACGGACCATTTTTCATTTTTTTTAAATAATTTATTGAATACGAAATAAACTAGGTATAATATATACATTAGATATCAAAATTTAAATAAGATGTGATTTTTGCTCAAGAGTCTCAAGTAGGTAGATAGGTAGGTAGGTACATTTATTTTGGACAATTTCAAAAATTATAAAGAAAAGATGTTTAGAATTAAAAATAACGTCCAAATATTTAACACACTGTTTTACATCAAAAATTTTTTTATTTCACAGAAAATGTCGAAAAAATTATTTTTTTGATCTAAATAAACAATATTGAATACCTATTTGAAAGTTATTTTTAATTCTAAACATCTTTTCGTTTTTAAAAGATAACTTATTTTAAAATAGGTATGTTTATACAAAAAGGAACTGAATTTGACCGAGCTTTTCGCTAAAACATTTTAGAAACTTCAGTTTTTTTACCCATTCTACAGACCTACCCTCATTCCATAAATAATTGAAGCCACATAACTGGTGCCTACTGATAAGATAAGAAAACAGATTGAAGGAAAAATAAATAAAGCTCAGATATTTCAACTCTACCAAGTATATGACGAAGAAGCGCTATTGCCATTTCTAGAGTAGGTAGACGAAATTAATTTTTTAGTCTTCCTTTGTTTTACAATATTTTTCAAATCAATAACTAACACTAAGTCATCCTTTAATAATAATTATTTGGGTTCTTATTGTCTTTCATTGTTTTAGATGCTCATATAATCAATTAATTTGCAAGGTAATTTCGACTATATTGACAAGACAAAGTTACCTACAAAACATTTATGCTTCGAATTTTTTTAAAATGTAATGTTACCTACCTCATTCATTAATTTTATTCAACAATTATTATTACCTATGGCAAGCTAAAAACTAGATAACCATCCTCATCTCTTTTTATCGTCATAATGGAGAGGATTATTAAATTGTAAGGATTTCTAGGGATAATTTTTACATTTGGCATCGAACCTTTAGAATCCAAAAGAGCCAAGTAAAATCGTAAAATACAGAATGCTGCATTCACAACCGATGTTGCCATGTTATACGAAAATCCTCAAACAAGGAGAAAAATTTTTTTAACAAGAAAATCTATGCACGTCATAAGATATTAGGTATATTTTTAGGTACTTGCAATATCTATATAGTGACCATTTTACCTGTATGTTAGGTATCTTATGTTTTCAAAATTCAATATTCGACTTCGTACCTAGAGTGTATTTGTGTATTAGTCATAAGGCAAATTGTGATTAATTTTTGGGTTTCCAAAATAGAAATATATCAGGTAAGTATGTGCTTATATTTTGTTATTGTTTCATTTCAGATAATTGTAGGTTTTTCATTATTATTTTCTCGTTACAATAACTAGGTAAGTAAATTCAATATTATTTTTATAGTTGTGGCAACTATGTAAATTCTAAACATTTACGTTTATTGTGCAAAAAACGAAAAAATTCGACTGGGTAGGGGTGGCGTGTGTTTTTAGATCCAGGGGCAATCGAATATAACTAGAATATAACCAAAGAATACACCAAAATAACTAATAGTCACAACACAACGGGGTTGTGTTGTGCTAATAGTAGCAGATGTTACTTTGTTGTGTATGTCTGCGATAATATAGATCTATATATACAGGAAATTGAGATAGATAGAAAAATATGGGCCGAAAAAATGCGTCTGAAACTGAAGCAATTCTATACAGAATGTATAGCTCCTGAAATAATCAGAAATCAAATAGGAAAAGGACAGAAATGCATTGACCCCCCTTATATCAAGCAAGCAATATCAGAATATGAGAAAAATGAGTCTGGCAAGACAGAATCCAGATAATTAGGGCAAAGATTAAGTAAAAACACTAACAAGACTTGTTTACAAAAATCTAATTTCTTTTCATTTTCAGAACTGACAAGTGACAGGTCCAAATAATTTTTATATAGCAGTGTTCGCTATAACTATTCAGTAAGTTAAAAAAATGTCAAAACCTATTCAGAAGAAACATCTAATCTTTATATTTCATTTACAGTTATGATTATGTATTTAAAACGAAGCCTGATGTAACTGCCCGCACAGGTCCAAATAATATTCCATATAGCAGTGTTCGCTATAACCATTCAGTAAGTAAAAAAATGTCAACACCTATTTGGAAGAAACATCTAATTTTTTTATTTCATTTACAGTTCTGATAAAATGGATTGTTTAAAACTTTTGCTGAAATGATTTTGTTAGAAAAAATATTTATTTAGAGTATTTAGAATTAAATTGTTTTTTTTTCAGTCTTTATATAAATATATTGATCAAGACTTCAGTATGTCGATGGGTGTCACCACCCCTTTGTGAGTGTAGAATCGTAAAAAATGGATAATTTTATAAACTTTTCATTTTCTTTTTGTTCTGAGGAGAAATGGTAGAGAAAAATGGAAGATGAACTTCAGTTGCTATGTAGGTACTAATAAATATGGAGACAAATACATTAAACATAATGTAACAATAATTTTATTTATTTTTATAGAATATTTTTGATTTGTTACTTTTCATACACCTATTTTTGCTGTGATTTTTTTTGAATAATTAATAAGGATCATTGAAAAAGCAGACATGTCTGTTTATTGCTATAAAAACATTTGTATAGTTTACCTAATTAATTAGCATTTCTTTCTGTATTATAATTAATATAAAAACTGCCTACTTGCTCTGTACTTCAAATTTGTAATACTACAATTAAACAAAAAGATGAATAATTAAGATTAAGAAGAGTCAATGGAAAAACAGGCATGTTCGTTCATTACAAACTGGAGGAAAACTGCAAAAAGTATTTATAATAACATTTCGAACATCACCTGGAAAAATTGAAGATCAAAAATATATAACATTTTTATTCCTATTTCGAAAATAAAAGATTACAACAGTATAGAATAGAATACGAAATGTCTATTTTGGTCAATTAGTAGAATGCATTTATTACTATTACCAATGTAGTTTTTCTCACTAACTCGGGTGGCCGATGTATGTATGCTGATGAAGTCTATGGTTGTGTACAGGTCCCCGGAGGAACCAAAAGGCCCCGATATGGGGATCAATAAATATAGGGCACTTTTTTGTGGGATCACTAGCAGTAGCTAAAAATATATGTGGTTTATTTCACACCTATAGGCACTAAACACGTTACTTGTGATGGAGCACATGTGGAGTAAATATAAAGAGCATTTACGAAGCACAAATTTACTTTTTCAGCATGAAGATTATTTTATTATAACCACCTACAAATACTGACAAACTATGCTATAAACAATAATAAATAATTTGAAATATTTTTATGGACACAAAACCGTCATCTTCTGTCATTGAAGTTCCATACAGCGCCATCCATCAAGACGGTAGAACGTCTGAACTAATGTTCGTTTGCAAAATTTTGTATGCAACAAATCTCAAAAAATACAATGATTTGAGATTTCATATTCCCAGAATGGAATTCCCTAGGCTTTCTTTTGGGGATCAGATCTTGGCATTCAAATTGGTGACCACAAATTGTCAAAACTGTCAGAAACATACCATCACATAATGGCTAATATCTTTTTTATAACAATATAAAACTTAACCAAAATACCTGATCTCCAAGACAAAGGTCCAAGTTATATTGTGTTAAAATTTCAACACCTAATTTTACTGCGTTCTTTAGATTTGTTGTTTACAAAATGACCTAAATTTTGTTGCAAGTCAGGGGTGCCAACTGTTTTGAGCTGTCTAATTTGGGAGCGCGCTCTTAAATGGATTGAGATTTAGCTATAATCAAGTAGGCTCTGTATTTTTCTCCCTTGCCTTATTTAAAAACCAGGAGGAGTAATTTGAATTTAAGTTGGCAATTCTGTAGATCTCTGATTGGTCAGATTGCAACCAGTTTCAAACAGCACTTTTTAGCATTGACATCTCGTGATAATTGACAGTTCTGACATATATAATATTTATATTTGTTTTTATCATCGTATTCGTTCCCTTATTATTCCATAATTTTCACTTAGTTTTCCACTCTATTTCGATAGAACAGTTCTTTTCAGAACTCCTGTTTAGAAATATATACTACTTGTACAAAAGAACTATTGAAATATCTGGGAAATATATAATATACCTTTTAATTGAATGTACCTACGTGAATTACCCCAAAATTTATATTCTTCCCAGAAACTTTGTTGCGTCTCGATAGTTCTTTTGTACAAGTACCTAGTATATATTTTTACTACTATGTTTGGTAAGATACATTTAAACCAATGAATCAGATTTTATACATCACATTTATCATATGAATTTGTATTGTGTATAACTTTGGAATATACATAAGGAACTTATTCTATTATGAAATATTGTTAATATTTGATATTGTAATATAGTTGTTGTGAAGCAAAAGTTGTAGAATATTTTTAATAAATAAAGCGTTAACAATAAATTGACATTTAATTAGCAATAACTTTACTGGAACCATTTTATTCATTGGATGAAAAACCTTATCAAAACTAAGAGCAAAAATCGGATTTTATTAATGATGTCCCTATATACAATAACATTAACAAGTCCAGGTCTCATTTAGTATAATGGTGATTTCATGTGGAGGTTGTGAAATTGTAAAAGATCCCATACATAAGTATTTGATTATTTTCTCATTGAAGTAAGTTCCACATTAAATTATACTTATGACCAGTTTTAAAAACATTTTCACCTTTAATTTACCGAATATGTTCACCAATATGCCAGAATATACGAAAGTGATATCTTAACATTTACGTGCATTACTGCAATTATAAAATAAATATAGTTACAATACAATATAATTTCAAAAAGAATCCTTTAATCTAACTACAATAAAACGATCAACTTCTCTCTCTCAGTAATATCAAATACAAAACAACCAAACTGCATAAGTTTTACAGGTTATAGAATACCCTGTTTGTTTACATCTCATCTCAACCCGACATCTTAAGAATCATTTTCAGTACATAAGGGTTATCTATGATTGGCTAGTTTCCGCGTCAAGTCAATCAAGGCATATTTCAGAAATTCTGAACTCGACTAATGCGGAACACGCTCTTTGGTAACTAATCTGGTAACTTTTAATGGTGTGGGTAAGGCTTCTGAAATTACTCCTCCTGGTTATTAAATGGAATAACATGATTTCAGTGTTTATTAACACCCCCCCTCACTAAAATCTTTTAAAAATGGTGAATTTTTAAATTTTACAAATAAAGTAATTGGTAACCCTTTTGTAAACATGTCACCTTGTTGGTTCTCACTACTTACATATATATGTCAGCGTACAGCTCGCCCATTACCAACAAAAACATCGATAATAGACGTCTTCGAATTCTGAAGTGTATGATTAACAATGTTTTGGGGTTTTACGACCCTATTTTTTAAAATAGGGTATTTAACTGACAGGCAAGACTAAACAGACCTATTTTGTTAGTGTGTGAAATATTTTAATTAATTTAGATTGGGAGAAGAATTTTAGTTTTAGTTACTTGCTTTTCTGTATTCGTATGGAATGGTTGTTTGCCGTTCCTTCTTATATTTTTTTAATTGAATTATAAAAATAAACATTTATTTGGAAAGTCAGAGTATTATTACATATAACAACTATAGTACCATTTTTATAATATAACTTTGACTTTTGACATTTCTAGCCTTTTTACAGATAGCAAGTTTTTCTTTAAATCTGGTATGTAGTAAACATTTTTTATTGTGCATTTTATTTTTTCCTTCTCTACTTTACTTAAAACTTCAATATTTCCTACTCCCACAGCAGACAAATAATTATTATTTTTTGCTATAGCTATTTTTATTGGATCGTTTAACAATAACAATCTTTAAAAAAATGTTTTCCACTCACCATGTGATCAGTGCAACCTGAATCTATATAGAAATGAATATAATTTGTTTCATTGCTTACATTCTGACACTCACAAGATACACACTATTATCACTTAAACTGGTGTCAGTTACCTGTGATTCATCCTGCTGAGCATAGTTGCTTCTATTATTAAAATGTTGATACCTGCCGTTACCTCCTCTTCTGTTGTACCTTCCTCTGTTATTGTGAAAACCTCGATAACCACCGCGTTCAAACCTTCGGTTTCTTTCTGGAGATTCTCTCTTAAAATGGTCAACTTTACCGCATTTGTAGCATGCAGTTGGACCTGTTAAAAAAGCACACGAGTCCACTTGTAGTGCTTCTGTTGCTCCGGATAATCTTCTCTTCTCATATTCACCAATCAGTTTCATTTTAACTTGATTAAATGTTATATTCGGTATATTTTCAATTACAGTTACTACTGTCTCATATGATTTTGGCAAGCTTAACAAGATACTAAATACCAAGTCTTGGTCACTTGTTTCGCTACCACTTTCTTTCAGTTGCCTGACTATCTCTTCAAATTCTTTAATAAATTCTTCCATCGATTAATTTTCTTTCAATTTCATTGATAATAATTTTCTTTTTAGGTATAATTGACCGGGCAGTCCCTTTTTTCATATTTCTCCCTCAATGTTTGCCACATACTATAAGCAGTCTTCTTTTCCCTTAAACTCTCAATCTGGTTGTTGGCACTGCATTGAACGATTAGGGTTTTGCCTTCCCGTCCTTTTTCTGTTTACTCATTTTTTCATTTTCGTCAGTCACCCTACCTAGATCCAGTTGCTGTTGGTTACATTCCAATATTCCATTTTCTTCTCAAATTAATTCCATCCTAAACCTCCAGTTTCCATTTTCCCCTTTAAAGTGCCTCGATTAAACATGTTTTGCCTCCTGCTTGCGCCATGCTTCTAACGTTTTTCGTTTTCCTTTTCAACCTCCTATATTTCACTTTTTATCAAAATAGTTATTTGTGTATTTAGAGCGTAAAGTAACAGATTGCCGCTTGAGAAAGCGGCAATTTTACTTTACGCTCGAAAAACAAACATAATTTTTTCTACAGTCGCCCTTTTAATAATTAAAACAGTTTTTTATATTATCTTAGGTTATAATAGGAGTGCTAGGATAATCGTTATTTTCGCTATCCATCATGATTAACCTTAAAAAGATCTACTGACTAGGGATGTTAAAAAATAATCGATTTTTATATAAATCGATTATTATTATCTTATAATCGATTTTCAGTTATGGATTTTATGGTAATATTAATCGATTTTTAGTGAATCGATTTCATAAATTACGTGCTTAAATCGATTTTCGTAAACGGCTCGTATTGACTATTTTTCAAAATTTTGACAACTTTTGACGATTATTGACCATTTCTCAAAATTTTTACAATTATTGACCATTTTTCAAAATTTCAACAATTATTGACCATTTTGACCGTTTTTCAAATTAGTGACCATTTTTCCAAATTTTTGATAATTTTTGCCAATTTTTCAAAATTTTAACAATTATTGATCATTCTTGACAATTTTTTAAAATTATTGACCATTTTTGATAGTTTTTGACAATTATTGACCAATTTTGACAATAATTGTCCATTTTTGACAGTTTTTAAAAATAATTGGCGGTTCTTCTACGTCTTCTTCACGACTCTCGGTTGTATCTTCTATATTTTCATCCTTATTTTCAAACATCTCTTCAAAGTAATGAGACCAAACTATTTTTGCAGGTACTCTATTTCTTTTGTGCTGTGCCTTTATGTATCCGAATAGTCTTCCACTGTCCTTGTTATTTATCTCCAGATCTTTTATCTACTGTCTCTTTTTGTCTATAAAGCATTTATTTGCTTCCTTCTTTAACTTTTTGTATGTTTGTAGATCTTGTTCCTGCTTTATTTTCATCCAATTCAGTCTTGCTTGATTCTTTGTACTACCTTTAGTATTACATTCCTCATCATGCCATTCCTTGCCTGCTTTTGTTGTAAATTTCCCTAATGATTGATGTACGGCCCTTATAATGCTTTCTTTTATATTTTTCCATAATACTTTGATATTATTAGCATTGACATATTCTATTTTAGGGGAGACTGAGGATACATTGGACAGTTTTTGATTTTTTAGTGATATTTTTTTCTGTTTTTTTTTCCACCTCCACAAAATTTTCGGAGATATTTTTTCAACCCATTATTTTGTTTAAAGGCTATTTCTAAACCAAGTACTTTGACTTTGGTAAGGCCTGAAAAACTAGTAGGCAATTGTCCACTCTATCCTCAGATCTGCAACCATAAAGTCACCTTCCTCAGCATTATTTATGTTCTTGTCCTCCTCTTGTTCAAATCCATCCCATTCTGAAGACGAATCCTGTGTAATTATTTCATCGCTATCAGATGAAGAACTTTCAACGAGGACTTACTTCTTTAGAGCGTAAACTTTTTTCCGGAGTATCGGTAGCAATCATGCATCTAACTCTCTTCCTTCCTCTCGAAGCTATTTTTAGTGGTCAATATTTGTAAAATTTTTGAAAAAATGGTCAATAATTGTCAAAAATTTTGAAAAATGGTTAAAATTTTTGAAAAATCATAAAAATTGGTCAATAATTGTCAAAGTCGGTCAATTATTGTCGAAACCAATCAAAAATCGTCAAAAATTGTTAAAAACTGTCAAAAATTGTCAATGATTTTCAATGATTGTCAAAATTTTTGAAAAACTGTCAAAGATGGTCAATAATTGTTAAAACTTTGAAAAATGGTCAAAAATTGTCAAAATTTTGAAAAAATGGTCAATAATTATAAAAGACTGTCAAAAATAGTCAACATTTTTGAAAAATTGTCAAAAATGGTGAACAATTGTCAGAATCTGTCAAAAATGGTCAAAAATGGTCAAAAATGGTCAAAAATGGTCAAAAATGGTCAAAAATGGTCAAAAATGGTCAAAAATGGTCAAAAATGGTCAAAAATGGTCAAAAATGGTCAAAAATGGTCAAAAATGGTCAAAAATGGTCAAAAATGGTCAAAAATGGTCAAAAATGGTCAAAAATAGTCAAGAATGGTCCAGAATGGTTAAAAATGGTCAAAAATGGTCAAAAATAGTCAATAGTTGTTAAAATTTTGGAAAATGATCAAAAATTGTTGAATATTTTGAAAAATTTACAATTGTCAAAATTTTGAAAAATGGTCAAAAATTGTCAAAATTTTGAAAAAATGGTCAATAATTATAAAAGACTGTCAAAAATAGTCAAAATTTTTGAAAAATTGTCAAAAATGGTGAATAATTGTCAGAATCTGTCAAAAATGGTCAAAAATGGTCAAAAATGGTCAAAAATGGTCAAAAATGGTCAAAAATGGTCAAAAATGGTCAAAAATGGTCAAAAATGGTCAAAAATGGTCAAAAATGGTCAAAAATGGTCAAAAATGGTCAAAAATGGTCAAAAATGGTCAAAAATGGTCAAAAATAGTCAAGAATGGTCAAGAATGGTTAAAAATGGTCAAAAATGGTCAAAAATAGTCAATAGTTGTTAAAATTTTGGAAAATGATCAAAAATTGTTGAATATTTTGAAAAATTTACAATTGTCAAAATTTTGAAAAATGGTCAAAAATTGTCAAAATTTTGAAAAAATGGTCAATAATTGTTAAAAATTGTCAAAATTTTTGAAAAATGGTCAAAATTTTTGAAAAATGGTCAAAATTTTTGAAAAATTGTAAAAAATGATCAATGATTGTCAAAACTGTCAAAATTAGTCAAAAATGGTCAATAATTGTTAAAATTTTTAAAAATGCTCTAAAATGGTCAAAATTTTTGAAAAATTGTAAAAAATGATCAATAATTGTCAAAACTGTCAAAATTAGTCAAAAATGGCCAAAAATTTTGAAAAAATGGTCAATAATTGTCAAAATTTTTGAAAAATGGTAAATATTTCGAAAAATTGTCAAAACTGGTCAAAAATTGTCAAAATTTTGAAAAAATGGTCAAAAATATAAAAAACTGTCAAAAATGGTCATTAATTGTTAAAAATGGTCAAAATTTTTGAAAAATTGTCAAAAATGGTCAATAATTGTCAGAACATGTCAAAAATGGTCAATAATTGTTAAAATTGGGAAAAATAGTCTAAAATGTTGAAAATTTCTTGAAAATTGTCAAAAATAATCAATCATTGTCAAAATTGGTCAATAATTGTCAAATATGGTCAATAATTGTCAAATATGGTCAATAATTGTTAAAATTTGAAAAAATGGTCAAAAATTGTCAGAAATTTTGAAAAAATGGTCAATAATTGTCAAAAATTGTCTAGGTTTTGAAAAAAATGGTCAATAAAATATAAAAATAAAACTAAGTAGAACGTACTGGGCCTAATGTAATTCCCAGCATCGCATTCTATTGCGCGTATTTTTATTGATGGTTTTCCCAACCTCGCATTCTATTGTGCATAAGAAGCAAGCTTCTGTCGGCGGTCCGAAGACCGCTCACCTTTTTTTTTGTAAAAATCAATTCCCTCAATACTAAGGTGTGACTCGTAGTTGTCTTATATTTACTACGTTTTTATGGAATATTGAATTCATTTTGAATCCAATACCGATCTCTGCTTTCATGATAGGGATTCAATCACGATTCAATTACACTTCAAATCATTTTGAGATTTGATATTTTATCTATCAATAGTGGCAAATGCCGTCGTGTTTTTGATTGCATTTCGGGGATTTTTTCAGTAGTCATAATGCATCTGCATCTTTCCACACATTTCTAGAAGATGACGAGCACGACATATTAAAAGAACTTTCCATAAAAATATCAAAAAACCTTTATTTCCATAAAATGTTACAAGAAAGCTAGAGTAAACTTTTATGTTTTGAGTGGTTTTAAGGTTATATGGCTTACAGCTGGCATAAATTTGACAGCGAATGTCACAGAATGCGCATGTTTCAATACGATCTCGGTTTTCATGTCGTATTTCGATTTTTCGATCTCGATACGTTCCCAAAAAAAGCAGTATCGACCTTGAAACTCAATTCGATTTCAATACCTGTTTTCATGAGGTTTTTAATAAGGAAAGTGTATTCAATTCGAATTGAATTCTGCATGAAAACGTAGTAATTAATAATACTGGGTTTTCCTTACAGCATCTAACATTTTTTTAAAGAACTCCAGAACTTTGAAAAAATTCTCTGATGTCATCCACCCAGATTTGTATACTAGTACCATGGATCCTCATGGATGTTCATAGAAACGCACTCTAGGAAAAACTCAAATAGGTGGTAATGCGTTCCCATTTGTACATATAATTCCAACTTGCGTTACCAATTCACCGCGCTCTCTGGACGTAACTTGGCCAACCTGTTTTTCATTTCTTTTTCAACAACCTTTTCAACTGGTGGTACAGTTGTCACCCCAGTTTCGTCTAAATTATATATCTGACATGGTTGATAATTGTGTCTTTCGGTCACTTTTTCGAGTTTATAAAAAAATTCACCCGCAACGGTTTTGTTGAACGCAGTCATTCGAGCAACAGATGTGGCTTCTGTTTTTCTCACGTTCGATTCCGCCGCAAAAAAGCCGAGAACCTTTCTGAACCTGCCATTTCACTTGTTTTCCATGAATCTGGGACTTTCGATGAATTTCTTATTGCAAACTGGAAGGCTAATTGTCTGTTTTTTTTTGGGCGTGAGTCCATAAAACATACTGGAACTTTTCAGTAGATATTGTGCTGGTATTTTCTCCATAGTATCAGGAAATATCTGTCGATTTTTAAAGTTTGGCCTAAATGAAATATTTTGAATTTCATTTTCCTTTGCTTTTTTTACGTAAATTGCTAACCGGGACTTTTTAACATTATGGAGCCACATTTCTGAGGCTCCCTTCATAGTTTATCACTTCTTCGACTGCCTTTCGAATATCGCCTTCAGGAAATTCCCAGTTGGTTTTTTTCTTGTAGACTCTGACCATCTGAAAAAAAATGAAAATTCACGGAGAGTTCTTTGTAGGAGTTGACAAATGGACAAGTTGGGGATACAGCGTTCACTGTCCACTATATCCCCTATTTAAATTTTATTATCATTTTTTATATTTATTTGAATAAACAAAAACTATTTTAAGAAAATATGAACATGAATGGCTCTTAAATAACTCACATTATGTAGTCTCAAAGTCGCATTTAAAAAAATACATAACCGAAAGCATTGCAAAACGTTAGCACTTACCTTAAATCCTATAACAAAACCTTAAATAAACGAAAATTCGCTATGAAAAAGACAGGCCTCTTTACATGGCAATGAGCATTAGCAAACTGATTATTCGCCAAAAGAACACTCGAATGCTCGCACTGTGGCAGCAGTATCGCAATTTAGGCGGAAAATTTGAAGGTGTCCCTGTCCATTTTATCCAATGTATCCTCAGTCTCCCCTATCATTTATTGTCTCCACATATTGTAAGAACAAAGGGATAGGTGTGGAAATATTTCACGATTCAAACTGCTCTTCTAAATTTCGTTAATACTCAGAAACATCGATTCAAAATTCACTCAATTATGTAAAATTTTCTCATGAATCGATTGTTGGTCATTACAACCTTCTAAGTCTTCAATTAGTCAAGTTGTAAGTACCTTTCGGTTTCAGAAAGTGGATTTTCACTACTTTTACATTTATTATTCATAAAAGCCTTTCAAGTTATGCTTTTGTAAATTTTTTTCTAAAAAGACTAGTCTTTTGAGAATACTCTCCTAAAATTCCAGTTCTAAATTCATAGATTTGTAGTATTTACAAGACGTTTTATATTGAAAATGCGTTTATTCGAAAATTTCAAGACACTATTTGAAGGTAAATGAATAATTTGATCAAAAAACTGACTATGTCAGTCGAGTTTTTGTCCCTTTGTTACGAATTTGAAGCATTTTTCATGTATCAAAAATTTTTTTTCATTGCAAATTGTTGAAAAAAGAAAGATTGAAATATTTCGTGATTTGACATGGTTCAATAAAAGCTTGCATGTCTTTTTCTGTTGGTCTCAGTACCTAAGGGGTTTCAAAATATGAATGGAGAACTATCGATAGTCCCGACCATCGATATTTATCGATTATCATCTATAGTTTTACATCGGTAAAGTTGACATCTGACATATCTATCATTCTGTTGTTTACCTTGTTCAATTTTAATTTGAAGCGTTATTGTTAGCGTTTGCTTTTAGGTATTATTAATTTGTTATTTTGTGTCTGATTTTTCAAATATTAAAATTGGAACAAAAAATTTTAAAAATGGTCAATAATTGTCTAAAATGGTCAAAAATGGTTATTAATGGTCAATAATTGTCAAAAATGGTCAATGGTTGTCAAAATTTTGAAAAATGGTTTATAATTGTCCAAAATGGTCAAAAATTGTCAAAAATGATCAATAATTATCAAAAATAGTCAATAATTGTCAAAAATGGTTAAAAATTGTCTAAAATGGTCATATATGGTCAGAAATAGTCAAAAATGGTCAATACTTGTCAAAAATATTGAAAAATTGTCAAAAATATTCAATAATTGTCATAAATTGTCAATAATTGTCAAAAATGGTCAATAATTGTAAAAATTTTGAAAAATGGTAAAAAGACAAAAATGGTCAAAAATTGTCAAAAATGATCAATAATTGTCAAGATTTTGAAAAATGTTCAATAATTGTCAAAAAATTTGAAAAATGGTCAAAATTTTTACTTACCCTGAGCACGTAACTTGAATAATTAATGTGTGTAAGGATATGTGTTTGGTTGTCGGTTTAATTTCGGTAATCAGCGGAAATGATTGGTAGTCCCAACGAAGACCGGTGGATATTAAGGGTGGTATACTTGAAATAGCACCGGAAATAATGAGTTTCGGACGTGACGTCATTATAACCGGAACTTCTTATTTATGTCTTTTTATTTTGATCTCGTTCTGGAGATAAATTAACACTGCTCTTGTAGGTTGGAAAATTCCTTATTTCCCTATGTATTTTTTTGAATAATTTACAAATTAACTTCCTTAGAATGTCACTATAACTAACAGTTTACTGAATTAAAGGAAAACATTTATATAAAGAGCTTGATTGATTGATTAATTGGTTCGGCACCACCAGTCAGAGGCTTAAAGTCCTCGGCACCACAGCCTTTAGGATTTTTGTGCTCTTGGTTATACCGTTTATGTGAAGAGGCCAGTAGCCCTTATCAGGCTGAACAGTATATTCACTAGGTCCTGCTGGGAGAAATTCTCCCTTGGATACTCTAGTCCTAAGACTCCTAGGAGTCTATATCTCCAATGAGATAGTGCTTTACATTCGAAGATAATGTGAGAGGCTGTTTCCTCCTCTTCCATGCACAACCGACAGACGGGTTGCTCGCTCCCTATACATGCGTTTACTTCGTTAGGGTACAGTGACCGGTGAGTAATCCCGTCACAGCACCTGATTCATATTTGTCACAATTAATATTTTCACACATAACCGTTATATATAAAGCCACATAACAAACTATTTTGGTCATATACGGTACATATCTCATAATTCTGGTAGTGTAGCGACAACTCTAAACAGCTTGGTGAAGTTTCTTACAAATTTGCACATGGCCGCCGTGTGAATAAGTGTTAGTCAGTTCTTATGAATTTTGATCCAGGATCATCCGAGTTTCTGTCGCAGATTTTGATTCAAAAAAAGTATCCACGTAAAGACTAGAGTCTCTCGAAGGAATTACTGTAAGTAAACTCATATAATTCTTCATTTTTTTGCTGTTTTTGATGAGAAATTCGCCAAAACTCTCGTGGACATATATGGCACAATATGCATTCCGGACATTACATTTATTTCGTTTATTTTAGAAAATAGATCCAAAAATGTCTTATGGTGCCAGCAAATGTGTGCCAATGGATGTACCAGATGGTAGTGAGGGCGAAAGAAGATGGGGTACCGCCTGTTATATTAGCTCCAGAGTCAGACGACGAAAGGCGAAACTGATATGGACGAAAATCAATCAGATATTATCATCTCTGCTCGAACGGTTGCGTAAACTGAAGAAGAATACAAACAAGAATCATCCTACTTGGAAGCGAAGTAATTTAGTCACGTCGGATCAGGACCTAAGATTTCTTGGTTCTCCTGACATGCCACCTTAATTGGAAAACGGAGACTCTCCTTAAGCGTTTTTTACATTTTTTGTGATAAAAGAGATGATCACGGATAAAGTTTACCACACTATATTATATTCAGCTCAAACGAGACCACAAAAACCTTTAGATCCTAGTGAAATGGAGCTCGAACAGTTTATAGGGACCTGTATTTACTATTTATATGTCAATAGTGCAATTACCTACTTCTAGAAGTTATTGGAACCTGAACCTGAACCACCGCTTGATCTCAGGAGTTATGTCATAATATATGGGAAGAAATAAAACGGTTTTTACATTTCACGAATAGGAAATGATGACGCTGTTGCAGCCGGCAATTCTGGTCAACTCTTCAAAATACGACCCGTACTCAGTAAACTAAGGGAGCAACTACTCAACGTTCCAAAAGAAAAGTATTTGGCTATTATAGACTAGCAGATTAATCCTACTGAAGCGCTTTCGTCTATAAAACAATATATATATCGTTCATTACACATCCATAAATGCTTTCTCCGTGCTTGCACGACTTCCCGTCGCGCGAACACGGGAAAAGCCTATTTTCTGGTAATAAAATATACTATTTTGTTATTCTTGAAAAATTCCTTTTCTCACCTTATTATTGATTATATTTTTGAATTCCTGTTAAAGTACCTACTCTCACTAAATATTCTATGGAATACCATATGACACTGATATTACTACACTTCACCATGACAAATCAAAATTTTTTTAAGTGGGTACATTGTACGCAGAAAATCCAAATATTGCTTTGATATACAAATAAACATTTTGACTTCGTTTATTTTCAAACGAAGAACGGTCGCTAGGGATACATGTTATTTACTTTAACGTCAAAATTGTGTTAATGAATAAAACATATTAAAATTTCGATCCAAATTAATCCAAACGTGAAGGAACCGTTAGGAAAATGGCCAGTGCATCCAACAAAAAGTTATCACCCAACGATAATGATGGTATAACTAGAAACCCTTTCTTTAATTTTTTGCGGGAATTGAGAAAAAATTCCCGAGGATTGAACCCAATAGAAGTAGCAATAAATGGTGCTGCTTTATGGAGAAATATGGATCCTAAAAAAAGTTTATCAAGAGAAGCCAAAGCGGCACCTAAAAAACCCCGTAAAAGAAGGAGGCGTTCCAGTAGAACCAGATCTACTTAAAGAAAAAGGGGGAAGTCAAGTAGAAGTAGGTCCCCTAAACGATCTGCTAGCCGAAAGAGAAGGGTGTAAGTACCGCAGCAGAAATACAAGTTAATTGATTCATCATCATCGTTACCTATTATACCATTTGTAAATTATTGTAATCAAAATTTTAGAATATTTACCACTAACTTAAAGTGTACCTTTTTTCAAAGATTAAATGTTCAAATTAAACGAGTAAAGACATTGTATTCAACGTTGTTAAAATAAGAATAAAATTGCGTGGAAACTTAGGTTTGTTTTATTGAATTTATAGAGTTCTGCTAATGTTCAAATGGCAAAAATTGTAACAATCCAGCTGCAGCCGATTAATGCTTTTTATACAATTGGTATTTTCAAATTTCTGCGCGGATTCACAAGAAAGTTATTTGTCTATTTAGAGCGTAAAGTAACAGATTGCCTCTTGAGAAAGAGAGCGGCAATTTTACTTTACGCTCGAAAAACACATAATTTTTTATACAGTCGCACATTTAATAATTAAATCAATTTTTTATATTATCTTAGGTTATAATAGTAGTGGATTATGATTTAAGACGTTTTAGTTGTCATATTATTTATTAATGACATTATGATGTATGTTAGGTTAGGTTCTATGTGAGTGGGGCCTTCTCGCCACCTCCATTGCGACCCCCGTTGGGTTTATTACACATTATCATGTATGTATATTGTCGTTTTTAACATTGAAGAAATAGACCAAAGTGTAGGTGGCTTCATTACCTTTTCCATTACCAAAATTGATGGAATAAGCGAGCGAAAAAGATTCCTTTTTTCGCTCGCAGAGCATAAAGTAACAATCCTCGGCATTTGTCGACTTTACGAATTACGACTAAAATAAATTCCGTTCCGAAGTAACAAAATTGTGCAGTAAAACGGGTAAGAATGTAAAATCTGAATAGGTATGAGCCACAATAGACTCTTAGTTGCAGTGGAGGGCCTTATAGAACCACTCACCACAAACCTAACCTAACCTAATCCCGTCACTTTCCTCATCTGGCCCCTGCTGAGGTTTAATATTTCGTTAGTCAGCGACTCCAAGGGTTTTTTTTGACCGGTAGTCTGCAGTGTTCCTGTTTTGGCACGTGTCTCCATTACGTCTGATCTTTAGTTTGAATCCACCGAAATGTACAATCACGTGCAGCAGATTTTGATATTCCAAATGATGGTCCAGGACCAGTGAATGCAGTAGCTTTACTAAGGTGTCTGCCTTTTCATGGCCTACAATACCCTTGTGCCCCGGGACCCACTTAAGAGCTACTCTATCATGGTTTGCCAGGGTTAAAAAATGTTGTAGGCAGTCCTAGACCAGTCTAGATCTGATCATCCAGAGCAAGAGGCTTCCATTGCCGCAGTCGGGCTGCTTCTCATCGCATCCGTTATGCACAGACAGGCAAGCCTCTGAAGTTTTGATAGCTCCAGTTCGGCTTCCCTCTGATCTGTTTTTGGTCACCAAACTAAGGCTCCATAAGTAACCATGGGTCTCACCACAGTTGTGTACAGCCAGTGACCAATCCGTAGATTTAGTTCCCATGTGTTTCCTATCACCCTACCTACATCTTAATAATTCAAGAAAATTCATCTGACAACGTTGCTTCTTTCTCATGTCTTCACATTGACTTTAGAAAGATGATACCTTATTTTTATTGTGAGAATCGACCATGGGAAACAATAAAATCGAAAGCAATATGTCATTAATATGTTTTAACTACCTAACCGCTAGAATTGAATCTATAATGTTCATGTGACATTCTTTTATTATACGGCGATCTAACAGTTTTATTAGTTATAATCGTTATAGATCTCGGATTATACATTCACATTGTTCTTTAGTTCTGTTCTCAGGGTCGGTTTGTCTATAAGAAGCGCCACCGCTACCACAATCTAAAATATTTATGGAAACTCAAAAATACTTCCATACAAATAGAACAATAGATGTGTCATGAGTAATTTCGAACAATTATACAGGGTGTGTAGCGAAAAGTTTTGATTAAAAGTAGATAAAGGCGGATATAGTTATGTTAAAAATATGAAATTACGAAGCTATAGGTTTTGGATGACGCCGAGTTCAAATATTGTCCTGAATGTGACACTTCCGGTTATGCCGGAAGAAGACGTCAACATTGTTATTTTAAATAGAACCTAATATTTTTCATTTTATTTTCGAGTTCTACGTGAAATTTTAGATAATATTTGTGCACAATGTCCTATACAAAAAATGAAGGATTTTCCAGATATTTTTCAACATTTTGAAAAAATCCCAGTCCACATTGAATAACTATATCTTCATTAATAACGTGAACCATCTACTTCTAAACATTTATAAATCCTTTTCAAAAAGTTATGTCTTGTAATTCTGGAAATATGGTCGGGTGTTAGAGAATTAAAAGCAAGTAAAACCATCATATCTTCCTTTGTCGTAAAAGTTTTGGAAAATACCTCATTTTTAATGTAACCCCAAATACAAAAATCAAAAGGAGCCAAGTCAAGACGGCGAGCTGGTCAATGGAACGGACCCTGATTAGCAATCCATCTATCATCAAACATGTCGTAAAAATGCTGAGCAACAGTCCCAAAGTTATCAGGAGGTCCTCCATCTTGCTGACACCAAACTGAATCCGCCTCTTCATTTCTTAAAGTATGTAACGCCGGTCGTATGGCTTCTTCTAAAATGTGGCAATATCTTTCACCATTCAAATTTTCATCATTTTCATCTTCTTTTATTGCACAAAAAACATTAAAACTCCAACTATTTTGGATATAACGTTTGATTACACCAAAAATGGGAATTATTTCGATTAAATAATCCATTTTTGCTAAACTTTGCTTCATCACACCATATAACTTTTTTTATGAAGTTTTCTTCCTCTTGGCTCTTCATTAAAATCCATTCACAGAATTCTACCCTTCGAGGAAGATCACCTAATTCTAAGAGTTGCACCAAATGATATGAAAATGGTTTCCATTTGTGTTTTTTTGAAATGCGATGAATTGTTCTCGTCGACAAAGTAAGATCTCTCTCACAATCTCTAATGAAGGTATTTGGAGAGGCCGTAAAATAACCCAAAACATTAATTTCGTTTATGTCACTGTCCACTAGTGGTTTATTTTTATGAATTTTTGTCTAAAATTGACCAAACTGACGTCAGTTTTTAAGCATTCTGCTTACAATATTATCAGTTGCATTTGGTCGATATGGATATCTTTCTGCAAAAACACGGCAAACCCGTCCAACAATTCATCACATTCGCAGGAAATAATGATAAGATTTAAAAAGTCATAATTAGTAAATCCTACGTTTGCCATTATTTACTATGAAATACAAACTGGTAAAGAAAACTGCCAAAACAAAATAAACAATTAAAGCTCTAACCAAGGAGATCGAACTCCATATGTATTCCAATTTCTGGTCATGATAAAGGGCGCCACATAAAATATTGCACCAAAACATCTGAAGCCCATCATAAAACTCGAGTTCATGATGTTTTGTTGGATGCTAGCTACTTTGACAGTTCGCGGTTCACCTGTGAGGTAAGTAAGGTTAGGTCATAGAAATCGAAAATATTGTGAATAGGAAATCCGTTTTTGTCCTCGTTTTCAAAAATATCGAAAATTGTAATCGTTTTGTGGTAAAATAACTTGCTGAATGTACATGTTTTTACGAGATGAAAAATATGAATATCTACTATCATCTCTTCTCTTCAGTATGGAATTTTAGAACACATTTAAAGGTCCAGCACAGTTAGAATGAGTATAAGTCTTTAAAAAATAAATTTGAAGGATAAAGAAGATACCCTACGTGCAAGTAAGTATATTCTAAAACCGAGTTTACAAGATGGATGGCCCAATTATAAAAAATAAATTGACGATGAATATTATGTATAAAGTTTTTCAAAATCTGGCTTCCTACATACTTAGTAGAATATTAGCTACACAAAAATATGAAAAACGGAGAAAAAAAAGGAAAAATCATTTGAAATGCTTGGAGGAAATGTGCCATTCCAAATGTACTACATTAAATGGCCTTCGAATAATTTAGAATTGAAGCATCATATTTTGTAACTAGAAGAAATACAGTTTGAAAACAACGGTTGTAACCATGGAGACTAGACAAGGAGATCGAACTTATACGGAAAAATTGACAAAATTTGTCCTCAAAATCGTTTATCTATTTATCTAAACGCGGCGTTGCGCATTGTAACTCCTGGGCCATTTTAAAACTGTAACGACAATAACCTTACTTTTTATATTTGACAGTAAGTGAGTAGTAAACATTACTTTAAAAACTAGAAAATTTATAAAGGCCGCTTGACATGGTGCACATGCATGGTGACAACGTGCAAGAAATTGCGGCAATTTGTTGAAAGGTCAGTATATTGCAAATGATGAATCTTGCATGCTGTTTGACATCATGCAATTCTCTTACCATTGCAACATTGCTGCCAACCCAACCAATAGTAGTTAGAACAAAGTATATAATAATCTCAAAAAATAATTAATTCAAACATAACATATAAAGTTTTTTTATTATTATTTAAAATGAAGAAAGCGAAAGTGAGAAAAGTTCAGAAAAAAAAAACTAGTGCATCTCTGTCGATTATCATAGCTGCTGCTGCTTTGCTTTTGGAGACGGATTAGCATAGAAGAACACCAAGGAGCTGGTGAACCAGACCTTGGTTGGATAGAAGAAAAGGAAACATAACTTTAGCTGCAGAATTAGATCAAGAAACTTATAATAATTATTTGAGAATGAATTATGAGACATTCAACAAACTCCTCTCAAACATGAAACATAGGATTACCAAAAAGTCCTTGGTGAGAGACGTTATAACAGCAGAACAGAAATTAATTGTCACATTGAGATATCTAGCTACAGGGGAAAGCTTTACGAGTTTACAATTCAATTTTAGAATCTCAGTCACGCGTCATTCTAGTTGTCTGCGAGGCAATTTATGAAGAACTGAGGAAAGAAAAGTACCTACATATTTAAACAAAATCTTTTTCAGGTTCCTACGACGGAATCAGAATGGTTAACAATTTCCAAAAAATTCGAGGTAACCTGGAATGCTCCAAATGTTATTGGAGCATTAGATGGGAAACATATAGTGATTAAAGCACCCACATATCAAGGCTCGGCAAACTTCAATTACAAGAAACAACACAGCATTATTCTGTTAGCTCTTACAGATGGGAATTACAACTTAACGTATATAAATGTTGGAATGAATGGAAGATTATCAGATGGCCGTGATTATTGGGAAAGTAATCTCTCTGAAGGTATCGAGTTAAATTCATTAAATATCCCAGAAAGCAAACCACTACCAGGGAGGAATAAGCCAGTACCCCATGTTATTGTAGCTGATGCAGCTTCTGCACTGTCAAACCACATTCTCAAGCCTTTTTTTCAACTTTAGGTTGAGTAGAGCTAGACGAGTGATAGATAATAATTTTGGAATACTCGCAAATCGTTTTAGAATCCTAATAAATATCATACCTTTGATTCCTGAAAAGATCAGGCTTATAACACAAGCATGTTGTGCTCTGCACACTTTTTTGAATAAAGATACAGGTCATGCATCTTTGGCAAACCATCCTGAAGATATTGATCCTCAATAAAAATTTAGCTATGGACTTGATCTCCAAAATCATGGGAGGCCTAGGAATGAAGCACTGAACATCAGAGAAGAATTCAAAAAGTATTTCAATGGATGTGGTCGAGTAGAATGGCAGGACAGAATTGTTTAATTATTTTGTTTTTGTGCTACAGTTCTTTTATTAAAGTTGATTAAGTAAAAGTGGAATTTTAATTTTACTTTTTAAAACTCTAAAGATAATTCATAAAAAAGCCATATAATATTTATTAATTCTTAGCCTGCTGACATATCTTATGATTATCTGCAACTACACCTTACAGAACTAGTTGAAGCCATTAATGCTTCGTCAGAATAAAGCCATCAAAATATTTTCACTCTATCCAGACTATTTCCAACTGAAAATCTATATTTCCCTAATATAATGATAGATATCAAGTCATTGTACATATTTCAGACTTGCCTCTACATACATAAGCGTATCTCCAACAACTGCAACTCGAACATACATTTCACTAGATCAAACAATGTACAGCAAACGCCAAACGTGATGGCGAGCAATCGCGCAGGCATAGACTCTCCCAACTAAATTACTATTGGATTACGATAAGCCCCTTGCCGGTCAGTGTCGTACCTATAATTAGTTTTAATTAGGGTATAATGTTATATAATGATACACTTATTAAAAAATAAACTTTAATCAGTCACTATCTAAATACAAATTTTCTTCATCTTCACTGCTGCTTGTGCTTTTGCTGCTATCGTCATTTAAATTTATATTCACTGGATTTACCTCTGTTTGAACATCTGTGAATGTTTCATTTTCGCAATATTTCCTCTCTATATCTACTACATGTCGACAACGCTTTTGCCATTCCTCGGAAGTGATTTGATCAAACTCGTGCTCCGCCAGTTTCCTCATATCTTCCAACATGAAAGTTACATTCTTTTGGGACACATGGTTTTTGACAGTAGCCCAAGCCCAAGCTCAAGTTCAATGGGATTCAAATCCGGATGGTAGAGTGGAAGTCGCAAAAAGTTATGTCCGTGTTCAAGCATAACCTCATCAAATTTGTATCTAATATGATGATTTTTATTTCTCTTGATCAACTCGTATAATTCGGGTTTGAGCATGTCAAGGGTGAACGAAATGTTTTTGATAACGTATCCGACTCACATTTGACACTTTGAAAATAATTGAACACTTTAAAAATGATTTCACGTGCCTGACTCTTAATAACTAGTTTTTTGTTAGGCGATGACATTTTTTCAGAAACAATACAAAAATTATTCAGACAATGCCAAACGCCAACAGAATTAGAGGACAACTAGTGATACGCCTCTGTACAGAGCATAATAATGAACAACAAAAGTCAATAAAGTTAGGTTTAGAGGCTAGTAGTGAAAAAATAATATTTTTATTCCGCACAAAACTCAATCTAGAATAAAAGATTTGTTATTAAATAAATTACAAAATTTCAACTTTACTCAAACTTGAGAAAATAAAAACTCAATTTCACTCAGCATCTTTTTAGAGAGTGGAGTGAGAAAATTTTTTCATATGAAAGACCTATTATAATTTTATATGGACAAGCACCACTCGAATTTTTTCGCATAAATTTAGAAACACCCTGTGTGTAGTATAAAATATTAGAAATATTAGAAACTTCTGTTATATATAGGGTGAGTCAAGAGGAACTGTACATATTCCTACCTCGTATTGATTCTCCTATGGGGTATGCCAAATATAAAATTTGAATTTCGAAAACCTTTATCAAGATTTTAGAAAGTATACAAATAGATAATGATAAGTTTTCCTTTAGTTATTAAGATTGGACGGGTGGTACTATACAATTCCAGAAGTTTTTGTTCCAAATTGCATAGTGTATTGTCAATTTATCGACGTCTCAGAATATTGTTTCGTCAAAACACAGTTTGATTTCTTTTAAATTAAAGAAAATAAAATTAAAATACAATCAGATATTTAAATTAAGTAAATTTGAGAATTCACAAGTGCATAGCTTATTTGTTTTTTGAAAAAAAAAGTATCTGTAGTACTGTAGGTTTTTATTTTGAGTAAAAGTATAAGAAAAGTATGAGAATTCGATAAAATCCAAATACCTATGAATTACTAAATAGACATTATACAGGGCGATGTTTTAATATTATTGAAAACAGTTTTTTCTCTTGAAAATCGGTTTAGGAAATTAGGTTTTAAAATTGTATTAGTAAGAATATAACACGAATTAAGATTATTAGTTATTAAAAATTGAATATTTGTATAAAATTCAAGATATTTTTCTGAATCTATTTTGCTAAACTTTTATATCAATAAAATTAACTAATTTTTAAAGACCCTGTATGTTAATAAATAAAATGGAAGCAGGACACATTCAAATTGTCATTAAATATTCCCTATAGGAGCCCTAATACGAGGTATAAGTATATGTACAGTTTATTGGAACTAACCTCCCATATAGGAATATATACCGGCCCCTTTTAAGTATTTTAAATATTTTGGTATAAGAAAATAGTAAAAGGATGCAAAAATGGATTATAAATAAACAAAATATATATATATATATATATCAATTCTGTATATTAAGAAACAATGGGAGCATACACATTTAGATTGTCATTCAATATTCCCTATAGGAGCCCCAATACGAGGTATAAGTATATGTACAGTTTATAGATAGAATAGATTATAAATAAACAATATAATGTACTAATTCTAATTTCCAAATTAATTAATTAGGCAAATTTGAAACCTACTAATCATTTATAAACAAAATTTTTCGTCTATACAATGACCAAAAAGTACCTATTTATCAAAAAAAGTTCTAATCAAATTTAAAATCTAATAAACAATTTTAAAATACTTGGTTAATATATTAAAAATCAATATATTGTAATAAAATTGTTCGTATGAAAATAAAATGAAAACTTACCGTAAATGTATCAGATTGTAATCCAAGTAATCCATAGAGGCACTATTCACTACACTACACGATACACGTTAACGAAAATAAATTTCGAACGCACGACGATGTTTCCTATTCGAAAGTCAACTCGCTACTGGATATAAATCGACATAAATTTAGCGTTAGTCACCCGCCGTTAAATAAGTGAAGTTGTTTATCATATCTACGATGAATATTTATATATACCGGCCGTCCTAGAAGTGAATATAAATATATGTATATTATTTTAGAAAAATTAAAATGTAATCATGTTATTTTTCAGGACGTTCGAAGAATTTTCAAGAAAATTTTTAATGTTAATTCATTTTCCAGGATACTTTTTGCGAGCAGTATACAATGACGACTTTTAGGTTGGAGTCAATTCGAAATACCCTAAACGAAAAGCCATCTATGTGATTAAACGAAAATTAATGACCAGAAAGAAGAGAACTTCAAAATTATCTACGTTATTAGCAGGATAATGAACCATATTCGCTTACAGGGTGCGGCATTAGTACGAGGAAGTCCACTTACTCACTTGTCGTGAGAGATACAAAAGAACTTTATTTAGATAAAAGTTAGGCCATATATAGGACCATATTTTGAAAATATTTTCAAATATACAGGGCCACCCATATTGGCCGGATAAACATAACTTATATTTTTTTAAATGGAACACCCTGTATATTTCCACATTTTTGTATTCCCCTCGATTTTTCGACACTGATAAAAATACCGTTGAGAAACAAAAAATGTTTAGAATACCAATGTTTCTACATTTCATTTTATGTTTGCCGCTAAATATGGAAACAAGTAACTCTTAGGAACTTTTGTTGCTGCATCCGTAAACTATGAGGAACTTAAGAGGGCCCTCCGCGGAGGTGTATAAACCTTAAAACTTACACAAAACTTGTTACTTATCTAGTAATTTTTTGGTTCAAAATATTTACGATAGATGTCGCTAGTAGTACCGAATCGGCTTTTATTTATGCAACTTATTTTCTCTCTCTCTTTTTGTCTTTCCACTCTTGACCGTATAGGTATAAAGTATTTATCTATGCTCTTGACGATTCAAACAAACTTCTCTCCAGATCAGCTGTTTCGATGTTTTGGTTTCAAACAAACACAATTTCTGCCATCAAATATTTTCATTTTCAATCGCAATAGGTAAATTATGATTTCATTTATTTGCTATTTTTACTCAACAGCTAGTATGTTTATTTTACCTATAGGTATTCTCTTTTCTTCTTTAATTTTTTTCTGTACTTTTATAGGTTAATTTTGAAATTAAAATAATATTCCAATCATTATCGTCGTTTCTCTATATTTTCAAGTTTTATATATCGAGATTTATAATTTCCATTTATTGAAAAGTAGGTAAGGACCTAATGATAAAATACAAAGCAAACCAAGCCGACAATCTAACAAAAATCCATTGGAATTATCTGAATTAAAAAACACTGCAAAAAGCTAATCTTGTGAATATTTTCACGTGATAGGTTACCTATAGATATAATATATACAACACAACTTACAACCCATTATTAATTATTACGGACCATTTTTCATTTTTTTAAAATAATTTATTGAATACGAAATAAACTAGGTATAATATATACATTAGATATCAAAATTTAAATAAGATGTGATTTTTGCTCAAGAGTCTCAAGTAGGTAGATAGGTAGGTAGGTACATTTATTTTGGACAATTTCAAAAATTATAAAGAAAAGATGTTTAGAATTAAAAATAACGTCCAAATATTTAACACACTGTTTTACATCAAAAATTTTTTTATTTCACAGAAAATGTCGAAAACATTATTTTTTTGATCTAAATAAACAATATTGAATACCTATTTGAAAGTTATTTTTAATTCTAAACATCTTTTCGTTTTTAAAAGATTACTTATTTTAAAATAGGTATGTTTATACAAAAAGGAACTGAATTTGACCGAGCTTTTCGCTAAAACATTTTAGAAACTTCAGTTTTTTTACCCATTCTACAGACCTACCCTCATTCCATAAATAATTGAAGCCACATAACTGGTGCCTACTGATAAGATAAGAAAACAGATTGAAGGAAAAATAAATAAAGCTCAGATATTTCAACTCTACCAAGTCTATGACGAAGAAGCGCTATTGCCATTTCTAGAGTAGGTAGACGAAATTAATTTTTTAGTCTTCCTTTGTTTTACAATATTTTTCAAATCAATAACTAACACTAAGTCATCCTTTAATAATAATTATTTGGGTTCTTATTTTCTTTCATTGTTTTAGATGCTCATATAATCAATTAATTTGCAAGGTAATTTCGACTATATTGACAAGACAAAGTTACCTACAAAACATTTATGCTTCGAATTTTTTTAAAATGTAATGTTACCTACCTCATTCATTAATTTTATTCAACAATTATTATTACCTATGGCAAGCTAAAAACTAGATAACCATCCTCATCTCTTTTTATCGTCATAATGGAGAGGATTATTAAATTGTAAGGATTTCTAGGGATAATTTTTACATTTGGCTACGAACCTTTAGAATCCAAAAGAGCCAAGTAAAATCGTAAAATACAGAATGCTGCATTCACAACCGATGTTGCCATGTTATACGAAAATCCTCAAACAAGGAGAAAATTTTTTTTTAACAAGAAAATCTATGCACGTCATAAGATATTAGGTATATTTTTGGGTACTTGCAATATCTATATAGTGACCATTTTACCTGTATGTTAGGTATCTTATGTTTTCAAAATTCAATATTCGACTTCGTACCTAGAGTGTATTTGTGTATTAGTCATAAGGCAAATTGTGATTAATTTTTGGGTTTCCAAAATAGAAATATATCAGGTAACTATGTGCTTATATTTTGTTATTGTTTCATTTCAGATGATTGCAGGTTTTTCATTATTATTTTCTCGTTACAATAACTAGGTAAGTAAATTCAATATTATTTTTATAGTTGTGGCAACTATGTAAATTCTAAACATTTACGTTTATTGTGCAAAAAACGAACAATTTCGACTGGGTAGGGGTGGCGTGTGTTTTTAGATCCAGGGGCAATCGAATATAACCAGAATATAACCAGAATATAACCAAAGAATACACCAAAATAACTAATAGTCACAACACAACGGGGTTGTGTTGTGCTAATAGCAGCAGATGTTACTTTGTTGTGTATGTCTGCGATAATATAGATCTATATATACAGGAAATTGAGATAGATAGAAAAATATGGGCCGAAAAAATGCGTCTGAAACTGAAGCAATTCTATACAGAATGTATAGCTCCTGAAATAATCAGAAATCAAATAGGAAAAGGACAGAAATGCATTGACCCCCCTTATATCAAGCAAGCAATATCAGAATATGAGAAAAATAAGTCTGGCAAGACAGAATCCAGATAATTAGGGCAAAGATTAAGTAAAAACACGAACAAGACTTGTTTACAAAAATCTAATTTCTTTTCATTTTCAGAACTGACAAGTGACAGGTCCAAATAATTTTTATATAGCAGTGTTCGCTATAACTATTCAGTAAGTTGAAAAAATGTCAAAACCTATTCAGAAGAAACATCTAATCTTTATATTTCATTTACAGTTCTGATTATGTAATTAAAACGAAGCCTGATGTAACTGCCCGCACAGGTCCAAATAATATTCCATATAGCAGTGTTCGCTATAACCATTCAGTAAGTAAAAAAATGTCAACACCTATTTAGAAGAAACATCTAATTTTTTTATTTCATTTACAGTTCTGATAAAATGGATTGTTTAAATTTTTGCTGAAATGATTTTGTTAGAAAAAATATTTATTTAGAGTATTTAGAATTAAATTGTTTTTTTTTCAGTCTTTATATAACTATATGGATCAAGACTTCAGTATGTCGATGGGTGTCACCACCCCTTTGTGAGTGTAGAATCGTAAAAAATGGATAATTTTATAAACTTTTCATTTTCATTTTGTTCTGAGGAGAAATGGTAGAGAAAAATGGAAGATGAACTTCAGTTGCTATGTAGGTACTAATAAATATGGAGAAAAATACATTAAACATAATGTAACAATAATTTTATTTATTTCTATAGAATATTTTTGATTTGTTACTTTTCATACACCTATTTTTGCTGTGATTTTTTTTGAATAATTAATAAGGATCATTGAAAAAGCAGACATGTCTGTTTATTGCTATAAAAACATTTGTATAGTTTACCTAATTAATTAGCATTTCTCTCTGTATTATAATTAATATAAAAACTGCCTACTTACTCTGTACTTCAAATTTGTAATACTACAATTAAACAAAAAGATGAATAATTAAGATTAAGAAGAGTCAATGGAAAAACAGGCATGTTCGTTCATTACAAACTGGAGGAAAACTGGAAAAAGTATTTATAATAACATTTCGAACATCACCTGGAAAAATTGAAGATCAAAAATATATAACATTTTTATTCCTATTTCGAAAATAAAAGATTACAACAGTATAGAATAGAATACGAAATGTCTATTTTGGTCAATTAGTAGAATGCATTTATTACTATTACCAATGTAGTTTTTCTCACTAACTCGGGTGGCCGATGTATGTATGCTGATGAAGTCTATGGTTGTGTACAGGTCCCCGGAGGAACCAATGGCCACGATATGGGGATCAATAAATATAGGGCACTTTTTTGTGGGATCACTAGCAGTAGCTAAAAATATATGTGGTTTATTTCACACCTATAGGCACTAAACACGTTACTTGTGATGGAGCACATGTGGAGTAAATATAAAGAGCATTTACGAAGCACAAATTTACTTTTTCAGCATGAAGATTATTTTATTATAACCACCTACAAATACTGACAAGCTATGCTATAAACAATAATAAATAATTTGAAAAATTTTTATGGACACAAAACCGTCATCATCTGTCATTGAAGTTCCATACAGCGCCATCCATCAAAACGGTAGAACGTCTGAACTAATGTTCGTTTCCAAAATTTTGTATGCAACAAATCTCAAAAAATACAATGATTTGAGATTTCATATTTTCAGAATGGAATTCTCTAGGCTTTCTTTTGGGGATCAGATCTTGGCGTTCAAATTGGTGACCACAAATTGTCAAAACTGTCAAAAACATACCATCACATAATGGCTAATATCTTTTTTATAACAATATAAAACTTAACCAAAATACCTGATCTCCAAGACAAAGGTCCAAGTTATATTGTGTTAAAATTTCAACACCTAATTTTACTGCGTTCTTTAGATTTGTTGTTCACAAAATGACCTAAATTTTGTTGCAAGTCAGGGGTGCCAACTGTTTTGAGCTGTCTAATTTGGGAGCGCGCTCTTAAATGGATTGAGATTTAGCTATAATCAAGTAGGCTCTGTATTTTTCTACCTTGCCTTATTTAAAACCCAGGAGGAGTAATTTGAATTTAAGTTGGCAATTCTGTAGATCTCTGATTGGTCAGATTGCAACCAGTTTCAAACAGCACTTTTTAGCATTGACATCTCGTGATAATTGACAGTTCTGACATATATAATATTTATATTTGTTTTTATCATCGTATCCGTTCCCTTATTATTTCATAATTTTCACTTAGTTTTCCACTCTATTTCGATAGAACAGTTCTTTTCAGAACTCCTGTTTAGAAATATATACTACTTGTACAAAAGAACTATTGAAATATCTGGGAAATATATAATATACCTTTTAATTGAATGTACCTACGTGAATTACCCCAAAATTTATATTCTTCCCAGAAACTTTGTTGCGTCTCGATAGTTCTTTTGTACAAGTACCTAGTATATATTTTTACTACTATGTTTGGTAAGATACATTTAAACCAATGAATCAGATTTTATACATCACATTTATCATATGAATTTGTATTGTGTATAACTTTGGAATATACATAAGGAACTTATTCTATTATGAAATATTGTTAATATTTGATATTGTAATATAGTTGTTGTGAAGCAAAAGTTGTAGAATATTTTTAATAAATAAAGCGTTAACAATAAATTGACATTTAATTAGCAATAACTTTACTGGAACCATTTTATTCATTGGATGAAAAACCGAATTCTGAAGTGTATGATTAACAATGTTTTGGGGTTTTACGACCTATTTTCTAAAATAGGGTATTTAACTGACAGGCTAGACTAAACAGACCTATTTTGTAAGTGTGTGAAATATTTTAATTAATTTAGATTGGGAGAAGAATTTTAGTTTTAGTTACTTGCTTTTCTGTATTCGTATGGAATGGTTGTTTGCCGTTCCTTCTTATATTTTTTTAATTGAATTATAAAAATAAACATTTATTTGGAAAGTCAGAGTATTATTACATCAGAAGTGGGATAAGCTCGCGATAAATACCACAAGTGTAAAGTGACGTGTCGTATGTTCTAAGCGCCTAGGTCGGTTTGTGTTGAAAAAAAAAAACAGTTTTTGCGAATTTTCAAAACCTAAATGATTTACTAGCGATCATCCAAACATCGTGATATTTGTGTTTTTTTCTCGAATTGTGTTGTCATGGAAGAGTTTGCTAAAATGTGAACCGAGTCTATTAAAGATCTAAGAGATGTAAGTACGCGACCTACAGTACCTACAACTATTGATGTAACACCTTTCGAACCAAACCGCGACGACGATGGTGCTGCCAAATGGTGTGACGAAATGGAAAAATTGGGAGAGACTTTCAACTGGTCCAGCCACGAACTGCTAGTGCGGAGTGCCAACGGACTTGCTGGGGAAGCCGAAGAATGGTTCTCTATGTGGAAGTCGTTGGATAAGTCTTGGGAAGAGTTTCGCAAAGAGTTGTTCAGCCTTTATCCTGCCAAACGGAATTTGAATGAAAAGCTTCG
Source organism: Lochmaea crataegi (assembly GCA_947563755.1). Lineage (NCBI taxonomy): Eukaryota > Metazoa > Arthropoda > Insecta > Coleoptera > Chrysomelidae > Lochmaea > Lochmaea crataegi. The sequence goes on from OX387429.1 coordinate 45,316,907, forward strand.
CAAGGCTAGCCAATACACCAGTAAAGAGGCGAAATCGTATTGTGAGTATGCCAGAAAAAAATTCTTTCTTCTTAACTCGTTGAACTTTGATTTATCCGTCGGTCAGATTTTGGAAATTATTATTGGGGATATTACGGATATTCACGTCAAAACTGCTGCATTTAATAGCAATATAGAATCGGTCAGTCAACTCCTTTCTTTGTTGAGTAACTATAAATTATCTGGTTCAAACAAATTTTCGGAAGATTTCAATTTATAGAGAGGTCATGCTCACTCTCCTTCTAAAGGCGTAAACGACGATTCAAGTAGCAATTCTATTTTGTGTTATTCTTGTAACCAAAGGGGTCATTTGAGTCGATATTGTCCAAAAAGACGAAAATTTAATGATTTTTTGGGTTCGGGACTAGACCGGAACACGAGGGAACATAATAAGGCTCAAGTTGTTTGTGTTTATTGCGAAAAACGTGGCCATTATGCTACTGATTGCTTTCTCAAGAAGCGCGACCGACCATCTACTTCGTCACAGGTCAACCATTTTTGTGTAAACTTAGATCTTGACTTTTGTACTACTTTTGTTATTCAAGGTATTGAGGTTAACTGTTTGATAGATACTGGAGCAGAGTGTAGTTTGCTCTCCGACAGAGTAGCAAATCAACTTAAATGTCATCTAGAGCCCGCGTTGATTACGTTAAAGGGGATTGGAAATAATAACGTTTTTGTAAGTAGCAGAGCCAATTTAAGAATTGAAAGGAACAGTACTGCTTTTGATATTTGTTTTTGTATAGTTGATAATACGGTTATGACCCCTGACGCTATAATAGGAAGGGATCTTTTCAATCATAAAGGCATTGAAATCCGCAGCGACCACACCGGAAGCCATATTTTTCTGAAAGAAATTGGAGGCCAAATCAATAAAACCCTTAACCGCGTAACCATTTCGACAAACACGGTAAAAAGTCCCTTAGTTGGTAAAGATTTGGATAGTTTAATAACCCTTCTTTGTAAATACAATAAAAATATAACGCTGGGAAATTCTGTGTCGCCAATAACAACTGCAGAATTGAGTATAAATCTAATCGAAGATAAGGTAGTACATTTTCACCCATATAGGATGGCACTTGGTGAGCGAGAAAAAGTTAAAATAATTGTAAAAGATTTGCTTAAGAATAATATTATTAGGGAAAGTCGTTCGTCGTACGCAAGTCCTATAGTTCTAGTACATAAAAAGGATGGCACTACACGCATGTGCTGCGATTTTAGGGCTCTGAATAAAATTACAGTTAAAGAAAGATATCCTCTACCACTAATTCAAGATCAGATTGATAATTTAAAGGGCAGTAAATTTTTCACAACATTGGACATGGCGTCCGGTTTCCACCAGATTCCTATTGCCCCAAATTCCATCGAAAAGACCGCCTTTGTAACTCCGGATGGCCACTACGAGTATCTTCGTATGCCTTTTGGCTTAGCTAATGCTCCGGCAGTCTTTCAACGCGCTAAATGCAAGGCACTGGGCGATTTAAAAGACCGTGACGCGCTTATTTATCTCGACGACATTTTAATACCTTCTAAGTCGATATCCGAAGGACTCGAAAAATTAACGAGGGTGCTAGACGCACTAGTTATAGCTGGATTCTCTCTAAATCTGAAAAAATGTCATTTTTTCGAGACACAAATCGAGTATTTGGGTCAAGAAATCTCTGAACAGGGTGTTCGGCCTGGCAAGAGCAAAGTTGAGGCTTTACTCAAAGCCTCAGATCCACGAAATGTCAAGCAGGTGCGTCAGTTTATGGGTCTTGTTAACTATTTTCGAAAATTTATACCAGAATTGTCGGCAAGGACGGCTTGCATCACTAAATTAACGAAAAATAACGAAAAGCTCATTTGGGGTGACGACCAAAAAATTGCTAATAGTTATATCTGTGCATTTTTAAGTAAACGACCTCTACTAACCTTTTTCGACCATACTCTACCAACCGAATTACATACCGACGCTAGCATTCTCGGATTTGGTGCTGTACTTTTTCAACGCCATAGCAATAAATTGAGAGTAGTGGGGTATTTTTCAAAGCGTACGTCGGTCGAAGAATCCAGATATCACTCGTACGAGCTAGAAACCTTAGCTGCTTTTTATGCAATTAAGCATTTTCGTGTTTACTTACTGGGTCTGCAATTTAAGGTTGTCACTGATTGTAATTCTTTAAAGTTATCTCAGCATAAAAAGGAACTAATTCCAAGAGTTGCGAGGTGGTGGCTTTATTTGCAATCATTTAACTTCGATATTGATTACCGAAAGGTTAAATATTTACAGCATGCTGATTATTTTAGCAGAAATCCAATGGTTGATGAAAATATCACACCGGAAACCAAAATAATTAATGACGTCAACGTTAATGTCATTTCAACTGATAATTGGTTGAAAAAGGCTCAAAAGCACGACCGCGAAACAACTGAGATAAAGCAAAAACTCCTAGAGGGCCAATTAACTTCGGAATATTTTTGTCAAAACGATATCCTTTTTAGAAAAATAAATCTAGGTCAAAACCCACCGATTTATAGGGCCTTTATACCAAAAGGCAGTCGTTTAGGGCTATTAAGATTGTTTCATGACGAGCAATGCCACGTGGGGCCGGATAAAACTTTCGCTAAAATAAATCATTATTTCTGGTTCCCGAAAATGGCTAAGTTTGTTAAAAAATACTGCAACCATTGTTTGAAGTGTATCGTTCGAAAAGAACATACGGGACCTAAACTGGGCCAATTGCATCCTATTGATAAAAAACCGATCCCTTTTCAGGTAGTTCACGCAGATTGTGTAGGGCCGTTTCCAGTATCCGTCGACGGTTTTAAACACTTATTGCTTTTAATAGATTCTTTTACGAAATTTTTATTTCTGATTCCATTGAAAACGCTGTCAGGTCCCGAAACATGCGAAGTTCTCAAAATGCACTTAAGTTTGTTTGGCATAACAAGAACATTCATTTGTGACCGAGGCACTAACTTCACTGATAGGTCTGTCAAACAGATGTTGACCGAATTGGGTATAAATCAACATTTGATTGCCAGAGGTGCCCCTCGTGGTAATGGTCAGGTGGAAAGATATGTAAAAACTGTTTTAAATTTGTTACGCACGGAAATTAGCGACAAAGCGGAGTGGCCACAATCGGTAATCAAAATACAAACAACGCTTAATACGACGACTCAAAAAACTACGGGGTTCACTCCAATTTATTTATTAACTGGGATCGAGGGCAACGCGCCCGATATTAAGAAACTGACCGAATCTATACCAAACGGTGATATCCCTCAAAGCTTAGAGCAAGATCGAAAACTGGCATACAAACGAATACGGAAACAAGCCGACGATTCAAAAGCCTCGTTTGACAAGACACGCAGGTCAAATAAAATTATAAACGTTGGTGACCTGGTATTTCATCCATCGGGTAACAGCCACTTGGCTAAATTGGACCAAAGGTATGAAGGTCCCTTTGAGATTGTGAATACATTGGAAAACGATAGATTTGAGATAAAAAACATGACAACGAATCGTAAAAGTATTGTCGCCAAAGATATGCTTCGCATATGGCCTGGGGAATTTTCTAATTCCTCAGATTAACATTACTAGGTGAATATTCAGAAATTTTATATGAAATACTAGGAAATGTGAGCTAATTGTGACCGACGATAAACTATAATTTTATTGTATCTTTTATTTAATCATATCCTACCTATATTCTACGATTATGTACTTTGAATTCTTCGATTATATATTTTGTATTCTTCGATGATCTACTTTGAATTCTTCGATTACATATTTTATATTCTACGATGATATACTTTGAATTCTTCGATTACGTATTTTGTATTCTACGAAGCCTTTATACTCTACGATGATATACTTTGAATTCTTCGATTACATATTTTATATTCTACGATGGTATACTTTGAATTCTTCGGTTACATATTTTGTATTCTACAATGATTTTATTCTCTACGATGATATACTTTGAATTGTTCGATTACATATTTTATATTCTACGATGATATACTTTGAATCCTACCATTACATAATATATTTTGTACTCTACAATGATACACTTTGAATGAATAATACGATTATATAATTATTGCGATGTTGTATATCGAATTCTACGACATTGTTTCAGGTTGCCGACCAATTTTATAATTCGAGAGCGAATTATGTGTCAGGTTGGCCGTGCAGCGTACAGCTCGCCCATTACCAACAAAAACATCGATAATAGACGTCTTCGAATTCTGAAGTATATGATTAACAATGTTTTGGTGTTTTACGACCCTATTTTTTAAAATAGGGTATTTAACTGACAGGCTAGACTAAACAGACCTATTTTGTTAGTGTGTGAAATATTTTAATTAATTTAGATTGGGAGAAGAATTTTAGTTTTAGTTACTTGCTTTTCTGTATTAGAATGGAATGGTTGTTTGCCGTTCCTTCTTATATTTTTTTAATTGAATTATAAAAATAAACATTTATTTGGAAAGTCAGAGTATTATTACATATAACAACTATAGTACCATTTTTATAATATAACTTTGACTTTTGTCATTTCTAGCCTTTTTACAGATAGCAAGTTTTTCTTTAAATCTGGTATGTAGTAAACATTTTTTATTGTGCATTTTATTTTTTCCTTCTCTACTTTACTTAAAACTTCAATATTTCCTACTCCCACAGCAGACAAATAATTATTATTTTTTGCTATAGCTATTTTTATTGGATCGTTTAACAATAACAATCTTTAAAAAAATGTTTTCCACTCACCATGTGATCAGTGCAACCTGAATCTATATAGAAATGAATATAATTTGTTTCATTGCTTACATTCTGACACTCACAAGATACACACTATTATCACTTAAACTGGTGTCAGTTACCTGTGATTCATCCTGCTGAGCATAGTTGCTTCTATTATTAAAATGTTGATACCTGCCGTTACCTCCTCTTCTGTTGTACCTTCCTCTGTTATTGTGAAAACCTCGATAACCACCGCGTTCAAACCTTCGGTTTCTTTCTGGAGATTCTCTCTTAAAATGGTCAACTTTACCGCATTTGTAGCATGCAGTTGGACCTGTTAAAAAAGCACACGAGTCCACTTGTAGTGCTTCTGTTGCTCCGGATAATCTTCTCTTCTCATATTCACCAATCAGTTTCATTTTAACTTGATTAAATGTTATATTCGGTATATTTTCAATTACAGTTACTACTGTCTCATATGATTTTGGCAAGCTTAACAAGATACTAAATACCAAGTCTTGGTCACTTGTTTCGCTACCACTTTCTTTCAGTTGCCTGACTATCTCTTCAAATTCTTTAATAAATTCTTCCATCGATTAATTTTCTTTCAATTTCATTGATAATAATTTTCTTTTTAGGTATAATTGACCGGGCAGTCCCTTTTTTCATATTTCTCCCTCAATGTTTGCCACATACTATAAGCAGTCTTCTTTTCCCTTAAACTCTCAATCTGGTTGTTGGCACTGCATTGAACAATTAGGGTTTTGCCTTCCCGTCCTTTTTCTGTTTACTCATTTTTTCATTTTCGTCAGTCACCCTACCTAGATCCAGTTGCTGTTGGTTACATTCCAATATTCCATTTTCTTCTCAAATTAATTCCATCCTAAACCTCCAGTTTCCCCTTTAAAGTGCCTCGATTAAACATGTTTTGCCTCCTGCTTGCGCCATGCTTCTAACCTTTTTCGTTTTCCTTTTCAACCTCCTATATTTCACTTTTTATCAAAATAGTTATTTGTGTATTTAGAGCGTTAAGTAACAGATTGCCGCTTGAGAAAGCGGCAATTTTACTTTACGCTCGAAAAACAAACATAATTTTTTCTACAGTCGCCCTTTTAATAATTAAAACAGTTTTTTATATTATCTTAGGTTATAATAGGAGTGCTAGGATAATCGTTATTTTCGCTATCCATCATGATTAACCTTAAAAAGATCTACTGACTAGGGATGTTAAAAAATAATCGATTTTTATATAAATCGATTATTATTATCTTATAATCGATTTTCAGTTATGGATTTTATAGTAATAATAATCGATTTTTAGTGAATCGATTTCATAAATTACGTGTTTAAATCGATTTTCGGAAACGGCTCGTATTGACTATTTTTCAAAATTTTGACAACTTTTGACGATTATTGACCATTTCTCAAAATTTTTACAATTATTGACCATTTTTCAAAATTTCATCAATTATTGACCATTTTTGACAATTATTGACCATTTTGACCGTTTTTCAAATTAGTGACCATTTTTCCAAATTTTTGATAATTTTTGCCAATTTTTCAAAATTTTAACAATTATTGATCATTTTTGACAATTTTTCAAAATTATTGACCATTTTTGATAGTTTTTGACAATTATTGACCAATTTTGACAATAATTGTCCATTTTTGACAGTTTTTAAAAATAATTGGCGGTTCTTCTACGTCTTCTTCACGACTCTCGGTTGTATCTTCTATATTTTCATCCTTATTTTCAAACATCTCTTCAAAGTAATGAGACCAAACTATTTTTGCAGGTACTCTATTTCTTTTGTGCTGTGCCTTTATGTATCCGAATAGTCTTCCACTGTCCTTGTTATTTATCTCCAGATCTTTTATCTACTGTCTCTTTTTGTCTATAAAGCATTTATTTGCTTCCTTCTTTAACTTTTTGTATGTTTGTAGATCTTGTTCCTGCTTTATTTTCATCCAATTCAGTCTTGCTTGATTCTTTGTACTACCTTTAGTATTACATTCCTCATCATGCCATTCCTTGCCTGCTTTTGTTGTAAATTTCCCTAATGATTGATCTACGGCCCTTATAATGCTTTCTTTTATATTTTTCCATAATACTTCGATATTATTAGCATTGACATATTCTATTTTAGGGGAGACTGAGGATACATTGGACAGTTTTTGATTTTTTAGTGATATTTTTTTCTGTTTTTTTCCACCTCCACAAAATTTTCGGAGATATTTTTTCAACCCATTATTTTGTTTAAAGGCTATTTCTAAACCAAGTACTTTGACTTTGGTAAGGCCTGAAAAACTAGTAGGCAAATGTCCACTCTATCCTCAGATCTGGGGCAACAATGGACATGCTACCTTGGACATATGCTGATTTAACTGAAATTTGTTATTTAGAACCTAACAAATCAAAAAGTTATTTATTTCAAAACCAGCAATCACAAAATATATAATATATAAATAAAAAATATATCATACATAGAACTATTGCAAAACTGAATATGCTTCTAAAAAAACTAGACTAAATGGAAAATCTTGCACAAAATGCTGAAAAACTAAGCTAGGTATGGAAAGTCTTGGAGAAAACACTTAAATTAATGCAAACTAAACTCGGTAAGATCTACGTTAAAATATATCATATTTTTGAAGCGCGGTCGTGTATCTTCTGTTGCCTTTGGGAGTATTGATACAACTTCCTCGTTAGATATAAAAGAAGAATCTTCCTCCGTTTTTTGAAATCTATTTGATGGAATGAGCCTTTTATAAAAACGAACTTCAAATCCATCCCGAAGTTTGCGTTGTACTCGAGCAACATAATTTCTACCAGATGATGCAGTTTTCCCAGGATCTTTTACAACCATAAAGTCACCTTCCTCAGCATTATTTATGTTCTTGTCCTCCTCTTGTTCAAATCCATCCCATTCTGAAGACGAATCCTGTGTAATTATTTCATCGCTCTCAGATGAAGAACTTTCAACGAGGACTTTCTTCTTTAGAGCGTAAACTTTTTTCCGGAGTATCGGTAGCAATCATGCATCTACCTTTCTTCCTTCCTCTCGAAGCTATTTTTAGTGGTCAATATTTGTAAAATTTTTGAAAAAATGGTCAATAATTGTCAAAAATTTTGAAAAATGGTTAAAATTTTTGAAAAATCATAAAAATTGGTCAATAATTGTCAAAGACGGTCAATTATTGTCAAAACCAATCAAAAATCGTCAAAAATTGTTAAAAACTGTCAAAAATTGTCAATGATTGTCAACATTTTTGAAAAACTGTCAAAGATGGTCAATAATTGTTAAAACTTTGAAAAATGGTCAAAAATTGTCAAAATTTTGAAAAAATGGTCAATAATTATAAAAGACTGTCAAAAATAGTCAAAATTTTTGAAAAATTGTCAAAAATGGTGAATAATTGTCAGAATCTGTCAAAAATGGTCAAAAATGGTCAAGAATGGTTAAAAATGGTCAAAAATAGTCAATAGTTGTTAAAATTTTGGAAAATGATCAAAAATTGTTGAATATTTTGAAAAATTTACAATTGTCAAAATTTTTGAAAGTTGTCAAAAATGGTCAATAATTGTCAGAAACTGTCAAAAATGGTCAATAATTGTCAAATTTTTGAAAAATGGTCAAAAATTGTCAAAATTTTGAAAAAATGGTCAATAATTGTTAAAAATTGTCAAAATTTTTGAAAAATTGTAAAAAATGATCAATGATTGTCAAAAGTGTCAAAATTAGTCAAAAATGGTCAAAAATTTTGAAAAAATGGTCAATAATTGTCAAAAATTTTGAAAAATGGTCAAAATTTTCGAAAATTTGTCAAAATTATCAAAATTTTGAAAAAATGGTCAATAATTATAAAAAACTGTCAAAAATGGTCAATAATTGTTAAAATGGTCAAAAATTTTTGAAAAATTTTCAAAAATGGTCGATAATTGTCATAAACTGTCAATAATTGTTAAAAATTGTCAAATTTTTTGAAAAATGGACAAAATTTTTGAAAAATTGTCAATAATTGTCAAAACTGTCAAAATTAGTCAAAAATGGTCAAAAATTTTGAAAAAATGGTCAATAATTGTCAAAATTTTTGAAAAATGGACAAAATTTTTAAAAAATTGTCAAAAATGGTCAATAATTGTGAAAATTTTTAAAAATGATCTAAAATGGTCAAAATTTTTGAAAAATTGTAAAAAATGATCAATAATTGTCAAAACTGTCAAAATTAGTCAAAAATGGCCAAAAATTTTGAAAAAATGGTCAATAATTGTCAAAATTTTTGAAAAATGGTAAATATTTCGAAAAATTGTCAAAACTGGTCAAAAATTGTCAAAATTTTGAAAAAATGGTCAAAAATTATAAAAAACTGTCAAAAATGGTCATTAATTGTTAAAAATGGTAAAAATTTTTGAAAAATTGTCAAAAATGGTCAATAATTGTCAGAACATGTCAAAAATGGTCAATAATTGTTAAAATTGGGAAAAATAGTCTAAAATGGTCAAAAATTTTTGAAAATTGTCAAAAATAATCAATCATTGTCAAAATTGGTCAATAATTGTCAAATATGGTCAATAATTGTCAAATATGGTCAATAATTGTCAAATATGGTCAATAATTGTTAAAATTTTAAAAAATGGTCAAAAATTGTCAGAAATTTTGAAAAAATGGTCAATAATTGTCAAAAATTGTCTAAGTTTTGAAAAAAAAAGGGTCAATAAAATATAAAAATAAAACTAAGTAGAACGTACTCCCATCATCGCATTCTATTGCGCGTATTTTTATTGATGGTTTTCCCAACCTCGCATTCTATTGTGCATAAGAAGCAAGCTTCTGTCGGCGGTCCGAAGACCGCTCACCTTTTTTTTTTGTAAAAATCAATTCCCTCAATACTAAGGTGTGACTCGTAGCTGTCTTATATTTACTACGTTTTTATGGAGTATTGAATTCATTTTGAATCCAATACCGATCTCTGTTTTCATGATAGGGATTCAATCACGATTCAATTACACTTCAAATCATTTTGGGATTTGATATTTTATCTATCAATAGTGGCAAATGCCGTCGTGTTTTTGATTGCATTTCGGGGATTTTTTTAGTAGTCATAATGCATCTGCATCTTTCCACACATTTCTAGAAGATGACGAGCACGACATATTAAAAGAACTTTCCATAAAAATATCAAAAAACCTTTATTTCCATAAAATGTTACAAGAAAGCTAGAGTAAACTTTTATGTTTTGAGTGGTTTAAAATTTGACAGCGAATGTCACAGAATGCGCATGTTTCAATACGATCTCGGTTTTCATGTCGTATTTCGATTTTTCGATCTCGATACGTTCCCAAAAAAAGCAGTATCGACCTTGAAACTCAATTCGATTTCAATACCTGTTTTCATGAGGTTTTTAATACGGAAAGTGTATTCAATTCGAATTGAATTCTGCATGAAAACGTAGTAATTAATAATACTGGGTTTTCCTTACAGCATCTAACATTTTTTTAAAGAACTCCAGAACTTTGAAAAAATTCTCTGATGTCATCCACCCAGATTTGTATACTAGTACCATGGATCCTCATGGATGTTCATAGAAACGCACTCTAGGAAAAACTCAAATAGGTGGTAATGCGTTCCCATTTGTACATATAATTCCAACTTGCGTTACCAATTCACCGCGCTCTCTGGACGTAACTTGGCCAACCTGTTTTTCATTTCTTTTTCAACAACCTTTTCAACTGGTGGTACAGTTGTCACCCCAGTTTCGTCTAAATTATATATCTGACATGGTTGATAATTGTGTCTTTCGGTCACTTTTTCGAGTTTATAAAAAAATTCACCCACAACGGTTTTGGTTTTGAACGCAGTCATTCGAGCAACAGATGTGGCTTCTGTTTTTCTCACTGGCAAAGTTCGATTCCGCCGCAAAAAAGCCGAGAACCTTTCTGAACCTGCCATTTCACTTGTTTTCCATGAATCTGGGACTTTCAATGAATTTCTTATTGCAAACTGGAAGGCTAATTGTCTGTTTTTTTTTTGGGCGTGAGTCCATAAAACATACTGGAACTTTTCAGTAGATATTGTGCTGGTATTTTCTCCATAGTATCAGGAAATATCTGTCGATTTTTAAAGTTTTGCTTAAATGAAATATTTTGAATTTCATTTTCCTTTGCTTTTTTTTCGTAAATTGCTAACCGGGACTTTTTAACATTATGGAGCCACATTTCTGAGGCTGCCTACATTGTTTATCACATCTTCGACTGCCTTTCGAATATCGCCTTCAGGAAATTCCCAGTGGGTTTTTTTCTTGTAGACTCTGACCATCTGAAAAAAAATGATAATTCACGGAGAGTTCTTTGTAGGAGTTGACAAATGGACAAGTTGGGGATACAGCGTTCACTGTCCACTATATCCCCTATTTAAATTTTATTATTATTTTTTATATTTATTTGAAAAAACAAAAACTATTTTAAGAAAATATGAACATGAATGGCTCTTAAATAACTCACATTATGTAGTCTCAAGGTCGCATTTAAAAAAATACATAACCGAAAGCATTGCAAAACGTTAGCACTTACCTTAAATCCTATAACAAAACCTTAAATAAACGAAAATTCGCTATGAAAACGACAGGCCTCTTTACATGGCAATGAGCATTAGCAAACTGATTATTCGCCAAAAGAACACTCGAATGCTCGCACTGTGGCAGCAGTATCGCAATTTAGGCGGAAAATTTGAAGGTGTCCCTGTCCATTTTATCCAATGTATCCTCAGTCTCCTCTATCATTTATTGTCTCCACATATTGTAAGAACGAAGGGATAGGTGTGGAAATATTTCACGATTCCAACTGCTCTTCTGAATTTCGTTAATACTCAGAAACATCGATTCAAAATTCACTCAATGATGTAAAATTTTCTCATGAATCGATTGTTGGTCATTACAACCTTCTAAGTCTTCAATTAGTCAAGTTGTAAGTATCTTTCGGTTTCAGAAAGTGGATTTTCACTACTTTTACATTTATTATTCATAAAAGCCTTCCAAGTTATGCTTTTGTAAATTTTTTTCTAAAAAGACTAGTCTTTTGAGAATACTCTCCTAAAATTCCAGTTCTAAATTCATAGATTTGTAGTATTTACAAGACGTTTTATATTGAAAATGCGTTTATTCGAAAATTTCAAGACACTATTTGAAGGTAAATGAATAATTTGATCAAAAAACTGACTATGCCAGTCGAGTTTTTGTCCCTTTGTTACGAATTTGAAGCATTTTTCATGTATCAAAAATTTTTTTTCATTGCAAATTGTTGAAAAAAGAAAGATTGAAATATTTCGTGATTTGACATGGTTCAATAAAAGCTTGCATGTCTTTTTCTGTTGGTCTCAGTACCTAAGGGGTTTCAAAATAGGAATGGAGAACTATCGATAGTCCCGACCATCGATATTTATCGATTATCATCTATAGTTTTACATCGGTAAAGTTGACATCTGACATATCTATCATTCTGTTGTTTACCCTGTTCAATTTTAATTTGAAGCGTTATTGTTAGCGTTTGCTTTTAGGTATTATTAATTTGTTATTTTGTGTCTGATTTTTCAAATATTAAAATTGGAACAAAAAATTTTAAAAATGGTCAATAATTGTCAAAAATGGTCAATGATTGTCAAAATTTTGAAAAATGGTTTATAATTGTCCAAAATGGTCAAAAATTGTCAAAAATGATCAATACTTATCAAAAATAGTAAATAATTGTCAAAAATATTAAAAAATTGTCAAAAATTGTCAAAAACATTCAATAATTGTCATAAATTGTCAATATATGTCAAAAATGGTCAATAATTTTTAAAATTTTGAAAAATGGTAAAAAGACAAAAATGGTCAAAAATTGTCAAAAATGATCAATAATTGTCAAGATTTTGAAAAATGTTCAATAATTGTCAAAAAATTTGAAAAATGGTCAAAATTTTTACTTACCCTGAGCACGTAACTTGAATAATTAATGTTTGTAAGGATATGTGTTTGGTTGTCGGTTTAATTTCGGTAATCAGCGGAAATGATTGGTAGTCCCAACGAAGACCGGTGGATATTAAGAGTGGTATACTTGAAATAGCACCGGAAATAATGAGTTTCGAACGTGACGTCATTATAACCGGAACTTCTTATTTATGTCTTTTTATTTTGATCTCGTTCTGGAGATAAATTAACACTGCTCGTGTAGGTTGGAAAATTCCTTATTTTCCTATGTATTTTTTTGAATAATTTACAAATTAACTTCCTTAGAATGTCACTATAACTAACAGTTTACTGAATTAAAGGAAAACATTTATATAAAGAGCTTGACTGATTGATTAATTGGTTCGGCACCACCAGTCAGAGGCTTAAAGACCTCGGCACCACAGCCTTTAGGATTTTTGTGCTCTTGGTTATACCGTTTATGTGAAGAGGCCAGTAGCCCTTATCAGGCTGAACAGTCTTTTCACTAGGTCCTGCTGGGAGAAATCCTCCCTTGGAGACTCTAGTCCTAAGACTCCTAAGAGTCTATATCTCCAATGAGATAGTGCTTTACATTCGAAGATAATGTGAGAGGCTGTTTCCTCCTCTTCCATGCACAACCGACAGATGGGTTGCTCGCTCCCTATACATGCGTTTACTTCGTTAGGGTACAGTGACCGGTGAGTAATCCCGTCACAGCACCTGATTCATATTTGTCACAATTAATATTTTCACACATAACCGTTATAAATAAAGCCACGTAACAAACTATTTTGGTCATATACGGTACATATCTCATAATTCTGGTAGTGTAGCGACAACTCTAAACAGCTTGGTGAAGTTTCTTACAAATTTGCACATGGCCGCCGTGTGAACAAGTGTTATCAGTTCTTATGAATTTTGATCCAGGATCATCCGAGTTTCTGTCGCAGATTTTGATTCAAAAACAGTATCCACGTAAAGACTAGAGTCTCTCGAAGGAATTACTGTAAGTAAACTCATATAATTCTTCATTTTTTTGCTGTTTTTGATGAGAAATTCGCCAAAACTCTCGTGGACATATATGGCACAATATGCATTCCGAACATTACATTTATTTCGTTTATTTTAGAAAATAGATCCAAAAATGTCTTATGGTGCCAGCAAATGTGTGCCAATGGATGTACCAGATGGTAGTGAGGACGAAAGAAGATGGGGTACCGCCTGTTATATTAGCTCCAGAGTCAGACGACGAAAGACGAAACTGATATGGACGAAAATCAATCAGATATTATCATCTCTGCTCGAACGGTTGCGTAAACTGAAGAAGAAAACAAACAAGAATCATCCTACTTGGAAGCGAAGTAATTTAGTCACGTCGGATCAGGACCTAAGATTTCTTGGTTCTCCTGACATGCCACCTTAATTGGAAAACGCAGACTCTCCTTAAGCGTTTTTTACATTTTTTGTAATAAAAGAGATGATCACGGATATAGTTTACCACAGTATATTATATTCAGCTCAAACGAGACCACAAAAACCTTTGGATCCTAGTGAAAAGGAGCTCGAACAGTTTATAGGGACCTGTATTTACTATTTATATGTCAATAGTGCAATTACCTACTTCTAGAAGTTATTGGAACCTGAACCTGAACCACCGCTTGATCTCAGGAGTTATGTCATAATATATGGGAAGAAATAAAACGGTTTTTACATTTTACGAATAGGAAGTGATGACGCTGTTGCAGCCGGCAATTCTGGTCATGATAAACTCTTCAAAATACGACCCGTACTCAGTAAACTAAGGGAGCAACTACTCAACGTTCCGAAAGAAAAGTATTTGGCTATTATAGACTAGCAGATTAATCCTACTAAAGCGCGTTCGTCTATAAAACAATATATATATCGTTCATTACACATCCATAAATGCTTTCTCCGTGCTTGCACGACTTCCCGTCGCGCGTACACGGGAAAATCCTATTTTCTGGTAATAAAATATACTATTTTGTTATTCTTGAAAAATTCCTTTTCTCATCTTATTATTGATTATATTTTTGAATTCCTGTTAAAGTACCTACTTTCACTAAATATTCTATGGAATACCATATGACACTGATATTACTACACTTCACCATGACAAATCAAAATTTTTTTAAGTAGGTACATTGTACGCAGAAAATCCAAATATTGCTTTGATATACAAATAAACATTTTGACTTCGTCTATTTTCAAACGAAGAACGGTCGCTAGGGATACATGTTATTTACTTTAACGTCAAAATTGTGTTAATGAATAAAACATATTAAAATTTCGATCCAAATTAATCCAAACGTGAAGGAACCGTTAGGAAAATGGCCAGTGCATCCAACAAAAAGTTATCACCCAACGATAATGATGGTATAACTAGAAACCCTTTCTTTAATTTTTTGCGGGAATTAAGAAAAAATTCCCGAGGATTGAACCCAATAGAAGTAGCAATAAATGGTGCTGCTTTATGGAGAAATATGGATCCTAAAAAAAAAGTTCATCAAGAGAAGCCAAAGCGGCACCTAAAAAAAACCCGTAAAAGAAGGAGGCGTTCCAGTAGAACCAGATCTACTTAAAGAAAAAGGGGGAAGTCAAGTAGAAGTAGGTCCCCTAAACGATCTGCTAGCCGAAAGAGAAGGGTGTAAGTACCGCAGCAGAAATACAAGTTAATTGATTCATCATCATCGTTACCTATTATACCATTTGTAAATTATTGTAATCAAAATTTTAGAATATCTACCACTAAATTAAAGTGTACCTTTTTTTAAAGATTAAATGTTCAAATTAAACGAGTAAAGACATTGTATTCAACGTTGTTAAAATAAGAATAAAATTGCGTGGAAACTTAGGTTTGTTTTATTGAATTTATAGAGTTCTGCTAATGTTCGAATGGCAAAAATTGTAACAATCCAGCTGCAGCCGATTAATGCTTTTTATACAATTGGTATTTTCAAATTTCTGCGCGGATTCACAAAATAGTTATTTGTGTATTTAGAGCGTAAAGTAACAGATTGCCTCTTGAGAAAGAGAGCGGCAATTTTACTTTACGCTCGAAAAACACATAATTTTTTATACAGTCGCACATTTAATAATTAAATCAATTTTTTATATTATCTTAGGTTATAATAGTAGTGGATTATGATTTAAGACGTTTTAGTTGTCATATTATTTATTAATGTTAAATGTCAAAGTGACATTATGATGTATGTTAGGTTAGGTTCTATGTGAGTGGGGCCTTCTCGCCACCTCCATTACGACCCCCGTTGGGTTTATTACACATTATCATGTATGTATATTGTCGTTTTTAACATTGAAGAAATAGACCAAAGTGTAGGTGGCTTCATTACCTTTTCCATTACCAAATTTGATGGAATAAGCGAGCGAAAAAGATTCCTTTTTTCGCTCGCAGAGCATAAAGTAACAATCCTCGGCATTTGTCGACTTTACGACTTACGACTAAAATAAATTCCGTTCCGAAGTAACAAAATTGTGCAGTAAAACGGGTAATAATGTAAAATCTGAATAGGTATGAGCCACAATAGACTCTTAGTCGCAGTGGAGGGCCTTATAGAACCACTCACCACAAACCTAACCTAACCTAATCCCGTCACTTTCCTCATCTGGCCCCTGCTGAGGTTTAATATTTCGTTAGTCAGCGACTCCAAGGGTTTTTTTGACCGGTAGTCTGCAGTGTTCCTGTTTTGGCACGTGTCTCCATTACGTCTGATCTTTAGTTTGAATCCACCGAAATGTAGAATCACGTGCAGCAGATTTTGATATTCCAAATGCTGGTCCAGGACCAGTGAATGCAGTAGCTTTACTAAGGTGTCTGCCTTTTCATTGCCTACAACACCCTTGTGCCCCGGGACCCACTTAAGAGCTACTCTATCATGGTTTGCCAGGGTTAAAAAATGTTGTAGGCAGTCCTAGACCAGTCTAGATCTGATCTGGGGACATGCTAAAGATTTCAGTGCTGCCTGACTATCTGAGAGTATGAGGATATTTTGGCCTCTATACCCTTTTTTGATGTTCATTTGCAAGCACGTGTCGATAGAGTAGATATCTGCCTGGGATACAGATGCAAATTTCCCCAACGATGCGTGGACATTGCACCTGGGTCTTGCACCATGGACTCCAACTCCTGTTCCTATGTCAGTTTTAGATCCGTCTGTGTACCATACCAATGTTCCTTCCTGACTTCATGCTTCAAGCCCATCCCAGTTTAGCTTGATATGGTATGGTTGGTTGTCGTGGCCAACACTTCTCATTTCAAGAAGCAAGTTTGTCATAACATCTGGGATTCTGGAATAACTATAGGTGTTGGTTCCTTCGTGCCAATTCCCATTGCAATTCAGCCTGAACGCAGCCATTCTCGCTTCCGTCCTAACATCCAGAGCAAGAGGCTTCCATTGCCGCAGTCGGGCTGCTTCTCATCGCATCCGTTATGCACAGACAGGCAAGCCTCTGATGTTTTAATAGCTCCAGTTCGACTTCCCTCTGATCTGTTTTTGGTCACCAAACTAAGGCCCCATAAGTAACCATGGGTCTCACCACAGTTGTGTACAGCCAGTGACCAATCCGTAGATTTAGTTCCCATGTGTTTCCTATCACCCTACCTACAGCTTAATAATTCAAGAAAATTCATCTGACAACGTTGCTTCTTTCTCATGTCTTCACATTGACTTTAGAAAGATTATACCTTATTTTTATTGTGAGAATCGACCATGGGAAACAATAAAATCGAAAGCAATATGTCATTAATGTTTTAACTACCTAACCGGTAGAATTGAATCTATAATGTTCATGTGACATACTTTTATTATACGGCGAACTAACAGTTTTATTAGTTATAATCGTTATAGATCTCGGATTATACATCCACATTGTTCTTTAGTTCTGTTCTCAGGGTCGGTATGTCTATAAGAAGCGCCACCGCTACCACAATCTAAAATATTTATGGAAAATCAAAAATACTTCCATACAAATAGAACAATAGATGTGTCATGAGTAATTTCGAACAATTATACAGGGTGTGTAGCGAAAAGTTTTGATTAAAAGTAGATAAAGGCGGATATAGTTATGTTAAAAATATGAAATTACGAAGCTGTAGGTTTTGGATGACGCCGAGTTCAAATATTGTCCTGAATGTGACACTTCCGGTTATGCCGGAAGAAGACGTCAACATTGTTATTTTAAATAGAACCTAATATTTTTTATTTTATTTTCGAGTTCTACGTGAAATTTTAGATAACATTTGTGCACAATGTCCTATACAAAAAATGAAGGATTTTCCAGATATTTTTCAACATTTTGAAAAAATCCCAGTCCACATTGAATAACTATATCTTCATTAATAACGTGAACCATCTACTTCTAAACATTTATAAATCCTTTTCAAAAAGTTATGTCTTGTAATTCTGGAAATATGGTCGGGTGTTAGAGAATTAAAAGCAAGTAAAACCATCATATCTTCCTTTGTCGTAAAAGTTTTGGAAAATACCTCATTTTTAATGTAACCCCAAATACAAAAATCAAAAGGAGCCAAGTCAAGACGGCGAGCTGGTCAATGGAACGGACCCTGATTAGCAATCCATCTATCATCAAACATGTCGTAAAAATGCTGAGCAACAGTCCCAAAGTTATCAGGAGGTCCTCCATCTTGCTGACACCAAACTGAATCCGCCTCTTCATTTCTTAAAGTATGTAACGCCGGTCGTATGGCTTCTTCTAAAATGTGGCAATATCTTTCACCATTCAAATTTTCATCATTTTCATCTTCTTTTATTGCACAAAAAACATTAAATCTCCAACTATTTTGGATATAACGTTTGATTAGACCAAAAATGGGAATTATTTCCATTAAATAATCCATTTCTGCTAAACTTTGCTTCATCACACCATATAACTTTTTTTATGAAGTTTTCTTCCTCTTGGCTCTTCATTAAAATCCATTCACAGAATTCTACCCTTGGAGGAAGATCACCTAATTCTAAGAGTTGCACCAAATGACATGAAAATGGTTTCCATTTGTGTTTTTTTGAAATGCGATGAATTGTTCTCGTCGACAAAGTAAGATCTCTCTCACAATCTCTAATGGAGGTATTTGGAGAGGCCGTAAAATAACCCAAAACATTAATTTCGTTTATGTCACTGTCCACTAGTGGTTTATTTTTATGAATTTTTGTCTAAAATTGACCAAACTGACGTCAGTTTTTAAGCACTCTGCTTACAATATTATCAGTTGCATTTGGTCGATATGGATATCTTTCTGCAAAAACACGGCAAATCCGTCCAACAATTCATCACATTCGCAGGAAATAATGATGAAATTTAAAAAGTCATAATTAGTAATTCCTACGTTTGCCATTATTTACTATGAAATACAAACTGGTAAAGAAAACTGTCAAAACAAAATAAACAATTAAAGTTCTAACCACGGAGATCGAACTCCATATGTATTCCAATTTCTGGTCATGATAAAGGGCGCCACATAAAATATTGCACCAAAACATCTGAAGCCCATCATAAAACTCGAGTTCATGATGTTTTGTTGGATGCTAGCTACTTTGACAGTTCGCGGTTCACCTGTGAGGTAAGTAAGGTTAGGTCATAGAAATGGAAAATATTGTGAATAGGAAATCCGTTTTTGTCCTCGTTTTCAAAAATATCAAAAATTGTGATCGTTTTGTGGTAAAATAACTTGCTGAATGTACATGTTTTTACGAGATGAAAAATATGAATATCTACTATCATCTCTTCTCTTCAGTATGGAATTTTAGAACACATTTAAAGGTCCAGCACAGTTAGAATGAGTATAAGTCTTTAAAAAATAAATTTGAAGAATAAAGAAGATACCCTACGTGCAAGTAAGTATATTCTAAAACCGAGTTTACAAGATGGATGGCCCAATTATAAAAAATAAATTGACGATGAATATTATGTATAAAGTTTTTCAAAATCTGGCTTCCTACATACTTAGTAGAATATTAGCTACACAAAAATATGAAAAAACGGAGAAAAAAAAAAGGAAAAATCATTTGAAATGCTTGGAGGAAATGTGCCATTTCAAATGTACTACATTAAATGGCCTTTGAATAATTTAGAATTGAAGCATCATATTTTGTAACTAGAAGAAGTACAGTTTGAAAACAACGGTTGTAACCATGGAGACTAGACAAGGAGATCGAACTTATACGGAAAAATTGACAAAATTTGTCCTCAAAATCGTCTATCTATTTATCTAAGCGCGGCGTTGCGCATTGTAACTCCTGGGCCATTTTAAAACTGTAACGACAATAACCTTACTTTTTTTATTTGACAGTAAGTGAGTAGTAAACATTACTTTAAAAACTAGAAAATTGAAATTGTCATAATAAAAATTTATAAAGCCCGCTTGACATGGTGCACATGCATGGTGACAACGTGCAAGAAATTGCGGCAATTTGTTGCAAGGTCAGTATATTGCAACATTGCTGCCAACCCAACCAATAGTAGATAGAAAAAAGTATATAATAATCTCAAAAAATAATTAATTCAAACATATCATATAAAGTTTTTTTATTATTATTTAAAATGAAGATAGCGAAAGTGAGAAAAGTTCAGAAAACAAAAATAGTGCATCTCTGTCGATTATCATAGCTGCTGCTGCTTTGCTTTTGGAAACGGATTAGCGTAGAAGAACACCAAGGAGCTGGAGGACCAGACCTTGGTTGGATAGAAGAAAAGGAAACATAACTTTAGCTGCAGAATTAGATCAAGAAACTTATAAAAATTATTTGAGAATGAATTATGAGACATTCAACAAACTCCTCTCAAATATAAAACATAGGATTACCAAAAAGTCCTTGGTGAGAGACGTTATAACAGCAGAACAGAAATTAATTGTAACATTGAGATATCTAGCTACAGGGGAAAGCTTTACGAGTTTACAATTCAATTTTAGAATCTCAGTCACGCGTCATTCTAGTTGTCTGCGAGGCAATTTATGAAGAACTGAGGAAAGAAAAGTACCTACATATTTAAACAAAATCTTTTTCAGGTTCCCACGACTGAATCAGAATGGTTAAAAATTTCCAAAAAATTCGAGGTAACCTGGAATGCTCCAAATGTTATTGGAGCATTAGATGGGAAACATATAGTGATTAAAGCACCCACATATCAAGGCTCGGCAAACTTCAATTACAAGAAACAACACAGCATTATTCTGTTAGCTCTTACAGATGGGAATTACAACTTAACGTATATAAATGTTGGAATGAATGGAAGATTATCAGATGGCCGTGATTATTGGGAAAGTAATCTCTCTGAAGGTATCGAGTTAAATTCATTAAATATCCCAGAGAGCAAACCACTACCAGGGAGGAATAAGCCAGTAGCCCATGTTATTGTAGCTGATGCAGCTTTTGCACTGTCAAACCACATTCTCAAGCCTTTTTTTCAACTTTAGGTTGAGTAGAGCTAGACGAGTGATAGATAATAATTTTGGAATACTCGCAAATCGTTTTAGAATCCTAATAAATATCATACCTTTGATTCCTGAAAAGATCAGGCTTATAACACAAGCATGTTGTGCTCTGCACTTTTTTGAATAAAGAGACAGGTCATGCATCTTTGGCAAACCATCCTGAAGATATTGATCCTCAATAAAAATTTAGCTATGGACTTGATCCCCAAAATCATGGGAGGCCTAGGAATGAAGCACTGAACATCAGAGAAGAATTCAAAAAGTATTTCAATGGATGTGGTCGAGTAGAATGGCAGGACAGAATTGTTTAATTATTTTGTTTTTGTGCTACAGTTCTTTTATTAAAGTTGATTAAGTAAAAGTGGAATTTTAATTTTACTTTTTAAAACTCTAAAGATAATTCATAAAAAAGCCATATAATATTTATTAATTCTTAGCCTGCTGACATATCTTATGATTATCTGCAACTACACCTTACAGAACTAGTTGAAGCCATTAATGCTTCGTCAGAATAAAGCCATCAAAATATTTTCACTCTATCCAGACTATTTCCAACTGAAAATCTATATTTCCCTAATATAATGATAGATATCAAATCATTGTACATATTTCAGACTTGCCTCTACATACATAAGCGTATCTCCAACAACTGCAACTCGAACATACATTTCACTAGATCAAACAATGTACAGCAAACGCCAAACGTGATGGCGAGCAATCGCGCAGGCATAGACTCTCCCAACTAAATTACTATTGGATTACGATAAGCCCCTTGCCGGTCAGTGTCGTACCTATAATTAGTTTTAATTAGGGTATAATGTTATATAATGATACACTTATTAAAAAATAAACTTTAATCAGTCACTATCTAAATACAAATTTTCTTCATCTTCACTGCTGCTTGTGCTTTTGCTGCTATCGTCATTTAAATTTATATTCACTGGATTTACCTCTGTTTGAACATCTGTGAATGTTTCATTTTCCCAATATTTCCTCTCTATATCTACTACATGTCGACAACGCTTTTGCCATTCCTCGGAAGTGATTTGATCAAACTCGTGCTCCGCCAGTTTCCTCATATCTTCCAACATGAAAGTTACATTCTTTTGGGACACATGGTTTTTGACAGTAGCCCAAGCCCAAGCTCAAGTTCAATGGGATTCAAATCCGGATGGTAGAGTGGAAGTCGCAAAAAGTTATGTCCGTGTTCAAATTTGTATCTAATATGATGATTTTTATTTCTCTTGATCAACTCGTATAATTCGGGTTTGAGCATGTCAAGGGTGAACGAAATGTTTTTGATAACGTATTCGACTCACATTTGACACTTTGAAAATAATTGAACACTTTAAAAATGATTTCACGTGCCTGACTCTTAATAACTAGTTTTTTGTTAGGCGATGACATTTTTTCAGAAACAATACAAAAATTATTCAGACAATGCCAAACGCCAACAGAATTAGAGGACAACTAGTGATACGCCTCTGTACAGAGCATAATAATGAACAACAAAAGTCAATAAAGTTAGGTTTAGAGGCTAGTAGTGAAAAAATAATATTTTTATTCCGCACAAAACTCAATCTAGAATAAAAGATTTGTTATTAAATAAATTACCAAATTTCAACTTTACTTAAACTTGAGAAAATAAAATAAAAACTCAATTTCACTCAGCATCTTTTTAGAGAGTGGAGTGAGAAAATTTTTTCATATGAAAGACCTATTATAATTTTATATGGACAAGCACCACTCGAATTTTTTCGCATAAATTTAGAAACACCCTGTGTGTAGTATAAAATATTATAGAAACTTCTGTTATATATAGGGTGAGTCAAGAGGAACTGTACATATTCCTACCTCGTATTGATTCTCCTATGGGGTATGCCAAATATAAAATTTGAATTTCGAAAACCTTTATCAAGATTTTAGAAAGTATACAAATAGATAATGATAAGTTTTCCTTTAGTTATTAAGGTTGGACGGGTGGTACTATACAATTCCAAAAGTTTTTGTTCCAAATTGCATAGTGTATTGTCAATTTATCGACGTCTCAGAATATTGTTTCGTCAAAACACAGTTTGATCTCTTTTAAATTAAAGAAAATAAAATTAAAATACAATCAGATATTTAAATTAAGTAAATTTGAGAATTCACAAGTGCATAGCTTATCTGTTTTTTGAAAAAAAAAGTATCTGTAGTACTGTAGGTTTTTATTTTGAGTAAAAGTATAAGAAAAGTATGAGAATTCGATAAAATCCAAATACCTATGAATTACTAAATAGACATTATACAGGGCGATGTTTTAATATTATTGAAAACAGTTTTTTCTCTTGAAAATCGGTTTAAAAAATTAGGTTTTAAAATTGTATTAGTAAGAATATAACACGAATTAAGATTATTAGTTATTAAAAATTGAATATTTGTATAAAATTCAAGATATTTTTCTGAATCTATTTTGCTAAACTTTTATATCAATAAAATTAACTAATTTTTAAAGACCCTGTATGTTAATAAATAAAATGGAAGCAGGACACATTCAAATTGTCATTAAATATTCCCTATAGGAGCCCTAATACGAGGTATAAGTATATGTACAGTTTATCGGAACTAACCTCCCATATAGGAATATATACCGGCCCCTTTTAAGTATTTTAAATATTTTGGTATAAGAAAATAGTAAAAGGATGCAAAAATGGATTATAAATAAACAAAATATATATATATATATATATCATTTCTGTATATTAAGAAACAATGGGAGCATACACATTTAGATTGTCATTCAATATTCCCTATAGGAGCCCCTATACGAGGTATAAGTATATGTACAGTTTATAGATAGAATAGATTATAAATAAACAATATTATGTACTAATTCTAATTTCCAAATTAATTAATTAGGCAAATTTGAAACCTACTAATCATTTATAAACAAAATTTTTCGTCTATACAATGACCAAAAAGTACCTATTTATCAAAAAAAGTTCTAATCAAATTTAAAATCTAATAAACAATTTTAAAATACTTGGTTAATATATTAAAAATCAATATATTGTAATAAAATTGTTCGTATGAAAATAAAATGAAAACTTACCGTAAATGTATCAGATTGTAATCCAAGTAATCCATAGAGGCACTATTCACTACACTACACGATACACGTTAACGAAAATAAATTTCGAACGCACGACGATGTTTCCTATTCGAAAGTCAACTCGCTACTGGATATAAATCGACATAAATTTAGCGTTAGTCACCCGCCGTTAAATAAGTGAAGTTGTTTATCATATCTACGATGAATATTTATATATACCGGCCGTCCTAGAAGTGAATATAAATATATGTATATTATTTTAGAAAAA
This sequence comes from Lochmaea crataegi, assembly GCA_947563755.1. NCBI lineage: Eukaryota > Metazoa > Arthropoda > Insecta > Coleoptera > Chrysomelidae > Lochmaea > Lochmaea crataegi. Next base: position 45,341,490 of record OX387429.1, read on the forward strand.
TTAAAATGTAATCATGTTATTTTTCAGGACGTTCGAAGAATTTTCAAGAAAATTTTTAATGTTAATTCATTTTCCAGGATACTTTTTGCGAGCAGTATACAATGACGACTTTTAGGTTGGAGTCAATTCGAAATACCCTAAGCGAAAAGCCATCTATGTGATTAAACGAAAATTAATGACCAGAAAGAAGAGAACTTCAAAATTATCTACGTTATTAGCAGGATAATGAACCATATTCGCTTACAGGGTGCGGCATTAGTACGAGGAAGTCCACTTACTCACTTGTCGTGAGAGATACAAAAGAACTTTATTTAGATAAAAGTTAGGCCATATATAGGACCATATTTTGAAAATATTTTCAAATATACAGGGCCACCCATATTGGCCGGATAAACATAACTTATATTTTTTTAAATGGAACACCCTGTATATTTCCACATTTTTGTATTCCCCTCGATTTTTCGACACTGATAAAAATACAAACTAAAACGCCGTTGAATTGTTAAAACGTGCTTGTGGATATATCTGATGCTTTTGATGCAAAACCTTAACTTTAGCTACTGATTTAAACACTTTATACTCTGTTTTGATCCAAAATGAGCATGAGAGTCGACACAACTGAGAAATGTGATTAGAAACCGTCAAAGCCTGATTTTGTGGAGAAAGTGGATATAGCTGGTTTGATCGCGAACTCCTCAAGTAATCTCACTGATCGAACTTTATAGAGAAAGGCCATGCCTTTATAAAGTCAAAAGTGCACAATATAAAAATAAGCATATGCGTGCTTCTGCTGATGTCATCGGAAACTTCCAGTCCAACCGATAAAAAATGTTCCATATCGATGTCAAACGGTTTTGCACGATCGTGCTTGGCAATTTTCACAAATAACGGAGCAGCGTAACCCGATTTTCCCCATACATCCATTCGAACATTTGCAACAAATTGTTTTTAACAATTCAATTGGTATAGTTTCTTTAGTGGTGGTAATCGGTAGTAAGCCATTTATCGTTCGTCTCCACCCCCAATCAGTTGGTTCCAAATGATTACCTAGCCAATTCTGGACTTTCTGAAACATTGAAATCGGAATTCATCCAAATATATTAACTCCTTCTTCTTGGCTTCATACAGTGAGACTATGAACTTTTGTGCAGAATAATCCAAATGATCAAGCTGGGAATCAGAGGATAAAAAGGGTTCGAGGATTACTTGCAAGTCTTGTTCAGCGTTCAATAATTTAACGAACTTCGTTTTTCCCATTCGAAAGGCTGCTGATGTGGTATCACATCCACTAAAAGCATGGAGGAACAAAATGTACTTGCGAATAGGAGGATTATTGAAGCTTTCGGATGTATATATTTTCTGCTCTGTCTTTCCTTTGCTCGGTTTTAAAAAGTGAACTTTTTTTATTCGGTTATTTAACGTCGGTCTATTTCTGCAACTGAGGCTAATCACCGACGCCGGGAGCACTCTACCCCTAACCGGAAATTTTGCCGAATCCACTAGTGTTTCAACCAGTGGTAGGAGCCCAACATTCATGGACTCGGGACCTCGGTTTTACGTCTCATCCGAAAGACGGCATATCTACATTATACCTAGGGCTCATTGGTATAATGCCTGCGAGCTGTGATATGCTACTCACCCTAGTAATCTAGGGTGTTTCGCTGCAGGCTGTACGGGCTCTACGACGGTGTATCCCTAGTGGTCACCCATCCAAGTACTAACCTCGCTCGACCTTTATTGGTTGTTATATCGCATCAGTAGCGTTCCACTACAAAGCTGGGCCGACGCCCAAAGTGAACATTGGAATTCTGTCTATTTAGACCAGTCATGAGCACCAAGAGATCAATATCTTCTCCAACGATTACAGCAGCATTATGGTCGTTTGATAGTTCCAAAGCAGTATCTGCATCTTCATGTGCTTGTTTGTAAATAAAACCTACCTGGCACAGTTTTTCACTTAATATTTGTATAAGTCTGTTCTTGTTGCTATCGTTGCAAAGAAATTTATCTTGTGAGACCTTCGCATTCGTCATGTTAAACATCATATCAACACACTGTTGTTTCTGTTGTCTTCGCAGTCTCTCGGCATACTTTGTGCTTTTCATCAATGCATCCATCAAATACAATGATGCGTTAGGTTTGAAACATCTTTGTACATATTATACGTATTTATTGGTGATTTCTTCGAAACGTTCTTTTTGTTGCCACAACAGTCTGGAGACATTGTGAGTACTTGATATTTTTATTATTGTACCTGTTTCTTATCAGCCAATTCTACAAAAAGTTGAACATGCCTGCTATCAGTTCGAATTGCTCGAAGCCGGTGGCCGATAGAACTGGAATGTTTACAAACGATCGCGTTACCAGACAGAAAGTAATCTGCTCCTCTAATTTAACCAACAGCTTAGATCTTAAGGAAATCTTATTGGACTTTAAAGCAGAAATGCAAGATAAATTTGATACGAATATCAGGGCTCTTAAGGATGAAATTTCCGATTTTAAAAATAAACTAGCGAAAGTCCAGACATTTAACACCGTGGAAAATACCGACAAAATAGCAAACGAGGCCGTTTAACGTATGACTCGTTCAAGAAATATCATTATCAGGAGTGTATCCGAGTTCAATGGTGATATCCAGGAAAAAAAAAAGATCACGACGGGAGCAAAATTGATGAAGTACTAAATGCAGTTACTTCACAGGCAAAACCAACAGCTTTTTATAGAATAGGAAAGTCACTATCCCAGATAATTAAAGGTCATAATGCCAACCGAATCCGATGCTAAGTACGTATTAAAAAACAAGAAGAAACTTTTGGAACATACAGGCACTAGAGGCTTATCGATAATTGATGACAATACACCAGTACAGCAACAATGCTTGAAGGATTTCCGTACACAGCTGAATGCCCATACGCAAAATGGTGAAGACAATCTGACAATCAAATACGTCAACGGCCTTCCTAAAATCGTTACATTTCGCCAATAGCTCTCTTCGTCCACATCATTTGTCGAATGGTCTCCTTTTTACACAAATCTTTGCTCGCTTAAGGCTAAATATAGCGAATTCATATGCTCAATCCAATTACTAAAACCTGATATAATCCTTATAGGTGAAACTTGGTTAAAACCTTAAATTCCCGACTCTCTTATTAATATTTCTGGCTATACTATTTACAAATCTGATAGAAAAAACCGTGCCGGCGGTGGTGTTTGCATATAATTATCGCAAAATATAACGCGCAATTTTTCAGTAACTAGTCGAACTATATCAGTGTCGAATATTCATATTCATATTCTTCTTGTAAAAATTTCCAAACGCTCTACCTCATTTCATTCTATTCGCGTTTACCGTCCAGGCGACACACAGCTTGTCGATGATATTATCTTTTTGGAAGAACTTTCTATTCTACAAAACGTCATAATTATTGGAGATTTTAATTTTCCAGATTTGTTTGTTTGGCCAGTAGTAAATGTTCCTGAAGCTATAAACTCGAGAAACGTTTCTATGAATTTTGTTCTAAACAGCAATTCAACGCAACTCATACACGAGCCCACCCGCCTTCGAATCAATAACGTTCCATCGACTCTCGACCTCGTATTTACAAATGATGACCAGTTAATATCATCTCTGGAAGTATGTTCTCCGGTAGGAAAATCCGATCATAGTGTCTTAACTGCAAAAATTCAACTGAACATACTTCGATATTTAAGTCAACAGATTATGCCAAAGTCAAACATTCTCTGTCTCAAATCGAGTGGGATGAAGTATTATGTGACTCAAACAATTGTACATCAATATGGAACAAATTTCACTCTATCACAACTCAATGTCTCGATAAGAATACTACAGAACGAAGAGCATACCGTAAAAAACTAAAACCATGGATTAAGTGGGAACTTCTACAGATGTTAAAACACAAGCGGAACTTGTGGAAGAAATATAAACAATCTTCTAATCTCTCTGACTTCCTAACACATAGAAGATTCTCTAACCAATTGAAACAGCAAGTATCTAGCCCTAGACAAAGCTATGAAAAAAAACACTGTCAACAGTGGTAGCAGCAAAAAGTTTTATAAATACATTCGCACATCGCTTTCCTCAAAAGTTGCCACCCCATATTTACAACAAGAAGATGGAAGCCTATGCTTTGATTATGAAACATCTGAAATCCTTGCTTTGTCTTTCGCTAACGTTTTTACAAACGAATTATCTGATGATGCACTGCCAGCCTTGTTAGGACCTCGTATCGAAGCATCACTTCACAATATCACCTTTTCTCAAAACCAAATTCTAGATCGCCTGTTACATCTTAAAACCGATTCCTCCCCAGGTCTAGATGGATTGCCTGCATTATTCCTCAAAAAATGTGCTCACACACTATCATATCCGCTGTCCAAAATCATGAACTCCTCTTTTTCGGAAGGCTGTATTCCGCCCACTTGGAAATTAGTCACCCAATAAATTAGATCCTAACAATTACCGTCCGATAAGCCTCTTACCCATTATCTCCAAAGTAATGGAATCCATTGTTGCCGACCAAATGGTCGACTTGTTGTAGCGGGAAAATGTAATCCCAAACTTCCAACATGGTTTCATGAAGGGTCGATCAACTTTAACCAATTAACTACCCTGAACCAACGATTGGTCCAAAGAACTCGATGACAGGCATCCTTTAGACATAATATACCTTGACTTTTCTAAAGCCTTTGACAGAGTGCCAAAACGTAGACTTCTACTAAAGCTCGATCATCTTGGCATAAGAGGTACTCTTAACAAATGGTTTTCAGGCTTCCTAACGAACCGGTTATTCAAAGTCAGAGTTGGACAAAAATTCTCCGAGGAAAGATCCGTAGCTAGCGGTATTCCACAAGGTTTCGTTCTTGGACCCTTACTTCCCATCGCATATTCCAGTGATCTTCGATACTGTCTGTCAAGCTCAATTTCGGCTTATGTTGACGACATGAAACTTTACGGAAATCCCAACATCAGTTATCTAAGTTTGTAGAATGATCTCGATAAACTTCGAGAATGGTGTTTATTAGTAAACTCGAAACTTACGTGGAGTGATCATATTTCTCATATTTGTTCCTGTTCCTAATACAAAAAACTTTCTCTAAAGCTTCTTTAGAAACATATTGCAAACTTTACAAGTACTATGTCCGACCCATACTTGAATACGCCGGGCCTTCGTGGTATCCAGATTTAGTTTGAGATCGTGAAATGCTGGAAAAAGTGCAAAGACGCGCAACCAGATTGTCTTTTGGCCGTGTTAGACCTTATTGTTTCCTTTCGAATTTTGAAATTGAACTTCGGCGACCTTCAAGCAGCTTTCCCCCTTCATTTAGAAGAGCCTTTTAGAACTCGTTATAGGCAAAACTTTATGAGTAACAGAATTTTTGATATTTGGAATGGTCTTCCTCGGCAAATAATTAATTCAGAAAATGTTAATAGTTTCAAAAATCGAATATATTTTCGATCTTTAGTTTTTTTAGGCTTGGTGTCAGTTATTGTTTTATTTATATTCTGAAAATTATTATGGGTAAAATAGGACTTGATTCTCTGCCCTTATCATGTAATAATAATAATACACGGTGAAGGAGATACACGCCATTCATAACGTGAATCAAATTGTCGGCAGGCAGCTGAATGCTTGATGGAGTGAAACAGTTATACAGACTTGATTTTGTGGTCTTCCGCATGCCCAGTTAATCGAACAATGATAAAGGATATGGCGCCAATTCATAGTTGAAGTAGTTTTTAAGCTGTGCCTGTGACTTCTTCACTAGCGAAATTCGTTGAAATAATAGTACAGGATCGATTGACACGTTCTCGTTGTTTATTTTAATTGACGTATGAACATTTGAAAATTGTACCCTAGAATTCCTGACAAATTTTATGTCTCCGAAATTTTTTCCAACCATCTTTTCCATCAAACTCAATCCAACTTCTTGAGCATTGTGGCAATTAATATTTTTAGTACCTTTTATTCCTGTACTGATTGATATAATTCCTCCAAACTGAGGAAAGGGCGGATGTGTTGAGAACCAGTCCATGAATTTTTGTACATCTTCATCATCTCGTTGTATACGAGCCCTGAGTGTTGCTCTGTTGTACCTAAGTTAACATTGCAGCGACGCGTAGATCGAGTAATTAGGGTTAGACATCTGCAGTTTTCAAACTATTGAGTGGACCGGAAAGTTGCATGAACATTTTTGTAGAGAATTCAATAGGGAACAAGATAAAAAAAATGAAATCGCACCACTTATTCTTAAAAAACATAAAAAGTAACTTTTAATTGTTTAAACAATTCAAGCACTGGGAATTTCTGAATTATCTTTTTCGATTTATTATAACGTGTGTTTTCGGATTAATAGGAACTATAGTTGAACATTCTAATGGGTAACAAATAATTTATTCTTGATATTGACAAACGTTAAATTTATTCAATATCATTAAAATATCATACAAATTTGGAATTCGAAAGAGTATTTTTAGCTAATTTGAATGGTTGCCAAAAAGTGCAATTGTGAACTTGTTTGAAGTCGAATATTTTAGTCGGTTGACAATTTATTGGACAAAAAGAAAATGCGACGAGAGTATTCCGGCACTATAGTTCTACTAATTTTAAATATATCGCCTCTTTTATGTGGAAATCTTAATGAAACCGCCACCCTGTATTATTTGGAATAAACATATGGCCGAAGAACTTTCATCCTAGTGTAGTTTTATTGAAATTTATCACGTTTTTGAAAACCTTGATCAACTGTTCTATGTAGAGTTTTTTGCTGTTAAATCAGTCACCCCCTACACCCTTATCCACCGGCGCCTCCTAAAAAGGATAAGGACACTTGATATACTTACTTGACAATTGAGCGATATTTCTGTTTTGTTCATAGGCCGACATCTTACTATAACCCTAACGTTTTCTGCCATAACTATCTATTGAGAGTGATGATTTACAGATGACTTGAATTCATCATTAAACAAAGATATTTATAAATAATTTTAACACGCTAATATTGCTATAGGATATTAAAACATAATAAAAAAGAAGTAGAATAGTGTTAACATTCACATTTCGATTAAATTTGAATAAAAAATAATCAACTGTTGGAATAATCAGGTAATATATGATATGCTTGGTAGATCCAAACAGAAGTATTCATGTCTTAAGCTAATAAAAAAAAAATTTTGGATGGTCACAATTTTTCCCCCTGAATAATCTATGACTACTGGACTATAGTAAATGTTACTTACATCCCTTATAGTATGAATAACTATTATTGAAAAAAGAAAACTAAATAAATAAAAATGCTAAAACTATACAAACCAAAATCTATCTCTATTCTCCATATCATTTGAAGTGTTAAGAGGTGAACAATGAAATTTTCAGAATTTATTATAATGCTTGAAACCATAAAATGCAGAGGATAAATGGCGAAAAAGCGAAATGTTCGTTATTCAATGTAAATCCAAATGTATTTTCCTGTTTCTCTGTTTTAGGATAAAATGCTCATAGTAAAATGTGTCGAAATAGCTGGTTTAAGGAATACAGTAGCGGATCTTCACAATCGTTTCGAAACAGCTCAACTAGCATGTGCCAATTGGGAACAATATCATCATAAAGTGGTTCTAGAAGCCATGAACAAAGTTATGGAAATTCAGTCTGTGAAAGATTCCATCTGGCAAATATATCAAGATATATACAAAGGAAATTATGCCAAACAATTAGAAATTATCAAAAAAGCATTGTTGAAATTCAATTTAGTTGATGAGATGGCTGGAGCATTGGAAGTTACTAGTGACAAAGCCAAAACCAGGACCGTCTTCGTGAAAATTTGTGAGACTGCTTCATATTCCACACTTCACCCTATATACGATTTTTCTAAAATCTGATATAATTTTTTCAAAGGGCATAAATGGACAGTTAGACATGGGTATTTGAATTTTTTGTTACACTCACCTAACATTTCCAATTAAAGATTCATTTTAGAGTCAAATTGAAAATTGGCAATAATGAAATATCTTACTGCATAATACTGTTTAGTTATTAAAAATAAATCTTTAAAATAAACAGAAACGACACACACTGTGCTCCAGTATGGTAAATACCATAAATTGAATTGATTCACAGGGCCGGATTTAAAAATCTGGCATATCTGGTTCATCTCAATAATTCATCCTGTATGTAACTTTTTCCACCCGTAATAGACAAAAAACAGATAAAAATGTTTGTAATAACATAGTTTTCTTATTTGTTTGAGGAAAAATCTTGTCTAATTATTTAAAAAAATGTTTATTCATAAATTAGAAAATAAAATAAATAACAATAACCAAACAATAAAACAGTTTAAACAATGTGGAACAGAGTAAAAAACAATTTAATAAACATTAAGATTATAAAAGATGTTGAAAATGAAATCCATCTGCCTTAATACACTTTTCTTGACGAATGTTTAAATGTGTAATAGACTTTCTGATTGTCAGTTGGTCATTTCTGATAATATTGCAACAGTGAATAATTCTGTCAATGAGCTGTTGCCGCGTATTTATATTTTCTTCGTAGACCAGCTCTTTTAATTGACCCCAAATGTAATAATCAACAGGGTTATAGTCTGGGGATCTTGGTGCCCATGGAATAGGACCCCCGCGTCCTATCCATCGGTTTCCATAAATGGTATCTAAATGCTGACGTACAGCAACGGCAAAATGAGGTGATACACCATCATGCTGAAAGTAGATCCCTCGTAGGCCCACATTAGCGAGTAGATTGGGAAAGATATTCTGCCAAAAATTTAAATGTCTTGTTAGTGGACCATACAAAAATGGGGTCCTATTAAATGGGTGTTGATTACTTGTTGATTACTATTCGTGCGAATTATTTATTCCATCTCTGGTGCTTCATCGCTTCATGCTTCATCGGTTAATAAAGTTCTGTACAATACAAGTCGGTGATTTGCAACCCACCTTGAAAATGCTAGGCGGTGGATTTCATCTCCAGGATGTAACCGTTGAACTAATTGTAGGTATGTGGTACGGATGTAAGTTATTTTTTCGCAACACTCTACCCACTTTGGAGTGGGTAACACCTGATCGTACTCCTACTTTTCTGGTACTTATTTTTGGATTTAAGTCCACAGTATTCTAAAACGGGATCCACATTTCGTTCTGATTTTGTTTCAGGAAAAATAACATTGTTTTCCAAGAAATTAAAAATTGATCCGAACGTTTGATGATTGGGTATTCGGCGTTGAGGGAATCTCCTTTCATACTCCCTTGCGGCAGTCCTACCATTACCATTGCAAAAGCCACAAACAAAAATAATATCAGCATATTCAGCATTTGAAAACTGATAAAGCATTTTTGAACAAAAAAGTTAAAACACCATATGAATGCCGAACGTAATTGACTTATTAATTATTAAAACACTAAACAAATTGAGATCTAATGTCAAACTAAACAAATAATTTCAAACACGATTATGTCAAATTGTCACAGCCTGCTGCAACATTTATTACATATCAGAAATGACCAACTGAAGTCCATATACATTTAAACATTCGTCAAGAAAAGTGTATTGAGGCAGACGGATTTCATTTTGAACATACTTTATAATCGTAATGTTTATTAAATTGTTTTACTTTGTTCCACATTATTAAAACTGTTTTAATGTTTGGTTATTGTTATTTATTTTATTTTTTAATTTATGAATAAACATTTATTTAAAATAATTAGACATGATTTTTCCTCAAACAAATAAGAAAAATAGGTTATTACAAACATTTTTATCTGTTTTTTGTCTATTACGAGTGGAAAAAGTTACATACAGGGTGAATTATTGAGATGAACCAGATATGCCAGATTTTTAAATCCGGCCCTGTAAATCAATTCAAATTATGGTGTATTCCATACTGCAACACAGTGTGTGTCGTTTCTGTTTATTTTAAAGATTTCTTTTTAATAACTAAACAATATTATACAGTAAGATATTTCATTATTGCCAATTTTCAATTTGACTCTAAAATGAATCTTTAATTGGAAATGTGAGGTAAGTGTAACAAAAAATTCAAACACCCAGGTCTAACTGTCTATTTATGCCCTCTGAAAAAATTATATCAGATTTTAGAAAAATCATATACAGGGTGAAGTGTTGAATATGAAGCCAGTATCATACATTTTCGCGAAGACGGTCCTGGATTTTTTTAATTCTTTAATTCTTAGTTGCCAGACACCAATACACACTTTGACCAAAAAATGAGACAAATCGACTTATTCATTGAAAAGATATGACGAAACATTGTTTTGGTGAAGATCCATAATTCACCCTGTATATTAATAATCAAAACAAGAAAACATTTTTTAATGGTCATTTGATAATCCCCTAACGTGCCTCTACTTATGGTACTATGCTGAACAAACAAATATAAGCAATCATTTCCCATCACGGCTGGAAGTTGTCCCTCTCGACTGGAAGTTGATCCCTTTATCGGTAGGAAATATAATCAACCGGTTAAAATATTCCCCGTCGGTGGAGGAAATCACAAACAAAACTATAAAATGCGCCCCCCTGAAAGCTGGATGTTCTCTACCGGCTGCACTAAGCCAGAGTTTATCTTTACTCTAGCAAAGTGCAGATATATACATTTACAAACAGAATAAAATAATTGCAAACTTGTGCAATTATAAAAAAGATATGTTTAATATCAATAAAACATTAACATTTACATTTTTTTATAAGAGCCGAAAAATTTAAACACGAATTACAACATAAAAATATTTTAACATACAAAATTTTATAATTAAAATACTAAACCCCCTAAATCACCACTACTTTACCACCCCCTACAACATGCATGCACCTTTTAAACCCATGCAGCTAAGAAAAAATCATGCAAAAAAAACTTTACCAAATATTAATGAAAATTCTGAAGCTCTTAAATGCAAAGTCACTTTTGTGCATCGGTGGCCAGTAATTCTAGGAACTTTCGGCAAATTACCAATTCTCTTCTGTCATTATGTCACTGGTTATGTCATATGTCAGTGTTATTTGTTTTTGTTGATATTCGTTTAATCGTTTATGTTTATTTTCCATACTTTTGTAGTAGTTCTAGTTAATCACTTTATTCTTCTGATTGCTTTTTCCACTATAACTAGTGACATAATGACAGATGAGAATTGGTGATTTGCCGAAAGTTCCTAGAATTACTGTCCACCTATGCATTGAGAATTCAGCTAAAAAGTCATTTTAAATTTTAAGATTTACGCTTCGGGGTTGTATTCATTGTTTTAATAAAGCAATATAGATATTCGTAATGATAAAAAATCTGCAAAAATCTTATGTTTTGAATGGTAGACATTAACTGTCATTCTTGTCATAAAAACCACTTTTTGTTGGTGACACTCAAGGATTATGTACACAATTAATCGTTGGGTGACACTGACCTTAGACTGAACTCCTCTATTAATTAATTTTTTTTTTGTGAAACAAAAATAAAATGTCGACACTAAGCAACAGTCGTTAATGTAAAAATTTGAATTTATTTGATTTCATTATACATGAGAGACATTTTCAAAATTTAAGTTTTTTTTTTTGGCTTGGACTCACGTCATTCAGCCAGTCGCATCAGGAAAAAAAAAATAATATATACAAAAGGAAGAAAAAAAAGTAACTCACTCACACCTACATACTAGAAGAAAAGAAAAGTCGTAAGAACCTAATGATACAACAGGAATATAACAGGGTCACACGCTTCTTGTCTAGGGGCCCGTCAAGACTTTTTAATGTCACAAACAAAAATAAGGCCACGGAAAGATAGGAATAAACAACAAATGGGATAAACAGAGGTAACAAATCTGGTTCACACATCCACAAACGTACCTTTGATTTATGTATGAATTTCATCAGACAATCATATACTTCCATTTTATTTAAGGATAAAAGATGATAGAACAAATTTAAGTTGATATTTTGTCAATTTTCTGTAAAAAAAACCGGACATTTCAGGTAAGAAACAAAAAAAATAACTTGAATTACAAATTTATTCAACTACTTATTGTAGATATTTTAGAAAATTCTAGTAGAAAATGGCCCGACGAAATCCAACTTCCTCAACTGGAGTATTGGACGCCATAACCATCTTCAAAGACTCTCCTCCCGATAAAGTTGAAGACCGCAATATTTCACAAAGAAAAACCAAATTGGAAAATGAATCTCTTAAATTGAAAACGACATTAAAAACAAGCCTGAAAAGCGGACTTGGTAATGAAATGGTCAAAAAATTTGAGCTAGGTAAGTACATCAGTGCTTAAAGGTCATCTGAGCAGTAATATTAACTTTCTTTCCTCAGGACTTGGTTCCTACGACTATGCTAGAAAAAGGAGATCTTCCTATTACAAAGTTATCAAGAAGACGTAAAGGTAAACGAAGAGCTGTAGTCGTAGATGATGGAGAAAGCCTCAGTAGCTCAGAATCTGAGGAAGTATCAAGGAAATCATCTAAAGAAAAACCGCAAAAATCGGACACGGAGAGTCGAGAAATCCACTCGAAAAAGGAGATATAAGTATGTAATTACCAACGAAAAGTTATCGGGTTAGCCTTATTTTTTTTATGCTCAGTTCAAGAACCGCCGAGAAATCCTATCGACTAAAATGGGAGTGGTAATTTCCACCACGATGGCGGTCATTATGGACATCCTCCGCATCAGAGGAGCGGATATATATCATACGAAATACCGACGTTGTCAAATTTCAAGAAAGGGACATTTAAACAATGTGGAGAATAAAATGAGATATTATATAAAACCAAAAAAAAACACTCATATTATTCTCCACAATTTTTAAATATCACTTTCTTGAAATTTGGCAACATCGTTATTTCGTATGATATATATCCGCTCCTCTGATGCGGAGGATGTCCACAATGACCGCCATCGTGGTGGAAATGATCACTCCCGTTTTCATCGATAGGATTTATCGGCGGTTCTGGAACTAAGCATAAAAAAATAAGGCTAAAAGCCGATAAATTTTCGTCGTTATTTCGTATGATATATATCCGCTCCTCCGCATCAGGGCCATTAAGGGGTAGAATATTACGACTAGTCCATCAGTGTATTTACTATTCATGTAAAAAGCTAGTAAAATAAATTGTCTAAGTCAATTATTTTTTTATTCAAGAAATATTTGAAATATCTAAGGCCACACGAAAATTGTGGTGGTACATATTTATACGAACTTTATGCATTGACGATAACGTCGACCAATATTCGTTGGAAGTTTAGTACCTACGCATCCTTCTGCACCATAAGCGTGAATCAGAGCAATGTGCTCGCACTGCGTGGGGCTGGTGCAACTCTGCTAACAGGGCTCGGGCTCAGAGGTGGCACTGGTTTTTTTATTCAAGAATTATTTGCAGTGGATCATAGCTTTATTAGAATATCAAAATATTTAAATATAAAAACAGTTTAGAGTAAAATAGATACTAATTAGTACACAACAGCACGCACGGGCCCCACCCACTCCCTCTACCCACCCCAATCTAACTCTGCGAAGATTCTTGTCCTCGCATCATTTCAGTAAGTTAACTTCTTTTCTTTTTTAATTAGATATAATATTTAACAAATACCTACTCAACTCAAGTAATAGGAATCTTATTCTTTTTTTTGAGGAAATAGCCTACAAAAGTACCTACCTAGATTAAACAAAGAATACGACAAAAGCAACATAAGGGCTAATAAAGTAATTTTTATATGCTTAGTTTTTTTATTTGCTTACGCTTATGCTTAGTTTTTGTTCCAGAGTATATCATACAAAAAAACAATAAGATGTCGTCAAGCTATAAACTTGAAAAGAAAGCTCCAGAAAGAAAAGTAGAAAAATCAGCAAAAGGTCGCCAGGATATTGAAATTTTTTAAAGAGTAAAGAAAAAGAAGAGTTTAAAGAAGTTCAACCGGATATTATGCCAGAACCTACATCATCCTCACATATCCAACCTTTTTGCTCTGGCGTTCAGCTGGTTCCAGAGCAAAAATATAGTGAAATCTCAGAATAATATGGCTGCTGAACAACTCTTGACAGTAGAAATAATGGAAGACTACAGAAGATATTCTTCTACTGTACCTATGTGAAGGAAGTAATGAAGAATGTGCTGATCCAGATCTTAGTATGGATATTAATAACAAAGAATACAGTTGGTTGGTGTATTCTTTGTTAATAATGACAGTAAAATCGGTATTTTTGATGATCCTAATACCTCGCCTGCAGTGATGCGAGTGATAAAATACAATAGGAAATAGTATCATCTTACGCTGGTTTTTCAGCTTTTCAAATCAGATCAAAATCCTATCCAACTGACATCTCAGGGAAACTTTTTCACGAAACATTGTTGTACATGAAAACATTCAACAACAGAACATGTAAACAAATTCCGCGTGAGTGGTTAATGTGGAGCGAGTCAAAAAGCAGTATTCATTGTTTACCTTGCAGCATTTTCCAGTCAAATGTAGCAATTCCAATTCAGAGTAAACTCGCTAAAGACAGATTTTTCGGGGGTAATATCCCTAGTGCATTTAATTTTTCCGGAAAAATTCGGAAAAACGAGTTTCCAAGTAATTTGTTTTAACAAATAGCATGAGCGAGAGGATTTTTCCACTTTCCAATTTTTCCACAGGAAAAATTAGATGCACGAGGGATATTTAGTTGAAGCTGAGTTAAATAAACATTTTATTTTAATACAACATTTTTTTTTTAATTAAAATAATAAGAACAATATAACTTTCAAACTAGGAAAGGTAATTACTTCAAACTCAATTCCATAAATTGCTTCCAGATCGATGTGTGAGTTTTATGAGTATTTGGTGGAACACTATTTTCAACAGCTGCATTAATTTTACTTTCGAAAACATTTCCAAACCGATTCATTTTGAGTTTCAGTTGAAAAATTAATAAATTCGTAAGCGTTGTTTGTGATCTTTGTTGTTGGTAACGGTACATAGCAACACAGCATAGAAACCATCAAGTTTGTTTTTACAAGGCAACTTGTCAAACTTGCATGAAATTTTTTTGTTTTTTTTTTCGGAAAAACTGCTGACAGCTAAGTTGACAGTTGTTAAGTAATTTTTCCACTTAAAATTTATATGTGACATACCAATTCTTGATAGCGATTGGTCAAAATTAATAGCAAGGAAATAATCCCTGAAAAACAACCATACAAATGACTTTAAGGTAGACTGGTGCAAATCGGTTCTAAAATTTTAATTTAAATCCTAAAATGTGGCTTTATTATTCCTTTTATTAGAATGGTTGATACCACATTAAATTCACCACATCCTAAACTATAGAATCCAGGTATTAAAAAGTTTTTTTGAAAAAAGGAAGAAAACGATTTTACATATTTTTTAAAACGTTGACAATATGATACATTTGCCCCGTACCATGGGGCATATGTAACAAACGGTTTTAAAGTGGCAATAAAATTTGATAACTTTAGAATTGTGATGTTTTCTTGACTTGCTAGTTTAATTTCAGATGGTAAGACATGTGACGAGTGACCGTCATATAATAAAAGAACTGGTCTTTTCTGACCCAAGGCAGGAATAACTGTGTTTTGAAAGTAATTTAAAAATATTTCGCTGTCCATCCAACCCTTCTTACTCGATGCATAGGATTGTCCTGGAAAACTGGAATCAGGTGCTTGCCATTGGTCCCACATATAAGAGCCTTTAAATATTACTAAAGGGGGTGCCTTTTGTCCATCAGCCTGGCGTACTTGTTATGCGAGCTCAAGGTTTTCCTCGCTGCCCCACGACTTCTGTTTTACTCGGGTCTATACAAAAACTACTTTCGTCGAGATTCCAGATCTGTCCAGGTTGATCCTCAATATTTAATTCTGTTAGAGTTGCCTTTAACAGCGAGAAGTAACCATAAATGACAAATGGGTCAGTTGCTTTCTTGCGCGCTTATTCCACCGATTGTGGGACTTTTATGCTCAAATTATTTCTTTTATTAAAATTCAAAAACCAATCATCTCCCGGAACAACATCTTTAAAGGGAATTTCTATTTTGTTTTCCTTCACAAAAGTAGCGACCTGCTGCAAAACTTCCCTTTTTTACAAGCCGAATCCCCATTTCTCCAAAGTTTTTAGTGCTGCAGCCAATTGTTCTTCCTGTTCCCGACTGAAGACGGTCAGTCGACCCCTTGTTTGTTTCTTTATACCACGAACACCTTTTGCACGGGTGTATATTGTCGAATAAGGTACATTATAGGTTTGGATGCTTTGTAAATAATCATTCGACCAGTCGTACATTCTAGCACGGCCAATTTTACATCATCTTCCGAATACTTGGGCTCTGGCAGCTTTTTTTATAGCAGCGAACCATCTATAAAGAAGATAAAAATATATAAGGGGCAAATGTATCATATGGGGCAGAAGTATTTTATGTTTATATTGTAATTGCCCCATACCATCAATACATGCGGGGCAAATGTAACATATACAATTACCAAAAAAAAAACAAGTGATAAAACATCGAATTCAAAAATATTTTACATTAATATAACCCCTCTGTAGATTGATAGTCGATAACATCTATTAATCATACCTTAATAATGCGACTCTTTTTATTCTTCAAAGAGTCCTTCCATTATAACACAATACGGGGGCATACGAAAAGTTGAAAAAGAGCCAATTTTAAACAACGATTAAATAAAAATGGAAGGCTGGTATCAAAGGCAAAACAACATGATTGAATATAGATTTACCAGACCTTTTAAATGAGGTATGACTTGATACCTAATGCCATTTGAAAAAATGTAAGGGGTGTCTCCAGTAGGGAGGGGGTGAATCTGACGTTTATGACATTAGCGCCAGAAACTGTCCCCCTCAAGTTAAAAGTTGACGTGTCTCGGCATTTCTTTATAATATGTCCCATTTTTGAAATATTAAGGGTGGGTCCTTTTCAAATGAACACAGTGTATATATAAATTTGCAAACCAGTTGTGTAATATATATGTATATATATATATATATTTCTAGCGCATAAAGTGAGTTCCGTTTGGTGAAAATTCACGTATGTTGTGAGGCCCATGTCAAAATGAGGTCCATATACGGTCCTCACAACGTTATTCCTGCATAATATTGGACACATTCTGCTTTTCTTCTTTCTATTCATTCGTGGAGCTATCTGTCGTGAGGATCAAAAAAGAGCAATATCTTGATTTATGATATTTTCATTGATAATTGACTTAAACCGCACAAACAGTGTACCTTACTTTGATCGGAGGATGTTAAGAAAGTGTATAATTTAGTTTGGCATTGTGCTACTTGGGGCGCTTTTGCGCGTGTATATTTTCGAAACGTGTATATTTCACTGTGAGTGGAGTTATATGCTAAGAATCAAGCGAGGACCGGAGAACTGGCAACAGAGCGTGATTCTAACTTGGTAAAATGTTGTTTGCCGTGCTTAAGTTTAACAAAATCACCAAAATTGTTGCATAATATATTCTAGATTGATCATCACTATCAAAACCAATATATTTGGAGAAAAAAGCAGGTTCTATAATTAAAAGCTAGAAAACAGCATGATTCATTTTTAATTATGTAAGAATTGTTGATACAAGTTTCTACTAAATTTAACCTAAAAAAGTTGACAAAACCTGATGAATAAAACTAAAACCAAAAAATCAGTAATGAAAAAATGGAATTTATACCAATAGATTATTTTTTCTTATTATAGGTATTCACTACAAATATTTTAATTTTTGGCCATGTTTTATTTTCGAAAACTCCAGGATTTTCTTCTTGTAATTTAAGGCAATCTTTTTTTCTCGGAGGTACTTTTTTGCTTAAATGGGCTTTAAAAAAGTGCAAAGTAATACGTTTCTGTTCTTCTGTCCAAGATTCTAAAGTACGCCTATTTTTTTTATCTTCAGTACTACTAACCTAAAATTGATTTAAATTGTTAAAATTCTCTCAATAGGAATTTAAAAATGAATAAATCATTCAAGCTGCGGGTCACTTACTTTGATAGGAGCACTTGTAAAAGTACTGCCCTTATCTTCTATTGATTCTTGTTGATCGCTATTAAAAATTGTTTCATTTTCATCGTCAATATCTGAATATTCTACTACATTTAAATCAATTTCAATTTCATCCAACGTCTTTCCTTTGTATTTAGAAGCTTCCCCCTTTTCGTTAAGTATAAGAAGTTTCGAGACTTTTGCCATTTGGTAGATGTCGTTTGGTAATCTGTAGTAACTTTTATGAATATCAGAAGTATGGCCCATGAAGCTGGCCAATTGCTCCAAGTCTTGCTCCGATAAATTGATTACCTGTGACATAGTCGCGAGATGTTTGCGTAATTTAGTTGAGGTTAAAGCAGCAGGATTTTGAACTCCAGCCCGCCTTACATGGTCATATACAGCTTTTGATCCAGTTATGCTACTGGAAGATTTGGTATTTGCAAATAAATAGATATTCGCGTCTGGAACAAAATTTGCCCGAATTTGCAGTAATAAATTGGACGTTCTTACCATCTCGTCTGTAAATAAAACAGGAACCCCCCGTCCACGTTTACCTCTAATAACAACCCTCCCCCCTCCCACCTCCCGATGGTGCTTCTTTAGTGACATATTGTAAGCTACGTCAATGCAATCCTTTAATTCCGTTCCCATGTGACTAGCTAACGAGGGAGCACCGTAAGTCGCAGTTTTAGCGTCATATCTTGCGATGATTTTTGTACATTCTACAATTACGTCAAAGTTGACTGGATCAAGGGCTTGAAACAAACTCTTAACCGATTTTTGTTTCTTTATTTCTATTAGTAAGGAACCTAGTTGTCTCATTTTTCTGGATGCAACTGAACGAAATTGTTTTTCACGATGACTTTTCAAATATCTTCTTGCAACTGCACAAATGAGTGGATCTGTTTTGGCCGTGAATGAGATTTCATCAGCTCTCATAATGGGAAATACCTCCTTCCTGAGTAAATCATTGCCTTTGTATGTAGAAAACAGTGACTGACCTTCTGATTGAGCATTTATTTTCACTGACTTATTGTCATTATGAGGACACTTTCTCACGTGTCGATAAAGGTACTTTCTCTTGTAAAATCCTTTACAATATTTACAAGGTAAATATGTAGACACATTCAGTGCTTCTGCAGAATTGTGATTTGTAGGCTGTCTTACAGGTACAACATTATGGTCTGATATTGTACTTTTTAGAAAATTTCCCTTATTTCTTAGTTTGGTGAATAAAGTTTTCCTTCTTTTATCGCGTACATTGTAGGATAATATTTGCTGAACTTCAATTTCTTGCTCATGATGCCTCAAAACATGTCGAGAAAATTTTAAAACTTCTGTCTCGCAGAAGAAACAATAATCTTTTTTATTCCAAACTCGTTTTGTTTTCGTTTCCTTAAAACTGGACACCTAAAAATATATTAATTAATTAAGAAGTAGCTTATATCACCATTTTAAATGAAACTAAAAGTTTCTAGTTAATTCCACTTTAATAACGAATTCATGAAAATTCTAAATTGATAATTATATGACAGAAGTAACTTCTGTCGTTCTAAGGATGATATTTCAAATATCAAAATTATCAATTTAGAATTTTCATAATTTTTTTACTAAAGTGGAATTAATAAGAAACTTTTAGTTTCACTTAAAATAGTAATATGAGTAGATTCCACAAAGCAAGGGTCCAAACAGTAAATTTAAGAAGAAGCTCCCCAAAATTTGAATAAAGACAAATAAAATTACTTTCTAGTACTCTATAATTCGAGGCGTTGAAATTGAAGATAAATTTAGATGTTTTTTCGTACCTAATAAAGTGATAGCGTATAGCAAATCCGTATGATCATAAAAAATAAAAAATAAATATTAGGAAACCCTGTACAAAAAAAATATTAAGAAAGTGAATTACCTTCGCTTTCACATTCTGATTAGATTTATTATTAGATGAGGTTTCTTGCAGATATTTTTCATTAATATTTTGTTTGCTGAGGTTGTGATTACTCATAAACGTTTGCTGACTTGTACTTGGTTCTGAAACATTTTCGCTATAATTACATTCAAAATTGTTTTGATCGATTTCAATTCGAGGTGTTTCATGGATTTCAACTGATATATTCGTATCACTGCTTGAAGAGCACTGCACATTTGAGTACGACACGTATTCATCTTTGTTATGTTCGAAAGCTTCTGCGGGATTACTCTCAATTTGATGATTAAGTGATGCAATTATGGAAGATGTAACGGTACCAGATTTAAGATTATTATTAACAGTCCCATCATCATTTTGAGCAATATCAAAATCGGTAATCAGCTCTTTTTTTATTTTAAGTATTTTGCGGATACCAAATACTGAGCTACTATCACTGCTCGAAGGAGATTCCTCAGCTGAATCCAGGATATACTCATCTTCGCTATTTTCGCTATTAATGCTTGAATCCATGACTTTCTGAAATACTTAAAAAAGCAAAAATAAGTAAAAATAATAATGGACACAAAAAGTTCTCTCATAAACACTGAAACTTTTTGTCATATGTTAATTCAAGCAAGTGATAGTAGCATAGTTACTGTAATATTTATTGTCGTAAATGTTTTGATTTTGTGAATTGTTATCAGTTGTCAATTGTAATTTTCACTTTTGAATAGTAAATTATGGCTCGCCTAAATGAAACACAACGCATAGAAATAATAATCCTTGGCGGATGCGGAGATAAAAAAAGAACACAGAACGAGGTATGCAATTTATTCAACGCAAAATATCCCGTCAGACCCATCAGCCAATCAACAGTAAGTAAAATAGTCCGAAAATTTGGAGGAACTAGGCACGTTAAACAGATTCCAAACGCAGGGCGTCCTAAAATTGAAGACAATGTGAAACTTGATATTTTATTAAATGTACATGACAATCCTCACAGTAGTTCAACACAAATGGGTGAATATGCTGGAGTTTCCCAAAGATCGGTATTACATATTTAAAAAAAAGAAAAATACCATCCCTACAAAATTCAACTACATCAGGAATTAAACGACGACGATCCCGATCGCCGGCTTCAATTTTCTGAAATTATGCAGGATTTATGTATCCGCAATCCATTTTTCATCAATCAAATCCTTTTTTCCGATGAAGCAACATTTTTTATACATGGTACCGTGAATCGTCAAAATTGCAGATATTGGAGTCAAGAAAACCCACATTGGATGACTGAGGCACACACGCAATATCCTCAGAAAGTGAATGTATCGGCAGGGTTCATCAATGACAGAATCATTGGCCCTTTTTTCTTTGAAGAAAATCTAAGAGGAAAACGCAATTTAACTCTTTTGAGAAATCAACTTATACCTGTCCTTGCTAACATGTATCCAAATGCCAATAATCCAAATTTGCCTAGTGAAAATATGTGGTTTCAACAGGATGGATCCCCTCCGCATTACGCACGTGAAGTACGTCAATTTTTAAATAATTGCTTTCCCGGGAGGTGGATCGGAAGACGAGGTTTTATAGAGTGGCCAGCAAGGTCGCCAGATCTAACACCACTAGACTTTTTCCTGTGGGGTTACATAAAATCAAAAGTTTATGTCAATAGACCCCAAAACTTACAGGACTTGAAAGATAGAATTAGGCATGAAAAGAGTCTAATTACTCCAGAAGTCATCCGCAATGTACTTGATGAATGTGTCCGTAGATTCGCATATTGTCAAGAAACCGATGGATGGCATTTCGAACATTTAATTTAAAATAATTGTTATGCATAATTTGGTTACTTTAAAGTACATTATTAATTAAATCATTAGTTGAAATTGGGTTGTATTTAAATTAAAAAAATTGTTTTCGTACTCTTAAAAAAATATTTTAGTTAAAAATGTAATATCGTCAAATAGAGAATTAAATTCTCGTTCAAATGAGGTGTCACATTATCCCGATTTCTATTTAAAAAAATTAACGATTACGTCATTACACCTACACCGGTGACGTCATCCCTACTCCATGTACGTTATAACATGGGTATTTTACAACAAAAATCGACCTGTTTCGGGATTTCCCTTAAAACTCGACGGTTCTCGAAATAATGATATTATTCCATAATTTAGCCGTTCACTGTAGAATACTATTAATAAAGAAATGCGCCAGCTCACTGACCTTCCTACCTCATATTTAAACCTTTACTCACGTTAATGTATCGGACTCTCTTAATTCGGCGCTATTAGAGGAGAGTGGTTGACGTGACGCTCTAAAGAAGAGAGCATGTATTTGAAAGAATGCTCAGAGTTGAGTAATGTACCAGAAATGTATTTTTCTAACTGTTGCATTCAACAATATAAGCAATTTAACGTTCTACTGAAACTGCAGTGTTGTCAAATCTTGGGACGCTCTAAGCGCGAATAACTATCAAGATCAAATGTATACTCTATATAGAACTTAATACTCCTAGCAACTCTGCCGGAGAGTTGCGCGAACTAAATATATTCGAGTACTGTATATTTTTGTTCATTTCATGATCAAAAAAGCGTCCCCCAAAAATTTTGTTGGTAGGTTCGTGACGTAATTGCAAGTCCCTGGACAAATTATCACAAGGGGTGTGCATGGAGCGTCCGTATACGGACGCTGTATGCACTTGGACGCTCTATTGAATGCGATTTCAGAATGTATGGACGCTTTAACGATAGAAGGATGATAGTGCGGCCGACAGCCGGATGATAATGGTACCGACAGTATAGGTAGTGGTGGAAAAGTAGGCGGAGCTATGGCCTTTCCTTTTGGTTAATGATTTATGCATCGACTAGTCGTTCCTAGATGGCGAGCTAAACCAATAACTGAAAATGTTTTTTATCCAAATAGAATACTGTCGCCATTGTAATGTAAAATAAACTGATATAACATTTTACTGAAATTTAGGGATAATAGTATTATAATGACAGTTATATCAAGAAGTAAATATTCTGAAAGTTATATATGTATAAGTTTTTAAGATTCAAATTCCAATTTTTAGGATGGTTTTAAATTTTATTCGTTTTTAAATTGTTTTTATAGTTTTAGTAGGTGAACTAAAATATTTTATTTTTACTTTTGCTGTAAAACCGCTTAATTTCACTTCAATTCATTGTTTAATCGTTGTTAAAGTTGTATTTTTACATGATCTATACAGGGTGTATCATGAGGAACTGTACATACTCCTACCTCGTATGGAGACCCCTATGGGGAATGTCAAATGGCAATTAAAATGTGTCTGCCCCCATATTTTACTAATATACAGGGGGAATCGTGAATTTTGATTGATATTTCTCTTTACTTAATTACAGTTACCTGTAAATAATTGTCATATTAGTAAAGCATGATCTATAGACGTCAAAAAATAATAGTTCAATACCATTAAACGCTTTACAAAATCAGAAAAATTAATTTCCACAGAGCAGACCGTCCACTAGCAAGCAACAACTTCTTCTCGGGCTATATGCCCCGACAGACATTGAATTACACTTCTAAAGTAAACGGGGTTGGTATATCTGTTAAGATAGAACCAACCATTCTGGTTTGCGATTAGAAGGAATAACATCACTTGTAGACCTGTTTTGGCGTTTTTGCGCCTCATCAGGAGATTAATTGTGGAAATTAATTTTTCTGATTTTGTAAAGCGTTTAATAGTATTGAACGATATTTCTCTTGATCATAACTTTTGAACGATAATTTCGATTTGTCTCCTATTTTGGTAAAACGTTACACTACTATCAACTAATTAACTGATTCATTCAAACTAGAAAAAAATCATGGCCGGTCTTGGAAAATTAGTTTGTTTTGTTGATATAAAAAAGTTCACTCTGTATATGGATTTTCAAAACTCTAATAAGGATCTTACAAAGTACACAAATAGACAACAAAAATGGCGTATTTATTTTTCTCCCCACACGATTGCTCAATTTTTAACAAGAAAATCAAATATAACTATAAGTTAAAAGTTTAGCAACATGAGCCATAAATTTCAAAAAATATAATTTTTCGAAATGAAGTCCACGTGCTTCTAAACAACTTCTTTGTCAAACTTTCAAATGTCTAATTGACTTCCTGAGTGTTAAGGGATCATTTCTAATTGTATTATTATTGTAGAATCAATAATTCTGTCAATTAATTCTTGTCGTGTATGTATATTTTCTCCATAAACTATTTCTTTCAATCGACCCCATATGGAATAGTCGACGGGGTTAGAGTCAGGGGATCTAGGTGGCCATGCATGGGGACTCCCGCGTCCTATCCACCTATTTGCGTAAGTAGCATGAAGATGTTGGCGAACAGAAACTGAGAAATGTGGTGATGCCCAGTCGTGCATAAAGTTAATACCTCGGATGACTACATTGGCTAGTAGATTCGGCAAAATATTTTGCAAAAAATCTAAGTACACAGCACCTGTCAGTGATCCATTAAAGAAGTGGTCTATTAGTTGTCTATTACTCCTATCCAAAGATTCACTGAAAATATATACTGTGAACGAGATTCGCGAATCGCATAAGGATTTTCATCTGCCAAAATTATTTTTGCAAGAAAATTATATTTTTTGAAATTTATGGCTCATGTTGCTAAACTTTTAATTTATAGTTAAATTTGATTTTCTTGTTAAAAATTGAGCGATCGTGTGGGGAGAAAAATGAATACGCCATTTTTGTTGTCTATTTGTGTACTTTGTATGATCCTTATTAGAGTTTTGAAAATTCATATACAGGGTGAAATTTTTTATATAACAAAACAAACTAATTTTCCAAAACCGGCCCTGATTTTTTGCTAGTTTGAGTAAATCAGTTAATTAGGTGATAGTAGTGTAACGTTTCACCAAAATATGAGACACATCGAAATTACCTACCGTTCAAAAGAAATATCAGTCAAAATTCACAATTCCACCTGTATATTATTAAAATAATGGAGCAGACACTTTTTAATGGCCATTTGACATTCCCCATAGGGGTCTCCATACGAGGTAGGAGTATGTACAGTTCCTCATGATACCCCTGTATGTTCTTCTTGTGGTGTTTTGGTGTTTAACTAAGGTTTTGGAATGTCATATTTTATAGAGTCAAAATTGTAATTTTTGAAAACGATGTCAGGTTAGACATCGAAAGTTTAAAAATAAAAAACTATTTGTATGTGTTTTGTGGAACCGTCAGATAAATAGAAATTTTCAATTTACAATTTTTGTTTTGTTATTATTTAATTTCATATTCACTAATATGCAGGTATTGAATATATGAGGCTTTTACTTGATGAAGATCCATACTAAATGATGAAACAAACGAATTTAATTTGTTTAAATCTCCATTTTATTTTGAACTGACGTTCAATTTTATTTGAATTTATTCAATTATTTGAATTCATTCAATTTTATTTGAATTTATTCAATTATTTGAATTTATTCAATTATTTGAATTTATTCAATTATTTGAATTTATTCAATTATTTGAATTCATTCAATTATAAATTGAACGTCAGTTCAAAATAAAATGGAGATTTAAACAAATTAAATTGTTTTATTTCATCATTTAATATGCAGGTATTTATACTGAATTCAAATAACTTTTAATGTATCATTAAACTCAAAAAAACTAAAGATTTAATATCCATCATTATTTATTTTTATAAGAACTTTCAATAAGTTTAAATAAGAACTTATTTATTCACTCACTAAGTGCGTAAAATAAAGTTTCACGAACTCTGAAATGTGCGAAAAGATAGTACTTTAAGAACGGTAGTAGAGAAATATATTAATTTAGTAATACTGTATTGATATTTTCCTTTTTTCTTTGTTATTTTATTCATTATTATAGAACTAATTCTTCCAGAAGTGACCATTCGGCCTAATAATCATTTAGATAACAATGCAAATATCTATCACAAATTCAGTTTATTTGTTTTTTTTTCATTGATTTCATTTTGTAGCAACTGTCTGCAAGACTTGCGAAATGACTTTATGAACTTCATCATATTTTTTGGACGACTGATATTTAAAGTAGCTTTTTCGGACTGCTGGTTTTCAACAGCAATTTGACAGTTGCCGGTGAACTAGAGTTTTGTGTTTCCACGTGTAAAACATAATTAGCCAAGAAATGGAAATGTGACAATAGCTGGTATTATTTTCTAATAAAGGTCTGTCATCAGATTTATTAATAATTGGAACTGATACCAACCAAAATGCAAAAAACCTGGTTCGTTTATTTAGTGAGTTTTCGTGCGGACTAACTTGCATACCGGCGGAAACTTTGAAACTCAACATACTAGTATATTGGGTAAATAGTGGAGTAAAATCACAGTGAAATAATGAGTTTGAGTGATTCGGAAGTATAACTAATGGAACCTATATTATCTTGCAGTGGACACTCTGGAGCATGGGAAATGAAATTCTACAACTTTTTTTAGTAGGACCGAACTTTGAAAATAGCTCTGAGCTCGAATTTGATAAACAACGTTTTTCTTAACATTAATCATTGTATTATTTTAAGTTTTTGCGTTTGCGCTCACATTTCAAGTACAGGTGTACCAAAAATCAGAATTTTAGATTGGCCTTTAAGGGATATTTTCAAAATTCGGTCCTACCAAGAAAATTTGTAGAATTGCATTTCCTCTGATTAAAGAGTCCTCTACAAAATTATGTAGGTTTCATTTAGTTATATCTTTGAATCACACACCCTCAAAAAGTATCGAGTTAGACAAACGATTTTAAATCACTAAAAATTGAGTAGTTTTCTAAGATATGTAGATATTTGGTTTTTTTTACAAAATTGAAAGCAATATAATCACTCGATGGGTTCCAGGGGCCCTGAATAATAAAATAATAAACCAGTAAAAAAATACAAATCAAAAATATATGTTTAATTTTCCCGCATAATCCTTTTTTTTAGGAAAATGGCAAATATTTTTGATTTGTATTTTTTTACTGGTTCGTGGGTCCCCCGGATATCGTTAGCCCAACAATATTTATTAAATCATGAACTATTATACAGTCACTCAACCAAGATTCACATATTAGTAGTATATCCAACGAATTAACAGAAATAAATTCATTTATGTTATGCAAAGAAAGCAATAAAGATCTCGTATACAACAAACATTCTATTTTTGGAATCATCCAACTAGCAATAAACAAAATATGTGCCCGCGTTTAAACTTCAAAAAAATAGAATATAATATATGAAATAAAATCATTTCATTTAAAAATAAAAACAAATGGTTTTGCTACAGCTGATTAGTGATCTATATACAGGGTGTTTCCTAAGTAATCTAAAATATTGTAGTGGGCGCTTCGTCACTCCATCTTATTTATCTATCTATCTTCTATATATATAAGAGGCAAAAGTGATTGACTGAGGTTTCAACGCACATGCCAAACCCTTGAGGCTAGAAAATTGAAATTCCGCACACGTATTCCTCATATGACGTAGGCATCAACAAAAGAAGGATTTTTCAAAATTCAACCCCCAAGGGGGTGAAATAGGCGATAGAAGTTTGGATGAAACTTTTTATTCCTTGGACATATTTGCATGAAATTTCGTATGAATTGAGTACGGCAAATTGAGTTTAATCCTCTTCCCGACCTTTAACACAGATCAATGAATAATATCTATTCTTATCAGCTTATATCGCTTCAAAAATCTCAAGAGACAAACGTTTTTGTACACGCCTGTTTACGGAGTCCAATTTCCGAGTATAGTTCGAATCATTCTGAAGTCTACGATATTTTATCGATAAATGAAAATGGTATATTCCGCAAGAAGTTTTTTGCGTGTTTATGTTTAGAGAATTATCTGAAATATAAAACAGAAACGTTTTTTCTTGTAACTGGTTTCAGCTATTCTGAAGTCGAAAAAATGGAACTTATGCATTTCCGCAAAAAAATTTCGACTCTTTCTGTTTAGAAAAGATTCCAAATAGTGGATAAATGAATATTTCTTACGTAACTCATTCCAGCTAAACGAAAGTTTTTCCGAAAAATTAGTATAATACTGTTGTCCAGCTCATGTTGAACCCTAAGAAATGTCAAATATTCCAAAACCGAGTTAACTATCTGGGTCATATTGTGAGCAATGAAGGAGTGGCGGTGAATCCGTGGATCCAGAGAAAATTGCTTCCATCAAGCAATGGCCGCAACCTACCGACAAACATCAAGTTAGGAGCTTCCTTGGACTTTGCACATACTATCGAAGGTTCATAAGGAAGTTTGGAGACATTGCCAAGCCACTAACTCGACTCACAGAAGAAACCAGACCTTTCATTGGGATGAAGAATGACAAAATGCTTTTGAAACCCCGAAGAGACGTTTAACCACGGCGCCGATACTAGGATATCCGCTACCAGAGGGAGACTTCATTCTTGACACTGATGCAAGCAACGTAGGGATTGGAGGAGTGCTTTCATAGATCCAAGGAGGACAGGAAAGAGTGCTGGGATATTTCAGTAAAGTCCTCTCCAAACCAGAACGAAACGACTGCGTCACGTGAAGAGAACTTTTGGCGGTAGTGAAGTCTGTGGAACACTTTCACCAGTATCTCTATGGGAGGAATTTCTTGATACGGACTGATCATGCAGCACTCAAGTGGTTGATGCAGTTCAAGAATCCCGAGGGCCAGATCCCTAGATGGATTGAACGACTTCAAGAGTACGATTTCAACATCGAACATCGGGCTGGTGTGAGCCACCGAAATGCCGACTCTCTGCCCAGCAGACTGTTCCCACTGCAACAAGGCAGAATCTAAGGAAGCTGCAGTTTCAAGAACTACAGTTGTTAATGAAGAATGGTCACCCACCAGGATCAGAGAAGATCAGGAGAATGATCCTTACCTGAAGATGATCCGGCAATGGAAGGAAGAAAATCGGCGACCCACCTGGCAAGAAGTGTCAAGATTTTCACCGACACTCAAGACATATTGGGCTCGGTGGGACTCCCTTATATTGGAAGAAGGCCTGTTGGAACGAATTCTTGAAAATGATGGCTCTGAGAATAGAAGACAGTTAGTCATCCCGAGAACGAGAGTAGCTGAGGTACTGAGGAAGTTTCACGACAGTCCATCAGGAGGTCATCTGGGAGTAAAGAAAACACTTCAGCGAGTCCGTGAAAGGTTTATTGGATGAATAGCTCCGACGATGTGAAGGACTGGTGTAAGAAGTGTACGACTTGTGCTACGAGTAATGGACCACATCGCAAGAGGAAGGCACCCATGAAGCAGTATAATGTTGAAAGCCCATTCGAAAGGATTGCAGTAGACATCGCTGGACCATTCCCGACGACATAAAATGGTGGTAAATACATCCTGGTCGTGATGGATTATTTCACAAAGTGGGTAGAAGTTTACGCGATCCCGAATCAAGAAGCCACAACTGTCGCGGATGTATTGGTGAAGGAATTCATCTGCCGATATGGAGTGCCCTTGGAAGTCCACCGCGATCAGGGAAGGAATTTCGAAAGCCATGTATTCCAGGAAATTTGTAACAAGCTGGGAATGAAGAAGACCAGGACAACGGCGGTGCATCCAGTCAGACAGAATGGTCGAGAGAATGAACAGGACTATTGGAAAATACCTGTCCAAGGTAGTCTCCAGCTACCAGAAAGATTGGGATCAATATCTTTCCCTGTTTGCACTGGCTTATCGATCCGCCATCAATGAGTCCACAGGTCAAACACCTGCGAAAATTTTATTTGGACGCGAAATGAGGCTTCCTTGTGACCTAGAATTTGGTTGTCGACCTGGAACGGATCTAGCTTACGTAATCCAGTTGAGAAGAAGGATGGACGACGTACACGAATTGGTCCGAACGAATCTTCAAGTTGCCAGCGACAGAATGAAAAAACGGTACGACACGCAGGCCACAGTTTCCAAGAAGGGGACAAAGTATGGTTACACAACCCGACGAGGAGAAAAGGCGTTTCTCCAAAATCACAAAGATTTTGGGAGGGTCCGTACTTGATCAAGAAGAGGATCAATGACGTCATCTATCGCATAAGCAAGATCCCCAAAGGAAAACCGAAAGTAGTTCTCCAAAATCGACTTGCGCCATTCGAAGGAGACCATGACATAGAAGAAAGAGTGAACCATGTCCAGGAAGATTCTGACCCTGCCTTCGAAGAGTTTATGGGCGCATATGGAGGTACCGGTAAGGCTAGATTTGGAGTCACTACAGAGCAGCGATAAGACTTGTTCACGCTCCCGGAAGACTGTTCACTGGCACACAACATCCCAGTCAGTATTAAAAACGCACGAGGCCTGGCAACCGTCTTCCGAAAGAAGTTTGGGCAACTAGAAAAACTAGAAGAACAGATTCCAACCCCTGGCAAGACACTGAGACTCAAACACAATTTACGGTACATCTTCCAGCTGGTAACAAAGAACGAATTTCAAGATCAATCCACCTACCGGAATGTGTGGGAAGCGCTACGTAGCCTTCAAGACCATGTGCTGGAATCCAACGTGAAGAAACTAGCTATGCCTAAGATAGAGAGCAACCAGTTGGATTGGCGAGTCATCAGGAATATGATGGAAGTGATCTTCGAAGGTACCGGTGTCCACATATAAATCTGCAGCTGTACCCTCCGTTATCATTGTACAATGAAGACAGTGCCCTGTTATTTCCATACGACCGGAAAGTGTAGAAATGGGTCCAGTTGCCGATTTAAACATGCAGTCCCGGCCACACAAAAGTTCCAGGAGGAACTTCCTATTAAGGAGGGGGCAGTGTTGCTAGGTCACCAACTCAAAGCCGGTCCTGTCCCTCGATTATAAATTTTGGTCAATGCGCTTTCCATAACCTTCTGGTCTATTGCAGTATTTACGCATATGAGGAGCGTCAGAAAATACTAGAACTTTCCAGAACCGATAAGGACGCGGGTTTTCGAGTGCGTAAATAGTTAGTTAGTTAGTTAGTTCGAAATTAGTGAACGGACAGTAAAGAGTTAGTTACAGTGAATTAAATAGTGCGGATAAATAGTGTAAAAATCCAAGTGGTAAAAATAAATTAAAACTAATATACCGAGTGTAAATAAATTAGTAGACATTAAGTAGAGCGTGTATATAAATTAAGTTCAATACAGTGTGTGTGTTTCTTTAAATAAATAGATAGTAATTAGCCATAGTGTATATAATTTTATCCCTGCACCGGTAAAAACTATTTAAATAAATAACAAAAAAAACATTACAATAATATAAGTAATTAAATGTAGGTAACTCAAATCAGTATAGGTATTACTTTATGGAAAACAAAATATAAATGCGTCATCCCTAACATCCCTTCGTCAAGCGTTTTTGCGATAACAACTCATCGCTCTACATTTCAAGGGTGAAGAACAATTGCTAAGAGGTTTGGGCTTATCTGCATCTACAGGGTGAGGCCCAGACCGGCCGTCACAGGGCGAGTTCTAGCGATTACAATATAGCTGATAGCTAGAATTTTAATTATTATACTGAATTTAAATCAAAATTGCAAGAAAATTTAATATGGAAAGCGAATCAGACACTGAAATGAATGTAACCCCTCCGCAGATGAGAGAAGCAGCACAAATATACCTATAGACTCATTACCTTGTACCCGCGATAAAATACGTAGATCTGTTATTTATGTTGCTGCCAAATATTAGTTGTTTTTTTAAATTCAAATAAATTCAATATTTAAAACGAAATCAAAAGGGTTATTTCGCAAAAAAAAATAGAACAATATGTGTGTGGTCTGGTACGTAAAAACTGTAGTAGTTCGAATGAACAAATTATTTCTGACTAAAATCAATTGGTTTTTGTAATAATTCAAACAAATTCAATATTTAGAAAGAAATTAAATAAAAAATAATAGTAGGTATATTTTTCGGAAAATCTAAAGGGGAGAAGATTTATATACACTGTGGTAACTAAAAACTATTTAAAACATCTACCATAATGGGGAAGACCCCACTAAGAGATGAAATCCTTTCAAATATATTCCAATCAATGAATAATGATGTTGGCTCAGTGTGCACACAATATCATGTGTCAAAATCGTATTAAATTGATTTCCTGGCGTTTTGAAATCAACGAATCAATTCAAAACTGAAAAATGTCAGAAACATTATCTGTCACTGTCTGCTTCTATTTATATATCCTTTGGACATCGAAGTGCAGTGTTGTCTAAGCTACTCATCATTGGCTTTTGTATGTTTTTTCCCTACAACTAATAATAAAAATGTCATTTCACAACATAGTAGGTAATTTGTTGGAATGATTATATTTTGTTCGTATTCTTCTTTTATCTCAAGGATAACTTCAATCATTTTAGTGCGGCAACTCTGTTGGTGATCGAATATGACACCTGTTCGCAGGTTGAAATAATTTGAAACACTTTTTTATTATTACTTTTCAGAAAAAATTTATTCTTTATACAAGGTCTTCATTCTCTTAATCCTAACATATAACCATATAAATTTTGTTTTAGTCGTAATTGCGGTTTGTCAAAATAAGTGGTTTGCCAATTTCTGATATTGCTAAAAATAAAGGTTACATTGCACAAAATCAACATTTATGAACACACTACGTATAAGACTCAGAAAAATAGTATCTGATTGCTGTACTTTAGGTTCCAGACCCTGCAGAACCTTTAATGTAGACTTTTTTCTATAACTTGAGTTTATAATAAAAAGTTTTCCATATACTTCAAACTTAAATAGGCACACTGTATAAAATGTATACGCCACTGGAGTCGCCATGCAAGTACCTACCGGATATGCTGGCTGTTAAAACATATATAAGCTATTCAATAGGCAACCATCGTTACTACATTGGTTTTATTTTATTTACTTTTATTTTTTTAAACCTTATTTGCCTAGTCCATACCAACAGCAATGACAGGATCCTACTAGATCGAAACGATTAATTTATTCAGACCAAAGCCAACTACACCTTGTAACTCAGTAAGGAGCCACATTTTATTTAAGTAATTTAGGTCAAATCTCAATATTTTGAGCTCAAAATTCACCAGTAAAAATATTTCTGGTTAATAATTAAACACTCTGTATATTATATTATTTAAAATAAAAGTTGATCATAAGATTAAGATTATTTACAGGGTTACTATGCACTGCAACCAAAAGGTTTATTGTGCCCCCCTATCAGAGCTGTTCTCGCTATTCACTTATTATTTATCATAAAAGTTTACCATAGTAATACCTAACAATAATAATTCATATTTGATTATTTTGCATATCAAACATATTACACATATTCCAAAAACCTGGCATAATTTCAGAATTGAATGGACTAGAACAGCTGATATTTTAATCAAAACAATAATATCACCCAACCTTAACTCACGACACGTTATAAAAAAAGCAATTGTATAGGTAAAAATGGATCATTCTACAAATTGGCACAATATTTTTGTCTCGCCCCGATGATTCTTTGATAAATTAAACTAAGAATATATACGATAACTACAGTTTGTTTACTAAGTGATTCTAGCGGTCAAAGGCAGAACTAGTCTAATTAGCCAAACCTAGCGGCCAGTAGCAGTACTGATCGAAATATTACCATAAACTCCACCCAATAAATTGTTGATATTGTTAATACACGCCTACCGAATATCAAGTCAAATATAGTTCGGCACCACTATTATCCAGCCGTAGCATCACTAACATCCAGAGGGTGCTACTATAATCCAATACTTGTGTTATTTAGCTCCACTAAACTACATTAGAGGGATATATATATATATATATATATAGGATAGTCTTTGCCGACTAATTAGGTATAAAACCAGAAATATTGGGGAAACGGCAAGTTTATAAAAGTGAACTCTTCTTACTAATTTAACAAGCTTTCGGAAACTTTTATTTCCATTATCAAGTTACAGTAAATTGAGGATTGATATAAAATGGTAAATATATATTAAATGCTAAAATTGGTATTTGAATTTTTTTAAAAAATATTGAAATATTGTCATTATGACAGATAAACAATTTAATTTTTTTCCTTCTAATAAGTTATAAAAATTATGTCAAAAAATGGAGAGTGTAGGTTATGATAATGTCAAATTATTATAAAAGTTTTTTTAAAAAAAATTAATTTTTGATTAAGAATTGAAATTTGAAATCTTATTATTGTGATCCATTGATAGTAAGTAGTGATAAATATCACTGAGATTCTTATGGTCACTCTTCTTGTTAATAGTACAAGGTTCTTGTGATATGTGAGCCATTTCTAAGAAAAGTCTTTTTTTAGTATTTGTTTGTATGTCTAAAATATTAACAGATTCAAAATCCATAACGTGGTCTTTATCAATTACATGTTCTGCTAATGCACATCTGTCAGGATGTAATCTACAATCACTTTTATGTAAACTTAAACGACTTTTTAATTTTTGACTAGTGTGGCCAATGTATTTATTATTACAGTTTTTACATGGTATACAATATATTACATTTGATAGATTGAGAATCGGAGTTTTGTCTTTCAATTTTGTAAAAATAGATTTTATCGTAAAACATGTTTTATTGGCAATTTTAATGTTATTTATTGGTTTGAAAATCCTACTCAACTTTGGTGTTATTTCTTTAATATATGGAAAAGATATATATTTATTTATATGTACTGTATTATGACAACTTAAGAAAACAGATGTGCATTAGCAGAACATGTAATTGATAAAGACCACGTTATGGATTTTGAATCTGTTAATATTTTAGACATACAAACAAATACTAAAAAAAGACTTTTCTTAGAAATGGCTCACATATCACAAGAACCTTGTACTATTAACAAGAAGAGTGACCATAAGAATCTCAGTGATATTTATCACTACTTACTATCAATGGATCACAATAATAAGATTTCAAATTTCAATTCTTAATCAAAAATTAATTTAAAAAAAAAAAACTTTTATAATAATTTGACATTATCATAACCTACACTCTCCATTTTTTGACATAATTTTTATAACTTATTAGAAGGAAAAAAATGAAATTGTTTATCTGTCATAATGACAATATTTCAATATTTTTTAAAAAAATTCAAATACCAATTTTAGCATTTAATATATATTTACCATTATATATCAATCCTCAATTTACTGTTACTTGATAATGGAAATAAAAGTTTCCGAAAGCTTGTTAAATTAGTAAGAAGAGTTCTTTTTTATAAACTTGCCGTTTCCCCAATATTTCTGGTTTTATATATATATATATATATATATATTTATATATATATTAGGGTGTGTCATTTTTAGGCTCGAGTCCAATAGCGGCTTAGCTCATCAAAAAATTCAATTTCCCATTTAAATACTACAGGAAATATTTTTTTTTGTTTTAAGTGGACTTTTCGTTATTGAAAAAAACCTTTTCATGGCTTTTGTAGAAAATTAAATTTTCTACAAAAACATTTCTTTGGACGAAGACTGTAGCACCACTAGTTTCGAAGTTATAGCCCGTCAAACATTTAAAAAACTACACATTAAATTCCATTTCATTCTCAATTTATTACTTTTACATGAATAATTTAATTTTATTGTACATTTTTGAGCATTAAAATTTTAAATTAAAGTATTGACCCATTTTAATATAATGATCTAACTCAAATTATTAATAATTAATCGTTAAAATTACAAAAAAAAATTACTTTTCTAAAAATGGTAACATTAAGGTCCGTTTGACGGGCTATAACTTCGAAACTACAGTCTTCGCCCAAAGAGATATTTTTGTAGAGAATTTAATTTTCAACAAAAGGCATGAGAAGGTTTTTTGAAAAATAATATATTTAATAACGAAAAGTCCAATTGAAACAAAAAAAAATATTTCCTTTGTTATTTAAATGGGAAATCGAATTTTTTGATGAGCTAAGACGCTATTGTACTCAAGCCTTTTAGCCCAGCGGCATAATGTTTTATTTTCTATATACTTCCAGATTTTCTGGTATAGCAGTAAAAAAATGGCCTAAAAATGACACACCCTAATATATATAATACTTTTTTTAATTTGCAGATCCTTCAACATCACAAGAAGTGATACGGGAAGAGATTCAATCTTTGGCAGGTACAAATCGCACTATAGAACCTACCATAGAACTCGAAATCCAAATGGATAATAATTTGCAGCAGGACACAGTTATGAAGAAACCTATTAGTGGTCTTCCAAAAGAAAACCAATACACATTACTACTTTTATATAAATTGCACCTTGATCTGACTAATTTTTTTATAAAAAACTTTAAATAATTCTAATAAAATACTTAACTACGATGATATACAAATTAATAATAAAAATAAATAAAATCGTGGATTATCATTTACAGAACAGGTTCCTCTGAAAAGACTAAAATACCGCCAAAATTTTTAATTTTTGAGAACATATCTTTTAATAATTTAATAAATAAAATTACATTTAAAATGATAGGGTATCTAATCCTAGTTTATAAATTAAATTTCTAAACTTCATCTAATAATATAAATATAATTAAAATTTAAAATTTTACTCAATAAAGTTTAGTTTAAAATTTAAATTAATCAATTAATTTTTATTAATAAAATTAAATTATATTATTTGTATAACCGCAACTGCTGGCACAAATTTTGTTAATACTAATTATTATTTCTATATCTGAATTTCTTTAATATATAAATATAATCACAGTAATTTTCTTCTTAAAAATAATTTACATATAATAAAAAATAACATTTAATCTTTAAGTTAAAATAAAACTTTTAAGTAAATTATTTAAATGTAGACACAAAAAAAAATGTTTCCTCCCTGCAAAATGAAATTAAATTGAAAATTCCATACTTTATAATATTAAAATTATTGAGAATAAAATTTTAACAACCAGTTTTTTAAATATTAGTAAATTAATCATAACATTAATTTTTAATATCCGCGATTATCTTTTTCATGAATTTATTAAAAATTTTAGTAATAAATAAGTACCTTGATCAAAATTTGAAATTAACTAGTCAAATAAAAATCCAGTTACCGCTAACTGAACTTTAAAATAGATTGAATTCAAGTAAAATAAAATTTTATAACTTTAAAAATGACTTAATCCAAATAAAAATCCAGTTAACCCTAACTGAACTTTAAAATAGATTGAATTCAAGTAAAATCAAATTTTATAACTTTAAAAATGACTTAAATCCAAATAAAAATCCAGTTACCCCTAACTGAACTTTAAAATAGATTGAATTCAAGTAAAATCCAATTTTATAACTTTAAAAATGACTTGAATCCAAATAAAATGAAGCTACCCCTAACTAAACTTTAAAATATATTAAATTCAAGTAAAATCCAATTTTTTAACTTTAAAAATGACTTAAATCCAAATAAAAATCCAGCTACCCCTAACTGAACTTTAAAATTGGATTAAATTCAAGTAAAATCCAATTTTTTAACTTTAAAAATGACTTAAATCCAAATAAAAATTAAGCTACCCCTAACTAAACTTTAAAATAGATTGAATTCAAGTAAAATCCAATTTTATAACTTTAAAAATGACTTAAATCCAAATAAAAATCCAGCTACCCCTAACTGAACTTTAAAATTGGATTGAATTCAAGAAAAATCCAATTTTATAACTTTAAAAATGACTTAAATCCAAATAAAATGAAGCTACCCCTAACTTAACTTTAAAATTGGATTGAATTCAAATAAAATCAAATTTTTTAACTTTAAAAATAACTAAAATTCAAATAAAAATTCAGCTACCCCTAACTGAACTTTAAAATAGATTGAATTCAAGTAAAATCCAATTTTATAACTTTAAAAATGACTTAAACCCAAATAAAATCTCATTTTTATTCAATTTTAAAGTAAAATTTAATTTTATATGAAAAGTCAGTCTAATTATAAAATTTAATTTTTAAAAATTTAATTTAATTTTATATGAAAAGTCAGTCTAATTATAAAACTTAATTTTTAAAAAATGAATTTAATTTTATATGAAAAGTCAATCTAACTCTAAAATTTAATTTTTAAAAAATAAATTTAATTTTATATGAAAAGTCAATCT
Source organism: Lochmaea crataegi (assembly GCA_947563755.1). Classification (NCBI taxonomy): domain Eukaryota; kingdom Metazoa; phylum Arthropoda; class Insecta; order Coleoptera; family Chrysomelidae; genus Lochmaea; species Lochmaea crataegi. The sequence continues at coordinate 45,379,478 of OX387429.1, forward strand.
ATTTATAAAATTTAATTTTTAAAAAATTCAATTTTTTGTGACGAAAAAAAATTATTTTTTTAGCTCTAATAGGGATTTTCAAAGAAATTTTATTTTAAAAATGAATAAAATCTCAATCTAAGCTAAAATTTCACTTTTTGAATAGAAGTATAAGCAATGAAAAACATCAAAATGTCAATAAAAATATTAAAAGAGGCGGATTTTTACCTAAAGGTAAATTAAAAAAATTAGATTAACATTTACTAACAAAAAATTAAATAACCTTTTTTATTGACATTTTTCACTAACAATAGAAACTTTTATCCAAAGTTAAAACTTTTATCAAAATTAATTAAGTGTAAACACGAAATAATCTATATAAAAAAATTTTAAAATTTTTATATTTCAATTTTTAGATTTTTATATAATTAAATCAAAATAAAATTAAAAATTAATATTTAATTTTATAAAAATTAAATATTAGGTTAAAATAAGGTAGTTTTTTTTTACTGAATAAATAAAAATTAAATTAATTAGAGTAATAGCTTAATTTTATATTTAATATCAAGTTATATATATTAATACGTTATATATATATATATATTATAGTTTAATTAAAAATTATAATTTCTCCATTTATAAATTAATAATACTAAAATTTAACTTTAAACGATTTCTTATTCAAAAATTTTCAATTTAAGTCTTTAATCCTTGTAATATATTTCAGTATATCTAACATGCATATTAATTTATAAGTTTAATAATATATATATATAATTATTGTTCTTATTTATTTTAAAGATTATAGATATAATTAATATATATTAAAGATATCATAATAGCTATTCTCTTATTATTTTATTAGTTTCTATTATAATAATTAATTAAACATTTATATTTTAAAAACCTATATGTCTAAAATGTTCACTTAAAAAACCCTTTATTTGCTTGACTTTTCCATTGTTTGTAAAAAAAAGAGAGAAAATTTCAGCCAAATTCTTAAAATAAAAAATGACAAAAAATTTAAAAAAACGTGCAAAAATCGTCTTCTGAACGCATTTTTTGCAACAAAATTTAATAAAATTAGCTTAATATTTTCATAGTAAAAAATTATATGTTTAACAAAAAATCAGTTTATTAAAAAAATAATGATGTGCCTGAAAAAAGGGTAATTTTGATAGAATTAATTATGTGAAATTCACCTTCATTACACCACCATCAAAAAAATACAGTTAATAGGATTAAACTATTAATTTTAACATCAAAAGTTAATGTCCATCTTATACTAAAGTGTAGCCAAAAAGATAAGCTAAGTTAAGCTACTGGGTTCATACGCCACTTATAAAGGTTATCCCTTTTCTTTTTAATTTTTAAATTATACAAAATTTTATTTTTTAATTCTATACTTTAATTTCTATTTCTGCTTATTCATGATTCAATATATAAATTGGATTAGAAATTAATTTATTAAGAATTCTTCCCTTAAAAAAATCAAATAAAAATTATTTTCCTGCGGAAGCTTCTCTAAAATATTTGATTACTCAAACTTTAGCTTCTACAATTATTTTATTTGCTGTTATTTTATCATTAATCTCTTCAGATTATATCCCCAATAATTCCGATTATTGATTAATGATAATTTTAAACTCGGCATTACTAACCAAACTTGGAGCTGCCCCATTCCATGCTTGGTTTCCTGAAGTAATAGAAGGTTTAAGTTGAATAAATAATTAAATTTTATTAACTTGACAAAAATTAGCACCGATAATTTTAATCATATATAATTTAAAAATAATATGATTTTTAATATTTATTATTATTTCTTCCTCTATAATTAGTGGAATTTTAGGATTAAACCAAACAAGATTACGAAAAATCTTGGCTTATTCTTCAATTAACCATATTAGTTGAATATTAGCTAGAATATTAAATTTTAAATTAATTTGATTTTCTTATTTTATCATTTATACATTAATTTCTTCAAATATCATTTTTATTTTTTATAAATTAAATGTTTTTACCTTAAATCAATTATTTTACTCTCTAAATTCCAATAAATTAGTAAAATTATTTTTTATTTTAAATTTTTTATCCTTAGGAGGTTTACCCCCTTTCTTAGGATTTTTACCAAAATGAATTGTAATCAATAACCTAGTTTTAAGTGAAATATACACCTTAAGATTTATTTTAATTATTTCTACATTAATTACTCTTTATTTTTACATTCGATTAACATATTTTTCATTAACAATTATAATAACTGAAAATTTAATCAAATTTTCTAAAATAAGAAATTTCTTAATATTATTCCTAAATTCATTAACTTTACTTAGCTAATTCCTTTGTACAAGAATTTTTAATATTCTTTAAGGATTTCAGTTAAGCTAAAGTCCTAGCCTTCAAACTTAGAAATAGATTTTATCTAAGCCTTAAAAATACTTTACCTTTAAATTTGCAATTTAATATCATAATTGAATATAAGACTTGGTAAAAGAATATTTTATTCGTAAGAAAATTTACAATTTATTGCCTATCCTCAGCCATTTTACCGAATAAATGATTGTTTTCTACAAATCATAAAGATATCGGAACATTATATTTTATCTTTGGAATTTGAGCAGGAATAGTAGGCACTTCTCTAAGAATTCTCGTTCGAGCTGAATTAGGAAGACCCGGAACTTAAATTGGTAACGATAAAATCTATAATGTAATTGTTACTGCCCATGCTTTTATCATAATTTTTTTATAGTGATGCCTATCATAATAGGAGGATTTGGAAACTGATTAGTACCCCTAATAATCGGTGCTTTTCTTCGAATAAATAATATAAGATTTTGGTTATTACCCCCATCATTATTTTTATTAATTATAAGAAGAATCGAAGAAAGAGGAGCTGGAACAGGATGAACAGTTTACCCCCCACTTTCATCTAATATTGCTCATGGAGGTTCTTCAGTAGATTTAGCTATTTTTAGATTACACTTAGCAGGAATCTCTTCTATTTTAGGTGCAATTAATTTTATTACCACAGTAATTAATATACGACCAAAGGGAATAACTTTAGATCGAATACCTTTATTTGTATGAGCTGTAGTGATTACTGCTATTCTATTATTACTTTCTTTACCTGTATTAGCAGGGGCAATTACAATATTATTAACTGATCGAAATCTTAATACTTCATTTTTTGACCCTGCGGGAGGTGGTGATCCAATTTTATATCAACATCTATTTTGATTTTTTGGCCATCCTGAAGTTTACATTTTAATTTTACTAGGATTTGGATTAATCTCTCACATTGTTAGACAAGAAAGAAGAAAAAAAGAAGCTTTTGGAACTTTAGGAATAATCTATGCAATAATAGCAATTGGATTATTAGGATTTATTGTATGAGCCCACCACATATTTACTGTTGGAATAGATGTTGATACTCGTGCCTATTTTACTTCAGCAACAATAATTATTGCTGTCCCAACAGGAATTAAAGTATTTAGATGATTGGCCACATTTCATGGTTCAAGAATTAACTATAGGCCTGTAACATTATGAGCTTTAGGATTTATTTTTCTATTTACTGTTGGAGGGTTAACAGGGGTAGTCTTAGCAAACTCTTCTATTGATATTGTGTTACACGATACTTACTACGTAGTAGCTCATTTCCACTATGTTTTTTCAATAGGAGCCGTATTTGCAATTAAAGCAGGAATTGTCCAATGATTCCCATTATTTACAGGATTAACCCTAAATAATTTTTACTTAAAAATTCAATTTTTTATCATATTTATTGGAGTTAACTTAACATTTTTCCCCCAACATTTTTTATTTAGGATTAATAGGAATACCCCGACGTTATTCTGACTATCCTGATATTTTTACTCTATGAAATATTGTTTCATCTATCGGATCTTTAATTTCCTTAGTAAGAGTAATCTTTTTACTATTTATTTTCTGAGAAGCTTTTTCAGGTCAACGAAAAAGTTTAAGTTCATTAAGAATAAATTCTTCCGTTGAATGATTACAATCAAATCCTCCTGCGGAGCATAGTTATTCTGAATTACCAATATTATCTGCTAATTTCTAATATGGCAGATTAGTGCATTGGACTTAAACCCCAAATATAAAGATTACCCTTTTTTTAGAAATTTCAACTTGAAAAAATTTTATATTACAAGATAGGGCATCTCCTTTAATAGAACAATTATCTTATTTTCACGACCATGCTTTAATAATTTTGGTTATTATTACAGTTCTTGTAGGCCAACTCCTTTTTCTTTATTTTTTAATAAATTTCTTCATCGTTACTTACTTGGAGGCCAATTAATTGTAATTATTTGAACAGTATTACCTACAATTACTTTAGTTTTTATTGCAATTCCTTCATTACGATTAATTTATATTTTAGATGAAATTAATAATCCTATAATTACTATTGAAACAATTGGACATCAATGATATTGATCTTCTGAATATTCAGTCTTTAAAAATGTTGAATTTGATTCTTATATAATTCCAACTAATGAAATAAACCCATTTAATTTTCGTTTATTAGATGTTGATAATCGTATTACAGTACCATTTGAATCTAATATTCGAATATTAATTACATCTGCTGATGTAATTCATTCATGAACAATCCCTTCATTAGGAGTAAAAATTGATGCTACTCCTGGACGATTAAATCAAATCAGATTTTCATCAGATCGTTCAGGCTTATTTTATAGTCAATGTTCAGAAATTTGTGGTTCTAATCATAGATTTATACCAATTGTAATTGAAAGTATTTCTCCTAACTATTTTTCTAAATGAATTAATAAAATAATTGAATTATCATTAGATGGCTGAAAGTAAGCCATGGAATTTTAAACCATTTATAATATTTTAACTTATATTTCTAATGAAAAATTTAGTTAAAAAATAACATTAGTTTGTCAAGCTAAAATTATCAGATTGATAATTTTTAATTCCACAAATAATACCTCTTTAATATTGATTAAGCTTAATAATATTTTTTATTGTAATTTTTTTCTTATTTAATAATTTAAATTATTTTAATTTTTTTTATAACATCAAAACAAAACAAAACTTAAAAACTAAATTAAATTATAACTGAAAATGATAATAAATCTATTTTCATCTTTTGATCCAACATCTAATTTTAATTTAATTTAATAGAATAATAAGTTAATCGAAATCTATGAGAAACTGTTAAACCAATAGAAATATAAAAAATAAAATAAATATACATATTTAAATAAGTTATTGATATAAATTCAACAACTAAGTCTTTATAATAAAAGCCTGATATAAAAGGTAAACCACATAAAGATAAATTACAAATATTTAAATAAGTACAAGTTAATGGTAAATGTTTAATTAAACCTCCTATAAACCGAATATCTTGACAATTTAATAAATTATGAATAATATTACCTGCACATATAAATAATAATACCTTAAATAATGCATGAATCAATAAATGAAAAAAAGCTAATTTATATTCTCCTTAAGCTAAAATTGATATTATTAATGCTAATTGTCTTAAAGTAGATAAAGCAATAATTTTTTTTAAATCAAATTCAAAATTAGCCCCTAATCCTGATATAGATATAGTTATTGAAGAAATAAATAATAAAATTATTATTAAAGTTTCCCTAAATGCAAAATTAAAACGAATTAACAAATAAACCCCGCAGTTACTAATGTTGAAGAATGAACTAATGAAGACACAGGAGTTGGTGCAGCTATAGCTGCTGGTAATCATGAAGAAAAATTGATTTGAGCTCTTTTTGTTATAGCAGCTAAAACTACTAAATAGATAATTAATTCTATTGTAAATTCCTCTTTTATTAAATCCAAATAAAAAATAAAATTTCAACTACCAAAATTTAATATTCAAGCAATTGCTATTAATAATGCTACATCTCCAATTCGATTACTCAATGCTGTTAATATACCTGCATTAAATCTTTTCAAATTTTGATAATAAATTACTAAACAATAGGAAATTAATCCTAATCCATCTCACCCTAATAAAATAGAAATTCAATTTGGAGAAATAATCAATAATATTATTGATAAAACAAATATAACAACAAGTAAAATAAATCGATTTTTATATAAATCTCCACCTATATAATCTTCCCTATAAAAAATTACTATAGAAGAAATAAATAACACAAAGTTATGAATATTAAAGATATTCAATCAAGTAAAACTACAAAAAAAATATTAGATGAATTTATAGTTAAAAACCTAAATTCTAAAATATAAGTAATATTTACAATTAATAAATAAAATGAAGAAATTAATAAACTAATACTTAAAATTAAAAATAAAATAAAATAAATAAAACAAATAATCTAAAATAAGAAATTTTATATCTTCAGTACCACAAACTAATATTTTATTTAAACTATTTAGATTAAATTCATTGTACTAAAAATTCTATCTTTAAAAATAAGAAATTCAAAGGTAATCAATGTAACATCAATAATAAATATTCTCGTGTAAATCCCCTATAAAATATATAAAGTCCTGAATAATAAATTCCATGTTGAGAATAATAATAAACTCAGAACTAATAAGAACTCGTTCATACAAATTATTTGCTAAACAAAATAATCCTGAAGAACATAAACCATGAGCTAATATTATTAATAAAGCACCTCGTAAACCTCAACAATTTAAAGTTATAATTCCAGCTAAAACCAACCTTATATGAGAAACAGAAGAATAAGCAATTAAGGATTTTATATCTCTTTGACGAATACAAATTAAAGAAACAAAAAAACCTCCAATTAAACAAATAACAATAAAAAAAATATTTAAATTTAATATAAAATATTTAAATAAAATTATAAATCGCAATAACCCATAACCTCCTAATTTTAATATAATTCCAGCTAAAATTATAGAACCAGAAACTGGTGCTTTAACATGAGCCTTTGGGAGTCACAAATGTAAAAAAAATATTGGAATTTTAACAAAAAAAACTAAATTTACACATAAAAATGTAAAAAAAGAATTTAAATCAAAATTTAAAAAATTAAATCTTGTTAAATATAATTTTTCACTTAAATAAAAAATTATAATTATTATTGGTAATGATATAAATAATGTATAAAATAATAAATAAACCCCTGCTTCTAACCGTTCAGGCTGATAGCCTCAACCAATAATTAAAATAAAAGTTGGAATTAAACTAATTTAAAAAAATAAATAAAAAATAAATATATTTAAAGAAGCAAATGTTAAATATAAACTTAATAACAAAATAACTAATACAACAATAAATAAATTATGATATTCATTATTTTGATATAACTTTATTCTAGCCAAAATTATTAAACTACAAATTCAAAAACTTAATAAAATTAGGCTAAAAGATAAAATTTCTATTCCTAAAAAATAAGAAATTCTAAAAATTTGATAAAATCCCCTATAATTCAAAATAAAAAAAAATGTTAAAAGAAAAAAAAATCATTGAATTAATCAAAAATAATTTAAAAATCCTAAAGGAATCAATATTAATAATCCAAATAAAAATATTATCATAAAAAAGAAAAAGTTGTAATATAATCATTACCATGAACTCTTACTGTTAAATAAATTATTGAAAAAAAATATTAATAATTTATGTTTCTTAAATATATAAATAATATGAAATATAATGATACAACAATCCCCTATAATTCAAAATAAAAAAAAATGTTAAAAGAAAAAAAAATCATTGAATTAATCAAAAATAATTTAAAAATCCTAAAGGAATCAATATTAATAATCCAAATAAAAATATTATCATAAAAAAGAAAAAGTTGTAATATAATCATTACCATGAACTCTTACTGTTAAATAAATTATTGAAAAAAAATATTAATAATTTATGTTTCTTAAATATATAAATAATATGAAATATAATGATACAACAATAAATTCTAAACTTAATAATATTATTAATAAATGCTTACGATTTAAAACAAATCTTAAAGCACCTGAGAAAAATATGATTAATATTAAATATATTAACATTAAAGTTTTAATAATTTAAATAAAAATATTGGTCTTGTAAATCAAAAATAAGATTTCTTTTAAAACTTCAGATATAAATAAATATTTATCATTATTCTCCAAAATTAATATTTTAATTAAACTAATATGTGATATATTATTATTTTTACCATTACTTATAATAACTTCTTTAATATTTATATTTATAAACCATCCATTATCTTGTGGATTAATATTATTAATTCAAACAATTTTAATTGCTCTAATTAGAAGTCTTATAAATATAAATTATTGATATTCATATATTTTATTTTTAGTAATAGTGGGGGGAATACTAATTTTATTTATTTATATAACTAGTATTGCTTCTAATGAAAAATTCAAATTTAATTTTAAATTAATATTTATTATATTATTAACTATTAGATTAAGAATGATTTTTTTATTTTTTGATCAATATTATTTTAATTTATTAAATAAAATTATTGAAACTAAAATATTTAATTATAATTATAATTATTTATTTATTTATTTATTACTTTAATTGCAACTGTAAAAATTACTAATTTTTTATATGGCCCCTTACGTCAAAGATTTTAATGAAAATACCAATTCGTAAAACTAGCCCTTTATTCAAAATTATTAATAATTCTTTAATTGTATTTCCTTCCCCATCTAATATTTCTTACATATGAAACTTTGGATCATTATTAGGGGTTTGTTTAATAATTCAAATCTTTACAGGATTATTTTTAGCAATACATTATTGCCCAAATGTCTTTTTTTATTTGTTTATATATTCATATTGGACGAGGTATATATTATAGATCTTATAATATAATTGAGGGTGGCAACGTGGCACTGAAGTGTTTACAAGTGATTCTAATTTCCTCCTACATTTTTCCCGTAATTACGAGAGGTGTAGAGGAAAATTATTACAAAATAGCCAAAACGTGATTGTGAATGTGGGTAATTTAGTGCAGGACAATAAAAACTTATCGAAACAACAAACAAATAATCAAAAACACTCAAAAACGGTAAATATATAATAAAGTGGAATACGGGTTTGTAATTAGCAAGATAGCTGATAAGAAGGCGAACGCTGGCGTGATTATTTGCGAGGTTGCCAGATTGTCTCTAAAAGCAGGAACATTCGGATTGATAAGGGATAATCCTCCGAACCGTTGAGGTGGGAAAGTCACTTTTCGCAATCCAGAAATATAAGAGAAAATGGATACGCACAATATACAAGGACTAGGAAAAATAGAAGCGATGTTCACGGAAATAAGTAGAAGGCTTCAAACGGTGGATGATAAACTAAAATAATAAATTGAAGGAACGGTTTATAAGCCAAGATAGAAAAATTGAGTACTTAGAACGGGAGACAAGAAGAAAAAATATAATCATGAGAGGTATAGCGGATACCGAAGAGGAGAATAGAGAACAGACATTGCAAATAACATCAATAATAATAGAAAAATTAGGAGTAAAGATTAATAAAGAGGAAATAGATGAAACCAAAAGATTAGGAAGGTACAGACCAGATAAACAGAGACCAGTATTACTGAAACTAACCAGGGGCAACAAAAAAATGGAAATCCTTGCTAGCGCCAAAAACTTAAAGGGATCGAATATATGGATAGACGAAGATTATACCAAAGAAACACTAGAAGAAAGAAAACTACTAATCCCAAAACTGAAAGAAGCCAGAAACACAAAGCGCACATGAAGTACAACAAGCTAATAATAAACAACGAAGTATACGAAGAACAGGAATTAACAGTAAAAAATATGGAAAGCCAACAGACAAATATATACGGAGAAAATAGCAACAAGAAAAGAACATCCAGTGAAAGATCTCCAATTAGCACAAACATAACGGAACAACTGAGGAAGATAACACGCACTACAAAAAACTAGAAAACGTAGATACAAACATACACAAAAATGAACAGGGACTTAATGTGGAATCAAGACATAAAGAAATAAAAATTAAAGATAAAATATGGAAAATTGGAACGTGGAACATTAGAAGTATAACAGGGAAAGAATATGAATTAGAAGAGGAATTCACTAAAGCAGGATTAGACATACTGGGAATAACGGAAACTAAGATGAAAGGTAAGGGAGAAACAATATTAAAGGGAGGGAACACACTAATATACTGTGGAGTAGACCAAAACCAGAGAGCGAGAGAAGGAGTCGGATGCATGGTTAAACACGAAAACTTAAAATACATTAAAAAGTGGACTGGAATAACAGAAAGAATCCTAAAAATAGAACTTGAATTACAAAAAGAAGCCAAAACAACGATTGTAGTAGTATATGGACCAAGTGAAGATGAAAAAATGCAAGTAAAAGATAGTTTCTGGGAACAGCTATCAGATACAATAGAAAATATAAAAGATAGACTAATTATAATAGAAGACTTAAATGGAAGGGTAGGGAAAAAGGATTCAGAAACAGGAGGAACAGTTGGAAAGTACGGCGAAAATATAAGAAACAATAATGGGAAGAGATTGATAGACTTCTGTATAATTAACAATTTGATCATAACAAACACATGCTTTGAACATAAAAATATACATAAATATACAAGAGAGGTTATAAGCAGAAACGAGAGATCAATAATAGACTATATTATAATAAATAAAAACTACAGAAAAGATGTAAAAGATACAAGAGTCAAAAGAGGGGCCGAATTGTATACAGATCACTTCCTAGTAATGTCACAAATTAAAGTACCGACAGAGGGAAAAGAAAATGAAGGAGCAAGTGAAACAACACGCCATAAGAATATTAACACAATAAAAACATACAAACTAAGAGAAAAAGAAATAGCAATAATATATACAGAAGAAACAGGAAAAGTAATGACAAGAATTGTTGAAAATACAGAGGGATATAAGGTAGAGGAGCTGTGGCAATTATTTAAAGAAGCAATAATAAAAGTAGCAAGAACAACATGCGGAATAACCATTGTTAATAATAATAAAAAGAAAACAAATTGGTGGAATGATGAAATAAAAATCGAAATCAAAGTAAAAAAGAATAAATGGAAAAAATACCTGCAAAATAGGAGCACTGAGAATTATGCAGCATATAAAACTCAAAGAACGAAGGTTAAAGAAATGGTAAAAAAGGCAAAACAAAAATCATGGGTAGAGTTCGGAGAGAAAATAGAACAAGACAGATTCGGAAACCAGAAACTATTTTATAGAACATTGAAAACACTTAGAAAAGGTAAAAAAAGCCAGGGAATGTATTTGTTATCTAAAGAAGACAAACTATTAACAGAAAGTAGAGATATACTATCAAGATGGAGAGAACACTTTGAGTACACATTGAACACACATCAAACAGGGGCCAAGGTTATGGAAGAAGGAGTTAGAGAAACAGAAGATGCTCGGAACGAGCAAGAAGAATTCAGAGCAGATGAAGTAAAGGAAGCAATAAAACTGTTAAAAAGAGGAAAAGCTGCAGGGCACGACGGGATAACTTCGGAAATGTTACAGAACTTGGGTAGCAAGGGTATTGAGACAGTAACAAAACTAATTACCAAAATTTCAAAGGAATGCTATATACCAAAAGACTGGGAAATAGGGATAATACTGCCGATATATAAAAAGTGTAATAACCGTGTTTGCAATAATTATAGAGGGATCACGTTGTTAAGTATTGTTTCTAAAGTGTACGAAAGATTACTAGACAATAGATTAAAAATAATAATAGAACCCCAAATGGAAGAGTCGCAAAGTGGTTTTACGAGAGGAAGAGGTATACAAGACCATATATTTACTATAAAACAAATGATTGAAAAGAATTACGTTAACAACATATACGTAGCCTTCATAGACCTGCAAAAGGCATTCGATAGCGTGCCAAGGAAAACAATTTGGAATAGCCTGAAACAAAGAGGAGTTAGTACTGTACTAAATAAAAATATAGAAAGTATCTACAAATGCACGAGAAACTATATAAGAACAAACAATGAGCACTCCGAAGAATTTAACACCCATGAAGGATTAAGACAAGGAGGAGTACTTAGCCCAACGCTCTTTAACGTAGTACTTGATGATGTGATTAAAGAAGTAAAACTTAACACCAAAAAACTACAAGTGGGATACAGAAATATGGAACCTATATACCTATCAGAGTGTGCCTTCGCAGACGATCATATGATATGTGCTAAAAACTTGAAAGATTTACAACAAAACCTAGAAGCATGGAATATAGCACTCGATAAAAGAAATCTAAAAATAAATTTAGAGGAAACAGAAATAATGGTACTAGGGAAACATGAAAAGAAAGTAACAGTAACATTAAACGACTACGTCCTAAAGCAAACAGACCATTTCAAATATTTGGGCGTCACGCTACAAAATGATGGAAAAAACGAAGCAGAAATAAACGACAGATTAGAAAGTGCAACCAAACTGTATTACTCCTTAAACAACGCACTTATTAGGAAAAAAGAAGTATCCAAAAAGACAAAAATGACAGTATATAAGACAATATACCGACCGATATTGACCTATGGAAGCGAAAGCTGGACGCTCACAAAACAGCAAAAGAGTAAGCTCCAAGCGGCCGAAATGAAATAACTTAGAGCGGTCAAAAACATCACTAGGAAAGACAAAATAAGAAACGACGCAGTGAGGCAAGAATTAGAAGTCGAGCCATTAATAACACACATAGAAAGACAACAACTGCGATGGTTCGGACACCTAGTTAGAATGGAAAGTAGCAGACAAACCAAAAGAATATGGCAAGCAAGAGCGTATCAAAAGAGGACCAGAGGTAGACCTTAGAAAACTTGGAATGACGCCATAGCTGAAAACTTAAAGAAGAGAAACAAAAGTTGGACAGTAGCGAGAAGATTAGCACAAAACAAGAAAGAGTGGGCAAAATTTGTATATAGTTAAATTATACCACCTTAACACCTTCGGGTACACTAAGGTTTTCGATTATATATATATATTTATATACATATATATATATATATATATAATATAATTGAAAGTTGATTAATTGGAGTTACTATCTTTTTCTTAACTATAGCAACAGCTTTTTTAGGATATGTATTACCATGAGGTCAAATATCATTTTGAGGGGCCACAGTAATTACGAACTTAATATCTGCAATTCCTTATTTAGGTAATATATTAGTACAATGAATTTGAGGAGGGTTTGCAGTTGATAATGCAACTTTACTCGATTTTTTACTTTTCATTTTATTTAACCATTTATTGTTTTTGCATTTATAATTATTCATCTACTTTATTTACATCAAACAGGATCTAGAAATCCAATTGGTTCAAATAGAAATATTGATAAAATTCCTTTCCACCCATATTTTACTTTTAAAGATATTTTAGGAATAATAATTATATTATTTTTATAAATTTTTTAACCTTAAGAAATCCATATCTATTCGGGGATCCAGATAATTTTACCCCTGATAACCCATTAGTAACTCCAATTCATATTCAACCAGAATGATATTTTCTATTTGCATATGCAATTTTACGGTCTATTCCTAACAAACTAGGAGGAGTAATTGCTTTAGTAATATCAATTGCCATTCTTTATATTTTACCTTTCATTAATAAAAAAAAATTCATTAGTTTCTATTATTATTTTATTAACTTGAATTGGAGCACGCCCAGTTGAAGATCCTTATATTCTAACTGGACAAATTTTAACAGTTATTTATTTTATTTATTATATAATAAACCCATTAATTTCTAATATTATTATCTTTAAATAAGTTAATGAACTTGTATAAGTTTATATTTTGAAAATATAAAAAAGAGGTAGTAATCTTCTATTAACTTATACTAAAAATAAATTAACTAAATTATAAGAATAAAAATTATTATTCTTATTCTACAAAAAAAAATTAAATAATTTAGTGAAACAGGTAAATAACCTTTTCAAACTAAATATATTAATTTATCATATCGATAACGAGGTAAAGTACCTCGAACTCAAAGTCAAAAAAATGAAATAAAAGATAACTTTAAAAAATATAAATAACTAATTAAATTTGCCCATATAAATAAAAAAACACATATTATTCTTATAAATAAAATATTTCTATATTCTGCTAAAAAAATTATTGCAAATCCGCCTCTTCTATATTCAACATTAAACCCTGAAACTAATTCAGATTCACCTTCAGTCAAAAGTAAAATTAAAAGCGAACATATTCTTGATACTTTAATAAATCAATCATATTAACTCTTAAAATTAAGAATAAAAAAAGATAATAAAATTAAACTTAATCTTACTTCATATGAAATAGTTTGAGCAACAGACCGCAATCTACCTAATAAAGAATAATTTGAATTAGAAGATCACCCAGCTAACATAATTGTATATACTCTTAATCTAGAAATTGCTAAAAAAAATAATATAGTTAAATTAAACCTAATATTTACTCTAATAAAAGGTATACACATTCAAATAAATAAAGCTAATATCAAATTTAATACAGGAGAAATATAATATAAATTAAAATTAGATATTAAAGGATAAATTTGTTCTTTACTAAATAATTTAATTGCATCACTAAAAGGTTGGATCAATCCAATAAATCCTACCTTATTAGGCCCTTTTCGAATTTGAATATAACCTAAAACTTTTCGTTCTAATAATGTTAAAAATGCTACTCTAACTAAAACACAAACAATTAAAATTAAACTAGAAATAAATATTATAACTAAATCTTTTAATATCAAGTATTATTTGTAATATGAATTACATTTAAAGATTTTAAATCTATTACACTAATCTGCCAAAATAATACTATTATTCAAAAATTAAAATATTATTTAGGGGAAAAAAGGGTAAGACCGGGTAGTGGAGTGAGATCGGGTACCTTGACTGTGCTGCTACTACTAATGCCAGCTGGTGCACAGAACGTGAAATACATTCCGTAAGCTGAGACGACTTAGCGGCAGTAGTATCGAGTCGATGCTGGAGAACGTACGTTGTCAGTTGAGGTAAGTTTGTTTTTGCATGTCGCTTCTCTAATGTTGCTTGCAATTTGAACAATCATTACTTATTGGCATTTATAGTTATGAAAACTTGCTTCAGTATCACCTATTATATGATAAATAAGGTTCAATATATGCATAAGAATGAAGGAATAATTTAAATATCAGAGTGGTTTTAGAGCATTTTCTTAAATTCTGTACTTGGGGCAAGACCGGGTAGTCCGAGTGGGGCGAAATCGGGTACTACCCGATCTTACCCCATTATTTCCGATTTTAATCCATTATTTTATTTTTACAGAGACAATATGCCTAGAACTTACGAGAGAAAGACAAATCGGCAATCCTGGAGCCAGGAAAGTATGAAAGGCGCTATAGAGGAAGTATTGTCTGGACGCATGGGATACCTAAAAGCCTCAAAAGCCTTCAATGTTCCGCAGTCTACTTTAGAAGATCGAGTAAAAAAGGCTAGAACAAATCAACTAACTTCTAGCCAAGCCGCTAGAAAAGGTAGCTTGGGACCTTGTACGACGATATTTTCTGAAGAGCAAGAAAAAGAATTTCTAGAGCACATATTGCTGTTAGAGAGTAGATTGTTTGGTTTAACTTTGAGTGATGTCAGAAGATTAGCGTTTGATCTTGCAACTAAAAATAATTTGAAACACAAATTCAATGAAGAAACTAAGATGGCCGGAAAAGACTGGTTATATGGTTTTTTAAAGAGGCATAAGAACAATATTTCTCTTCGATTTCCAGAAAACACTTCAATAGCAAGGGCCATGGGATTCAATAAACAAGCTGTTTATAAATTTTTCGATCTGTTGGAGGGTTTGTATAAAAAACACAATTTTTCTCCTAGTGATATTTATAACGTCGATGAGACGGGAATAACCACAGTTCCCAACAAACCATCCAAAATCCTAGCTTCACGAGGAAAAAAACAGGTTGGAGCATTGGTATCAGCCGAACGAGGCGTTTTGGTTACTGCTGAAAGTTGCATGAATGCGGCCGGAAATTTTATGCCAACAATGTTTGTTTTTCCTCGAAAGAGAGAAAATCCCGCGCTGCTTGACGATGCACCACCGGGAAGTTTCGCTCAATATCACCCTTCTGGATGGATGCAAACAGACATTTTCGTGTATTGGTTTCGAAGATTTATTGAGTTTTCTAAACCAACGTCTGAAAAACCAGTCCTTCTGATTTTGGACGGTCATACTACCCACACAAAGAGTCTCGAACTTATTAATATGGCCAGAGAAAACAATGTTGTGTTGTTGTGCTTGCCACCACATTGTTCTCATCGACTCCAGCCGCTAGACGTGACCTTCATGGCTCCATTGAGCACCTATTATCAACAGGAGGTGCGCCAGTGG
The DNA here is from genome assembly GCA_947563755.1 of Lochmaea crataegi. Classification (NCBI taxonomy): domain Eukaryota; kingdom Metazoa; phylum Arthropoda; class Insecta; order Coleoptera; family Chrysomelidae; genus Lochmaea; species Lochmaea crataegi. The sequence continues at coordinate 45,395,835 of OX387429.1, forward strand.
CTTGCAACACATCCTGGTAGAGCTGTTACAATTCAACAAGTAGCTGAACTGTATGGTGCAGCTTTCCTTAAGGCAGCAGGAATGCGGACGGCAGTATATGGATTCAAGCAAACAGGAATATATCCTTTAAACCGAAATATTTTTCCTGATCACCTGTTTGCTCCCTCAACAACCACAGATAGACCTGTTTCGGTAGAGACAAATGCAGTTCAAGAAGGAGACCCACCCCCACAGGCAGAAGCAGATGTTGTTCTACGAGTGGACCCAGCAACAGAAGAAAAACCTGCACAAACAACGTGTGAAACGGTAGTTGAGATTAACGAACCAATACAAACCAATATTGACGAACCATTTCCAAATGAACCCTGCTGTTCTAAAAGTTTAGAACCACAAATTTTTACGGATGCAAAGCCAGCTGCATCAGCAGCTTTTGATATATCACCCAAACATCTGATGCCACCACCTTCTGCTGAAAGAAAGAAAACAGAAAGAACAGATAAACGAAAAGGGAAATGTGCAATATTAACTTCTTCACCATACAAAACAGAACTCGAATCTCAGTTAGAGGAAAAGAAAAAAGAAAATGAAAGAAAAATAACGTCACAGAAAAGAAAATTGGTTATTGATGACTCAAATAAGCAGACAACATCGAAACCAAACAATCAAAAACACAAGCGTACCAAGGCTCAGAAAACGAAAAAAGTCTCCTCAAAAATTCTTGTAACCTCGATCTCGACTGATGATTCTTCCGATGGGGAAGATAACAAGTCCGACGATCATTGTTTATACTGCAACGAATCTTTTTCTAACTCAAAACAAGGAGAAGGATGGATCCAATGTGGAAAGTGTTTTGACTGGGCTCACGAAGGCTGCAGTGGAGCGGGCGAAGAAGATACCTTCTTTCAATGTGATTTTTGTTCGTAAGATTAATATTTTTTGTTAAAATTAAAGTTTTCTGAATTAAAATGTAATTTTTATAGTTTTCCATAAAGTTAATATGTGCACCCGATCTTACCCCACTAGTGGGGTAAGATCGGGTGATTTGACATTTTGAGAAAAACATATTTTTCTGGAAAAAGTAATGAATCTACGACTTTTCTGAAACATTATATTGTGATACGATAAACAATACGTCAGGTCGTTCTATCAAGCAAGCTCTAGTTGAAGTAATTTGGCTTCAACATGCCGAAAAGTGTTAGCTACCCGGTCTTACCCTTCTTTCCCCTATTATATTTGGTCCTTTCGTACTAAAATAAATTATTTAATTAAAGATAGAAACCAACCTGGCTTACACTGGTTTAAACTCAGATCATGTAAAATTTTAAAAGTCGAACAGACTTAATAATATAGCTTCTACACCAATTATTAATTTTAATCCAACATCGAGGTCGCAAACTTTATTATCAATTAGAACTCTCTAATAAAATTACGCTGTTATCCCTAGGGTAATTTAATCTTTTAATCAAAATTATTGGATCATATATTTATTAATTAATATAATTACATAAAAAAGTTTATTTAATTTTTTAATCACCCCAATCAAATAATTTTATAAAAATAAAAAAATTAATACTAAATTTTTTATATCATAAAATCATAAAACTCTATAGGGTCTTCTCGTCTTTCAATAAAATTTAAGCTTTTTAACTTAAAAATGAAATTCTAAAATAATTAATTAGAGACAGTTCTTTTATCATTCAGCCCTTCATTCCAGCTTTCAATTAAAAAACTAATGATTATGCTACCTTAGCACGGTTAAAATACCGCGGCCATTCAATTATATCAGAGGGCAGACCAGAGTTTAAATTTTAAACAAAAAGACATGTTTTTAATAAACAGGTGAAAAAATATTTGCCGAATTCCTTTAATTAACCTAATATAAAAATATATTTTTATAATTATTATATACTAATTTTATCATTATTACTTTATCATTATTACAAATCTTACATCTTGAAACCTCTTCTAGACTTAGAAATCACACTTTAAAAATTTCTCATTGTAAAAATGAGTTCTTTTTAATTTTCGAAAATTAAAGCATTTTAGTTATTCAGAACCTTTGATAATATGTCCGTGTACCCTTTAGTTGTAGTTTATGTGTTTCTTTTTTATTTCCAAGTGTTATTATTGTTTATTTTTTCAGGTTCACAACTGAAGTCTTGGTGGATAAGAATTTTCGATTCTAGTGTTGGAGGTAGGACTTCTTAGACTTTGAATTGTTTCAGTAATTTATGAGAAGACTCCAAATAATGTGTTTCCACCCTTTTTTCTTACTATTCTCATCAATTAATATTTTTTATGAATATGAAAAGATAGTTTTGACAATTGTACCTAGTATAAACTGTAAGTATTCTCAGTTACTTTAGAATAAATCATACATAGGTATTTTACTACTATATTATTTCATGATAACAATCCTTAAAGCTTATAATCATCAATACTTTTTATCAAATTCAGTTGCTGCTAATTTTTTTGATAGATTTAAACTTTATTTTGAATGCTATTGTATTTTCAATCTGTTACAACATTCCCAGAATTTTTTAAAAATCATTTTAATTATTTTTTCCAAAATGATCTAACATGTTTTATAACAAAATTCACATACAGATTTAAATTTTGTCTGTGATGTGATCAATTATTGTTTCATTAAAAATTAACTTCACACTGACTTCATTATTAAATTAATTTCCAATTTTGCCACCGAGTACAATTAAATCTACTTCTAAATTATAATGTATTACTTCTATAAACAATTAATTCTATATTTATTTTATTTTTTTAGGGTTGACCCTACAGAATTTCATTGAATTCTGGGTAGAATCAATATAGCTGATCCACATTGAAAATTCCTCTAATATTTCCAGTTACTGGATGTGATTTATAACTGTTTACACCGTTTTCCGTTTTTACTATATAAGGACCTTCATAAGGTAATTGTAATTTAGCACAAATATTTTTTTTACGATTAGGAACTCTAAGAGCTTTTCTTATTACTAATTCTCCTTCATTGAACGTAGTTTTGTTCTTTATTTTCTTATTTCTTTTCTTTATGTATTTTTCTGAATTCTTAGATATTCTTTCCCGTGTTTCATTTATTATCTGTTCATACTCTTCTATTTTCTCTGGTGAGACTAACGTAGGTGCTCTTCCAGTTACTTCGTGTGGTATATTATTTAAGCAAAATTCCATTTTCTTTAAATTCTATGAAAATATAGTTTTACCTAGTATAAACTGTAAGTATTCTCAGTTACTTTAGAATAAATCATACATAGGTATTTTATTATTATATTATTTCATGATAACAATCCTTAAAGCTTATAATCATCAATACTTTTTGTCAAATTCAGTTGCTGCTGATTTTTTAAATAGATTTAAACTTTATTTTGAATGCTGTTGTATTTTCAATCCGTTACAATATATACATTCTTGCCCTTTCGAGCTTGTCCAGACTTTCCCTTTTGTTCTTTTAAATCTCGAGAGTACCTGTCTCTTATATGTATCCACTTCTTTTGAAGATTGCTGCCTAAAGGAAGAGTTTGTCCGTTTTATACAGGGTGTTCCTATAAAAATTCCCAGGGGAAATATCTCGGAAAATATCAATGATTAAATAGGTAATTAATCTAGTTAGGGCTAAAATATAAAACAGTGCTTTGCTAGCTTCGAACGGAACCTTTATGGTAAAAATTTATTTATGGCAAAAATTTTTTAAATAAGGTATAAAAATAGCATGAAAATAAGGTATAAGTTTGAACTCAAAATTCCCGAGTTGCTTTGCTACCTCCCTGCGCATTCTTAATGCTCTTATCATCGAAAATATTTTTTGCACCGTCTCGTCACCCATATAATATTTAAACACAATATGTACATAATTTTAAAGCCACGCATGGAAACTGAAAGTGGCGTTTACAGAATTTAAATTTATTTTTCGGAATAGTTTGCTTGGTAGTTTTTATTGGAACACTCTGTATTTCATATAATTTTATTTATAAGTAATATCGCGAATAAAACTGTATTTAATCGTTGAAACAAACAAAAACATTGTATTTTTTTAATCCAGATACCTAGCAACTGGTTGTTCATTTGTTGATTTGCACTATGCTTTTAGAATTGGAAAATCAACAGCAAGTTTGATTGTTCAGGAAGTTTGTAGTGCGTGTCCATACACGGTAGACATATTGCTTTGTCGCCATTAACTACTGAAAAATGGCTCGAAATATATGAAGGATTTAAGAAAAATGCAGATTTTCCACATTGTATAGGAGCGATCGATGGAAAACATATTAGATTGATAAAACCTGCGAATAGTGGCTCTATGTTCTACAACTATGGACAATATTTTCAATGGTACTTTTTGCAATGTGTGTTTATTTACATTTGTCGATATTGGCTCATATGGAAAATCTAGTGACTCTGGGATTTTTAAAAATTCCACACTATATGAAAAAATGGTAAATGGTACAATGAGCATACCCACAGTAACGCCCATCGGAGGAGATTTGATAGACTATCCATTTGTAATCTCAGGAGATGAAGCCTTTCCCCTATCTGAAAATTTGCTTAGACCAAATTTATCAAATTTATCTTTTGAAAAAAAAATTTTCAATTACAGAGGGTCAAGGGCTCGAAGATATGTTGAATGCACATTTGGTTTAATGGCTAATAAATGGAGAATTTTCCACAGACCGCTTAACGTAAATGTTGATTTTGCCCAAGATATAATAAAGGCCTGCTGCGTACTCCATAACTTGGTCAGATTAAGAGATGGATATCATGAAGATAATAGTACATCGGCAAACGACTTGAAAAATTTAGGCGCTGATTCGTTAAGCAGAGGAAATCCAAGAGCACTAAACTATAGAGAAAAATTTACCAACTATTTTGTTAATATTATTCCGCTAGAGTGGCAAAATGCACAAATTTGAAATATATCAAATCATATAATCAAATGCCGATATGATTTTGTTTATATTAATAAATAAATTTTGAATTTACATAATTACCTATATTTTTTCCTCCTGAGTAGCATTCTCGCCAACAAATGTCTCGGTTACCTCTTCCCAAGAACGTTTTTTTATTATTTTGTTGGATTACTCATCCGAACGCATATCCCAAATCGCAGGTCTTTTATGAATCTCATTAATGAATTTTTCGATGTCCTAATTTCCCATGGTTTTAATTTAAATCTGCTGGAGTGGCAACACTGAGACTCTCAAAAACTAATAAACGCAACGAAAACGCTCTACGTCATACCATTGGCGAACTCGTACTGATGTATCGACTACAGTCGTAAAAACGCTTTCGTCGCATGATTCTCGACAGGGTACGCTCGACGGCCGTCTCGGTTGACGAGTTAACGAGCACCGTCTAGTTTAAACAATAGAAGTGTCATTACGGAGCTGCCGAGTAGGCAGCCGAATTTTGATTAAAAAACGCACCGCAGGTGAAATCTCTAAATTTTGTCTTTTTCAGCCAAAAGTTTTTGCACTTCGACCAGTCTTTAGATACCCTCTGATACCCAGATAGTATAATGAAACAACATACCAATGATCTCCAAAATCTTGTCATCAAATTCATCATTAAAATCTGCTGTATTCGGACCACCACCTGTTTTGCCACCATCTTTTTTATTGTCTGAAATTTTCTTCTTAGTCCTAGTCTTGATATCACTCCAAGACTGGAAAAAATTGTAGTTTAAATAACATCATATTGTAAGCTGTAAAAAATGGTAACATGTAAGCCACAAGAAATAATTGAAAGCCATATTTGGGTGATTATAGGTATGCCTACAGTATACTATGACTATGAACAACGTCATGTTTATTTATTTTTGCTTCATCTTATTTCTCATGTTATGGAACTCTAAATCCAGCTTTATTCCTAGTTTTACGGTATCCGCCAAAATAAACAGTACCGAAACAGAAAGTGCTGTGGAGTTGTTTATGTAATATGGATTTGTCATATTTGACTTAATTGTCATTAGTTGATATATTAATAGTTCGCTGCAGTTAAATTTGATTTAAAAATGGTTCTAACAACGGAAGAAAAAGTGTTTTTGGTAGAGCATTATTTTCGTTCATACGGAAAATAGAATAATTTCTCGGGGAACAGACTTCGACTATCCTTCTCATTCACCTGATCTGACGCCACCTGACGCATACATTTGGGGCATAATGAAGGACAAAATATTTCACTCGGAAAATCCGCCGGCGAATATTGCCGAACTACGGGAAAGAATACAAAATATTTTTCGGCAGTTACATCAACCACTTTTTATAAATATGTTTATTGACTTACAAAATCGATATGAAGCTTGTTTGCGTCGAAATGGTGAACATTTTGAACACTTACATTACAGAAATTAAAAATTAATTTTTATTTTCGGTACTGTTTATTTTGGCGGATACTGTATATAAGGTTGTGTAATTTTACACACACCTTTCTCCATTCCTCCCAAGTCTTTGGGGATCCTGGAATAGCATTGAGTTTGATTGTAGGTTCCTGCCACAGTCGAGCTGTATCTGCATTTGTGAACTGATTAGTTTGTTCATGTTTTACCAGATTTGGATGTTCGTCCATAAATTCCAATAGTTTTTTTCCGTTGAGATGTTATGGTTTTTTTCGACATTTTTTGCAGAAAACTCGAAAAGCGAAAATAAAAAATCTACCAACAGGGTACGAACGGTATTATATGTACGATGCTACGATCATAAAAAGCGAACAAGAAAAGAAAACGGGAACGTCAGATGTCAAATATATGTTGGGAACACTGCAAAATGCGGTGATGCCAAGATGTGATAGGTGAATTTGATTTTGTCGATTCCTTCGGCACGACGTTCGAAGATTTTTTTAAAGCCAAATTGTTCAGGAATTATTGTATTATTATGATTTAAATTTTTACTCATTCGCTTCATGATTATTCTTTCCCATATTTTGCCCACAGTGTTCAAAAGTCCTGTAACTGTTGGGTCTGTTTGCATTTTTATTGGGTTTTTTGATTGGAATTATCTGAGCATTTTTCCATATTTCTGGGAAATAGTTATTTTTAAGAGTTGCATTTATAATATAATAAGCTTGCACTATTGCCTTTTTAGGTAAATTTTTCAGGACAATGGCTTGTATTCCATCTTCTCCTGGTGCTTTATTTTTCATACTTTGTATAACTCTTTTTATTTCTTCAGGGCTTGTCATTATTATTTCCGGATCTTCTTCATTTATTATTTCTTCATATTTTGTTTCTACCAATGTTTTTGTTTGTTCATCAGATTTATGTGTTGTTAGCAGATGGTGTCTTCGAAATTGCTCTGCTATTGCATTTAATTTTTCGTTAGGATCTTGTACTAATATGTCGTCCATTATGAGAGGTGGTATTTCATTATTTTTGTCTCTGTTTTTTCTGTTCTTGATCATCTTCCATACATTTGTTTTCTTTTCTTTTATTTTTCTGATCTGTTTATGCCATTCTTCAACTTCTACAGATTCGAGTATGGTATTTATTTCAGTATTGAGCTCGTTTATCTCTTCTCTCAGTTGGATTGTCGGGTGTCTTTGAAACTGTCTTCTTAGTCTATTTTTCTTTCTTATTGTTTCTCTGGTCTCTTCGTTTATTTTTGTTCTTTTTCCTTGGCATTTTATTACAGGTATATGTTCTTTCATGGCTTTTTGTATTGTCTTGGTAATTTTGTTAATTTCAAATTCTATTTGTTCCTCATCGTGGATCTCTCTATTGATTTTTATTTCTTCATTGAGTTGTTTTCGAAATTCGTCCCATCTGGCATTTTTGTAATCATTTATGTCTCTGCGTGGTATTTCTATATACTCTATTTTATTTGTAGTTTCTGTTACTACTGGTTTATGGTCAGAATTGAGCTCGTTCAGAGCTATAGTGTTTTTGAGTAGTATACCTTTCGTAATATATAAATCTATTGTCGAGTTGGAATGACCAATTACATAACTTATTCTTGTTGCATCGTCTGGGGCATATACCTGGTACCCGTTGTCTTCTGTCAGTTTGTGTAGTTTGTTTCCGATTGGGGAACATCTGTTGTTCACTCCCCAGTCAGTATGCCAGGCGTTTAGATCTCCCGCAATGATCACTTTTTCATTGTTTTCCATCAAGTTTTCAATTTCATTATTATTTAGTGATTCTATTGCCATGGTTGGTTTCCGATATGCTGCATAGATATCTAAATTATTTATTCTGATTCCTGTTGATATTATAGTTGCTGTGTTGGTTTCAATTTTCTCATGTTCTATGTTACTTTTGATGTAAATAGCCACTCCGTCTATTGAGTCTTGTTGATTATTTTTAAAATGTATGCTGTAGTTTGGAATGTAGGGGGGTGCATTGTTTCCTTTGCATCTCGTTTCTGTTACTATTATTAAATCAGGATTTATTCTGCCTGTCAGTTCCCTTAGTGGTCTAATTTTTTTACGTATACTAGATGCGTTCCATTGTATGATTTTTAAATTGTTAATTTTTTTATGGTTCATTAAAGATGGTTTCATATTTTATAAAAATTTTTGCTTTTTCCATAAAGCTACTTGCTCCAAGTAGATCTTGTTTCAGGTCTTTTAATACCTTAATCATCTTATCGATGTTGCAAATTTCATTAATGTCTCTTATAAGGTCGCTAATTTCTGTAGTTTTGTCTGCAATATTGTTTGTTTTGTTTGTAAAATTATTTTTTGGGGTTGTATTTGCTGTAGCTTGAGCATAACTTATATTTTCATTTATTGCTTTACTTGTAAAAGTCCTTGTTTGTGTACCTGTTTTGGTTTTTGGTTGGTATCGCTGTTCTTTCCTTTGCTCAATTTTATCAATATATTCTATGTATTTAACACATTGTGTGTAGCTCGTTGCGTGTGGTCCTCCGCAGTTTACACACAAAGGTGTTGTTTCAGGTTTTTTCTGACAATTTTTGGTATCATGCTGAAGTCCGCACTTTACACAATTGGGGAGAGCATAGCAATTTGCTTGGGAGTGCCCAAATCTTTGACATTTGTAGCACTGCGATATTGTATTTTTCTTAATGTAGTTTTCCCATTTTATTGCTATATTCTGTATACCTCGTACGTTCTTTACTACTTTGAGGTTAGTTTCTTTTTTGAAATGTAAGAGGTAACTATGACTCTCTATATTGTTTTTCCTTGTCTTTAATGGAATTATTTTATTTACATTAATTTTATGTTCTTCTTCAAATTCTTCTATTATAGCTTCTGTATTTACGCCTGGTGCAGCTTTCATTACTAGCTTTTTTAAAATCTCTTCACGTTTAGTGTATGTGAAGAACTCATTTTTTGATTTCTCTAATTCGGTTTTAACTAAATTAAAGTCTTTTTGGGATTTTAGATGAATTTTTGTTTCATATTTATTCCTATTTATGTTTAGTCTAACGTCCCTTGAACCTATAATTTCTGAAATTCCTTTAATTATTTCATCATACTTGGGTATTTGTCCAAGTAGTACAAGTGGTGGTATAGTTTTTTCTTTCTTCTCTTTAAGTAATTTGTCAATGTCATGTCTTTCCTGTTCCTTTGACAGAACTCCAAATTTATTTTTGACAGGAATGTTGGGTGTGTATTCATGGTCTTCTTCCATTGTGTCAATTACGTCAATTGCATTTGTATTTGTATGTGAGGAGCTGGCTCCTGTCATTAAATTGTCAATTTTTGTTCTTTTATTCTGAGTCATTTTTATTGTAGGACTGTGATTAATTTTAAAAATGATTTTGCGGCGTTCGCAGAATTTATTGGAATATGCTGCAGGAATCGGATGTGTTTTTGTCGATAATTGGTTGGGTCTTACGACCGCACCCGCACCCCCTTTCGGTTGGGTTTTCCCCAATACGTTGATTTTATGTTAGTATGTTAGTAAAATTTGATCTGATTTTAGTACTTACTCAGTAATATATATTAAATAAAATCATACAACGGAACTACAATTGGCAAGAATAATTGACTTTGCAAAAACAGAACTCAACAAAAAACGAAAAACTGGAATGGCAACTCTAGACCTAGAAAAAGCGTATGATACAGTGTGGAAAAAAGCACTAATATATAAATTGAAGAAAGAAAAAATAGATATAAACATAATAAAATTAATAAATAGCTACTTGACAGACAGGACATATGAAATCACAGCAATACAGAGGAAATCTGAAAGGTATGATATGCCCGAAGGATTACCACAAGGAAGTGTGCTTTCTCCCATACTTTTTAATATTTTCATTAATGACATACCAAAAAACAATAAAACAAAATTAGCTCTATACGCGGATGATACAGCCCTGATGACAACATCTAAACATAGAAGTATCATAACCAAAGATTTAGAAGAACATATCACAGAAATTAATAACTATTGTCACAAATGGAAAGTACAAATAAACAATGAAAAAACGCAATTAATAATCTTTGCAAATGATTACCCCAAAGAAAAATCCAAAATAAGGATAAACAACACAACGGAGGAAGAACAAAATATAAAATATTTGGGAGTATATCTGGATAAAAGAATGACCTTTAAAAAACATGTTGATGTAACAAGAAAAAATGCTCTATATGGCAAAAAACTAATACAGCCTTACATCTACAAAACCAGCCAATTGGAACAAAAACAAAAAATCACGCTATATCATACATACGTAAAATCAATTCTACTTTATGGATGCACGGTGTGGTGCTGTACCATAAGACAAAACCTAGAGAAACTTCAAGCTGTCGAAAATGCCTGCTATAGACTAATAGCAGGCAAAAATAGACTTGAAATTACCAATAAGGAACTACATGATAAATATAATATAATAGACCTCCGAGAAACAATAAAAATTAGAGTTAAACATTTTTATGAAACAAAAATAAAGAAACTAAAAATCACTAGGAATATTGGACAAAATCCAGTGAATGAAAGAAATAAATTCAGGGAAATTAACTGCATCCCTGACTAAACACCCAAAAACAAAATTTAAGCAAATTCCAGCTAACGCCAAAAAGAAGTTGGGAGAAGAGATGAGATTGCCAAATTTTAGATAGTCTAAAAAGTACAATTACCATGGTGCATAAGCGGTACATGAAGAGGAAACAAAAATACCTTACATAGGGAAAAACCTCATGAAAAAAGGCAATATCGAATAATAATAATAATAATAATAATAATAATCAGTCGGTCAACGCGTCGTCGAGTGACACGCGCGCTATACGCCTCGCATAGCGAATCGAAAACGTAATGTATTACGAGAATAGTGGTCCTGTCCCTAGAAGGGGTGGGGGGAAGTAATTAAAAAGTAATGAAGAGTAATTAAACTATTTAAAAAGTAATCTGAATACTTAAGAATAATTAAAATATATTTGGGATACTTGGAAGGAATTGAGAAGTATTTAAACATAATTAAGAGGTAGTGAAATATTTGCAAAGTAATTAAAATGTATTTAAAGATGATTAAAGTATTCAATCAAAATTTTTAAAATATGATCATAATCGTAGATACAAAATATTTTTCCACCAATAACTACCTAATATAAGTCTTTATTATCATAAATTTTACAGTAATATATTGTGGACTGTTAGAAAATCTATTTACATTATTTATGTACAAATATTCAATAGATCACGGCTTATGCCGCTACGCCGGTGTTCTGGCTCCACTAAAGTTCCCAATATTCGTAGAATTCCCTCAATTACGGCTCCTTGCATGTAGCATTATCCATATGTTCTGGCTGTATATGAAATATAATCGACACGTACGAACTAAACAGTTAGCATTCCCTCAGAGATTGTGTTGTAATGTCTCTGAAAAGCTTGCGAAAAACAGAGTCACATGTTAAAGGTTCGATTTAGGTTTGGTCAGCAAAAATAAAATAAAAAATATAAATGAAATGAAGTTATTGCTTGGTAAAGTTAAAATAGCCGATATGCTAGTATAAAATATCTATATATGTACACCCATGTGCCCTCCTTTCATCCTTATTTACACCGCAGCCACCCTCTTTCATCCTTCTTCACTCATTCTTTTCTAGGCTATGTCTATAATTACAAAATTTACAGTGTTTATATGATTCTGTAATTAGGTGAAGTTAAGCTCTGGTAGGAACTCTATTGGCAGGTTGGCGTGCAATAGTTTATACCCGTGATATTTATTGTGCGTTGCTTCTTCATTTTTTCCTTTATACTGTTAGGAAGGCAGTAGTTGTAATATTTTACTGCAAGTTCGTATATATATTTTCTAATGAATGGTAAATTCGCCTGTTTGTGAATGACCGTGTTTTTTGGAAGTCTGTTGAAAACTCCCTTCCAAACTGCCATTCTGATGCATTTATTTTGCACAACTTGCATACTCTCGTACGGTTGTTTACTAGTTTCCCAGAAAACCGGGTAGCCGTATGTCATTGTCGGTCGAATAACTTGTCTGTATAAAAGTAGTTTATTCTCTATCGAGAGACGGCTATTTCGAAAGATCAATGGATACAGCTGCCGCATAGCCACTTTGGCTCTTGTAATTTGAGATTTAATATGCAAGTTGTGCAGTGTGTTTCGTTGTATCGTATAGCCCAAGTATTTAACCGATGTTCTGGGTTCGATTATTGAATTTTGGATTTTTAAGTTTCTGGAGATGCCTGTGTTCAACCTGAAATAGCCTTTAAGGATCATATATTCCGTTTTAGAGGTATTGAGCACCAGCTTATTTTTAATAAGATACGGGATTATTTTATGATTGAGATGATTTTCGACTTTATTTAGTGCAGAGTCCGCTGTCCTCGCTGTTTGAACTAAACAGACGTCATCTGCATATAGGGCCGTCAGTATTGAGCTACTGACTGGGAAGTCTGAAGTAAACAGCGAGTACAGGGTAGGTGAGATAACCGAGCCTTGCGGTACCCCTGCTTGCGTAATATATGGTCCTTGTTCGGCGTTTCCGATCTTCATACAAAATTTTCTGTTATCCAGATAAGAGTTCAGGGGTGATATTAAGTATCCAGGAATGCCCAGCTCAGTCAATTTGAAAATAAGCCCTGGGAGCCATACGGAATCGAAAGCCTTGCGATTGTCCAGCGAAACTAAGATTGAGGGGTGTCTATTTCTAAATCCTTCCCTGGTATCGTTAATGACTCTTATGAGTTGCGATGGACATCCGTGTTCCGCTCTGAAACCGAACTGCTCTTCAGGTATTAGCTTCAAGCAGTTTACCGCTCTTTCAAGTCTATTTAATATCACTTTATCAATTATCTTAGCTAAGTGGCTTAGCAGTGAGATAGGGCGATAATTGTCAATAGAGTTCCTACCTTGTGGCTTTTTTGGGACCGGTATTACGTTTGCAAGCTTCCAGCTTGTTGGTTAATAACCAGTTTGCAGAATATAGTTGGCTATTTTAGTTATATTCGATATGATTTTCGGGGGGAGGTTCTTGATTAAAATGTTGTGTATCTCATCTCTTTCGGGTGCTGTTTTAATTTTGAGTTTGCTTATGATTTCGTATATCTCTTCATTAGACTAGAGAGATCTACTGGGCAAGGAGTGTTTGATTTTTTTGATTTTTTCAAATTGTTCTATTATTTTGTTGTGTTCTTCATTCGAGGGCATGTTATTAGTAAGGTTGTTTTGGAAGAACTCTCCGAACGCACTCGCGATGTCTTTCTCGTTTGTTATTGTGTTCCCGTCTATGTCTTTTTTCGGATTTTTTTCATTATTCCCCAGAGATTTCCATCTCTGGAGTCCAGGTTTTCAAGGAAGTTGTTCCAGTCGTTGTTTCTGTATTGTGATATGTCCTCATTTATTTCTCAATAACTACCTAGTGGCATCACCATTATTCAAGCAAAGCCTCTGGTGAGAGGTAACATGTTTTTGATCCATTTAAATAATGAGAATATTTTACCTAGTAAATAATGAAAAATTTTCAAAAATTCGATGAAACCAGCAGAAACATTTATCACCAATAAGATAAACTAAGTAAAATGCCTTTGCATTCACTTCAGGTGATTGAAAATATTGGAAATTGAAACTATTATTACATATAAAATTATGTCATATCATTCGCGAACTGTCAAAGATCGTCAAAACGGCACTTTTCTGATTCACAATTTAAGGTATATGTACTCATGGATAACGAACGCTCAATATTCTGCAGTCAAATGCTTCATGAATTTGAAAAAATACAACAAATGAAACGGAAGGTATGGTATATTAAAAAAATAATCAATAACAATAAAATACAAATAGGAACTCAAACAAAACAGTCTTCTCTGATAAAATATGATAAGTAATAAACATAGGAACAAAAATAATATACATATTAATAGTGAACTACCTAGAAATACTCATAATTTTCTCGTGATTTTTTTAATGTTTTATATTTGAGATCTAACACTCTTTCCATTTCCGCCGTAATGGTGAAAGGACATGTACTCGACAGCTTTATAGGTCCATCAAAAATGAAAGTGTTTTTTACTAGCGGTATATCCTCCCGTTGCGGCCAGATATACCTGTCTAGATCAAATTTTAAAAATTTCAGTTTTGATTCAATTTGGTTCGTTTCTAATATGCGGCCAATGTACCAATTATCATAATATGCTACAGCATAGTAATGTTCAATTTGAAATCGGGTTCCGGTAGAAATATTTCCCGATGCATAGTCCAAATCTGAAAATGTCGGACGAATCAGATTCATAAACAATTTTTCGCTTCTTTGTTGTTTTGTTCGCAAACGATTTTGGGCCTCTCACTTTTTGGAGCCTGTCAGAACTAAGACGCAAGTGTTTTGCTTCCAATAGCCAACATAGAGTACTCTTTTTTATTTTAATGCTTTTACCCTTATTGATTATCTCGACATAGTCATCTGATTTTTTTTCCACATCTATATAATCTACTAGATCTAAATCCACATTTTCAAATTATTTGATTACCCTGGAATCTTCTAGGTCTTCATCTGAAATGAGATGATTTTGTTGTAAATATGTTGACAAATTAATTAATTATTTTTTCGTCCCTAGATTTACAGTACTGGAAATAATATATATACGGGTCTTTCTTAAGTACGTGTAGAAAATTTAGGAGCATGTTTGCTGACGTCAAAATAAAAAAATTCCTTTAAACATATGTCCATAAGTTATCTGTTTCTCAGATACAGAGTGTCAAAGTTGAATTCATATTTTTGTTTTTTGAGAATAAATTTTAAAATAATTGTGATATTCAAGTGAGGTTTGGTATCTGGGAGCACCAGATACCGTACCCTGTATCTCACAAAAAAATAACTTGAGGACATATGTTTATAGGAACTTTTTTTCTTATTTTTACCTAAATTTTCTACGAATGGGAAATCATGCATTCAAAAACAATATATAATGTGCACTGTTGTGATGTGATGTTATTCCTTCTAATCGCAAACCATAATGGTTGGTTCTATCTTAACCGATATACCAACTCCGTTTACTTTTTAAGTGTAATTCAATGTCTGTCGGGGCATATAGCCCGAGAAGTAAGTAGTTGTTGCTTCTTAGTGGACGGTCTGCTCTTTGGAAATTAATTTTTTTAATTTTGTGAAGCGTTTAATACTATTGAACTATTATTTCTTGACGTCAAGATAAACGTTATTTCTTACATCAAAAAGGAAAATGAAACTTAAATAATATGGTCTTTCACAGAACAATCACATTCATACAATGAAAATTATTTTTAATACATGCAATTATGCAACTTTTTATACATTAGTGTATTTTCAGTGATACCGTTTTAAATAACCCAAAACGAAAAGCAAAATACAGTTGTATCTGAATTTGCAAAATATCTTAGTTCCTTTCATATACACTCACAAGTAAGTTTTTTATTTTAAATTGAAGTTTATTAAATACCTTTTATCTTCTATTAATGTTGAAAAATGAATAATCACTTCTTTTCTGTTTTAGACCGCTCTGGGCCTTTGTGAAGTAACCTCCAAAACGAAAAGCAAGACAACTCCAATGCAGAATGTCTCTTGATGAAATTTAATATATGGTTTATTTAAATTTATTTACTTACGAAGATCCCCCAACATCAGTTGAATGAACTTTATTCAATTTAAGACGATTTAAGAAAATGAATTATACAAAAATAATAACTGTTCACGGTGACATTCCATTTCACGTAACGTCCATCTGCCTTTCACTTAAGAAGTTCCAACGTGTTCTCAAGAGTTTATCTTTTTCTTAAGAACATAATTTGAGTTAAGTGATGTTTCATGAATCCTCCTTAAGTGTCCACTATCAAATAATACTTACGCAACTCACACATTAAATCATTTATGGCTTGTAATTTATGTAATCTTTGTAGTATTTTTAGCATACTGAAATTGACTTTAGTAGAAAAAAATGACCTCATGGATCGAGCTGCCCTGAATGTTTGTTCACATGGTTGGGAACTCGTCAACCATGTAGTCATTATTTTGGGATTTTTTAGATATTGGCTTCTGAGAGCTACTAGTACCAGAGCATGTGCATTAAGTTCTATACAAACATACGCTTTCAGCGAGATAAAGTGTTTACCCAAAATAAAATTGTTCTCATTCAGCCAATGCCTCCACATACTCAAGAAAAAAACAGAAAACCATATTTTTTTATTCGTGTTCTGATATCCATGTTCTTCTGAGGAATTGAATCTTAGATTCTCTGAATCACTTGAAGAAAACCTACTGTTCCTTGATTCCCCGGAATATTTTTTGACAGCGCTTCTTGAACTTTCACATTAACTATATGTTCTACTGAATTGAAATTCATTTTGTCATCTGACTTCAGATGAGATTTTGTTATAAGATGTTGATCTTTAGACACATTATCAACTAGTTCATGAAGATGAGATGCACTTGCAGAACATGAGCCTATTTTCAATTCTACACGTTCATTCAGTAAATAGTCTTCAGATTCGTATCTGTAAACATTACACTAACTATACAATTATGAAAATGTGGGAGCAAAAAACCAAAATCCCCATGAAGTTCTGATTTTTTCACACCTTATCGCTGGAAATTTTCTCCTGAGATGAGGTAACAAACGGCTACTTTCTATTCAGTGAGAAGAAATGAAACATCATTAACTAGGAACCAAAAAAGCCTCAAATCGTTTCCACTCTGAATCTTACGAATTAGGAATTACATGTTCAAGTCTAGAAAACTACATCTCGAATCGCGAAATTCAATTCCCACAATAATTGTAATTGTCCACTTACATACGAAATAGAGGTTGCTTTCAATAAACGACGAAAATCCTATTTCTATGCCACACTCTTTTGTCAGTTTTTCCATCATAGACCATCTATTCAGTACATCAAAATATTTGAAATTATTGGCTGTTCCAAATGGTACTAACGGTTGTGCCATTATTATACATAACTGCATTTTTTATTATTTTCGAAAATTTCATGAATCTTCTTAGCACTGGTAGCTGAAAAACGCCTGTTATTGGCAATCCTTACTGTTGAAAGGGAAGGTGAGCTTTCTTTCATATTACTATAGAGAGTTTCATATAGAAAGCAACCACCAGTTAAATACAGATATTTAGAAAATAATTTATTTTTTTCATTATATCTCTTTCCTTGATTTTTATTTTTATATGCGACTTTTAACATGAGTTCAAGTACCTTGGAATTACTTATGTTGAGATCAGTATTGAAGGTTTTGAACTCTCTAGTCACATTTTCCGGTTGATCGCAGATGATTCCATTAATTCGGTTTAAAAGAGGGAATTATGCAGTGATGAAGCTCTGTCTGATTTTCGGAATTTATCAAAGAAGAATCCCTCCTTCTTCTACGCCTTTCCGGCCTACAATATTTCATGGTTTTCCATCTACTTGTTCTATGTTCAAGATTCTGAAAAATTGGAGATAAACATTCCGAATTGGTTACCCAATAAACAATTTTCGTGACTTATAGTAACTGATATTTTTATCAAGTATTTATAAAGGTTACACAATTATATAGGGAAATGCTTTGAAGTTTTATTGCAACACTCATAGTAAATTAGGTTTATTAGGGTTTTATGCCATTACTGTAAGTTCTAGATTTATAATGAAGTGTTGTATCTATTTATATAACTGTGTTATAAAACTTGAAGTAATCGTTACCTCAATTTATATAACAAATTTATATAAAGTTTGCCGTCACCTCTGTAATAAAACTAATGGTTTCTGAGTTTTATAATAGCATCGTTGTTTGCCTTTTTAAAACTTGAGATACTTAAGTTTTTTTATAAATACGTTATGGAACTTTTAGTAACAAGTTCTTTTATAAATATGTTATGAAACTTTGGGTAACTGATGTTTTCTCTTTGTATTCTCAGTAAAAAGTTAACCTAAAATAGGAGTGGTCTGAATCGTACTTTATTAATTACTTCTATAATTGTGAATATAACTATGATCAATAGCTGGAAAAAAATCAAGTACAGCAGTACATTTTGCCGGAAAGTTCCTAGGCGTTTCTCCAGAATAACACAAATAGTGCCAGCATCTTCTGTTAAATTAAAAAGTACCACTTTCGATAATCGACAGGTATCTTCCAGTTCCACTTTATCAACAAATGACACAGAAAAGAAAAGTTTTGATAATGAAATTGAGACCACTGCAAACTCATCAGTGTTTTCTGAAAATAATGAGAATGCTAATGACAGTGATGACTATAGAATGAAATGGCTAACAGAATTTGATGATGCAGAACAAGAACGTACTCTTGATGCAGAACATGTAGAATTAGAAGAAAAAAGTGAAATATTTATAAATGATTTGAGAAAATGGGCAATTAACTATAATATTCCATAGCGATCTTTAAAGGAACTAATTGAGATTTTTGATGATTATGTGCCAAATAACAATTTACCATTAGATCCCAGAACATTGTTAGGAACACCGACTAAAATTACACTTCAACAAATGGGTGAAGGCCAGTATTGGCACCAGGGTTTAGAAGTTTCCATAAGACAGTGTTATGAGAGCATTAAACATTTAACAAATATATCTATAGATATAAACATAGATGGTCTTCCTATTTATAAGAGTTCAAAGGATGAGTTTTGGCCCATTTTATTTAATATATTTGAGATTCCTACCTTACATCCCACGGTTATTGGAATTTATAATGGTAAAACAAAACCACCAAGTCCTTCAGAATTTCTTACACCATTTGTTGAGGGAGCAAAACCTATTTTAGAAAATGGCATTATGTGACATAATATATCTGTAAAAATTAGATGCTTCATATCTGATTCTCCCGCTAGAGCATTTATTAAAGGTAAGTACCTATATGCAAATCTATATTCAAATAAACAAACTTAAATATTTTAGGAGTTGCCAATTTCAATGGTCAACATGGATGCACAAAATGTACAACTGTAGGCGAATATTCATGCATTACTAATTGTAATATATTTCCAAAGACTCAGTGTCCACGAAGAACAGATACAGGATTTAGATCAAGAGAGTATGGATCACATCATAAGTGTTATTCACCTCTTGAAGAATTCCAAGTTGATATGAATAATGACTTTCCGGTTGCAGCGACTCTCTTCATTTACTTGATTTAGGTATCATGAAACGATGTCTAATGGGGTGAAAAGATGGTAGCTTTCGTAATTTTAGAATGAAATGGTCAGCAAGTGATGTTAAAAATATTTCAGAATTTTTGCTTAGTTGTAAATTGCCTCTTAAAATACTTCGTGCCGTGAGATCACTTGATTGTCTTTCCTTCTGGGAAGGCATCGAATATCGCACATTTTTCTACTACATCAGCATTATCATACTAAAAGATTATTTAGCTTATGATGTATATGAACATTTTTTGTTCCTTTTTTGTGGCATCACGATATGTTCATCAACATTTTATTCAAAAGTTATTGATTGCAACGGCTACTCAGTTTAGAGAGCACCTCAGGTGTAGATTCTGAGACCAAACTAGTAAAAATTCAGAGAGTAGTCTTACCGGTTCTCGGGTAATCCTACTTGAAATTTATTTAAGGTACTGAAATTAGATAAAGGTAAATTATGAAAGTTAAGAACGGTAAGTGGGCGCCACCCTGAATAATACTAGTTTATTTGTTATTCACATCAGCATTATAACGACAAATCCTGTAAGATTGGAAGGGAAAATAAACTTTATGAACAACGTTATTAAATTTACAAGTTGTATATTAACTTTTGTTACAAACAATTAAACAAAGAAAAACAATTGACTAGTTTTTATTGACTATTGACGTCGTTGAAGAAGCGATGAAATATATATCTATTACTTTCCTGGAATGATGGCGAGGAGATGGTGTCCTTGGTGTCCTTATGTCCTTTTTAGGTTACATATCTTGTCCCAGGTAAAGTTTCAGGTAGTGTCTCAGGTAAAATGTGGGTCCAAGTTAAGTTTGTCCCAGGTAAAGTTCGTCCCAGGTAAAGGTCGGGTCCAGGTAAAGTGCTAAGAACAATACTAGTATCAGGAACAAATTCACCCAATTTAACAAAATCCAGGATGTCTGCAGTATGATCTTACAATGTTAAAGAAAATTATTAATTTAATATTACATTGTTAAAGAAAATTATTTGACAACGTGGTTCATACATCCTGTATTTTTAGATAAAAGAAATACTCAAAGAAAGCAAATAAAAAACATAAAATCGAATAACCGATTCTACACCAAGATAACATTAAAGAAATATGAAAGACAAAAAAAAACCACAAAATCATATCGATATATATTCCTGGCACTGGAACGACATTTCTACATAATAAAGATAGGAAAGTAGAAAACTATTAAGAAACGATAGTTAAAGTTATACAGTTAAGCGAAATAACTTACCATTCAGATGAATGCACTTCTTAAAGATAAGATACGATAAGTAAGAAATGCTTCAATGGCACATGTTCATAATATGAAAGATAACAGACTTACGTCTCATGTTCATGTCAAGCTCAGACGCCTTGACCAGGAAAGGAATTTACATTTCAATAGTGAATTCTTAATTCATATTTAACTGATAAGTGGTAGAAGAAGAGATACGAGGTCGAAGTGGGAATATCAAAATAGAAGTGGTTATTTTCACGACAGACGGAACTCGATCGGCCCGTATAGAAACGTTACCTGGTTATGGTGCAAAATGCTTTCCCGATTGGGCTAAAAACAGTAAATAATACTTGAAGGTTTATCGTTTTTAATAATTGTATAAAATTACCATAGTTATCATTTGTGGATAGACCTTAACTGAATTGCTGCAACTTGAACTATTTGACTGTTCATAGAGTAGTTCACTATCTGTTATAGCCTGAAAAAAATAATTATGTAATGTGAAGGGTATAATCAAAAAAGAAAAATACAATATACATGTTTAAAATAAGTATGCTTACTTTATTGTCCTGTGCTGCTAGATAGTTGAAATTAGCCTGTGGAACCCTACCAATTTCTTTCCTCTTTTGAATGTCAAGTATTTTTTCAGGCAGTGATGGATAAATAGCTTCCATCTCACTATCATCGCACTTAACTCTACATCGGCTGCTTGGTATGACAAAAAATTATGCCTCTTTTTTAGACAGGGCTGTGGTACCCAATCTGTTTCAGGTCTCGAATTTCCATCACAAATTAGTTTTGAAAGTAGACTCCTCTTCTTGGTTGGGGGCCAAAATAACGTTCCGTCTTTTTCCCATGCCGACGGTGCAATGGTTAATGATGGGGCTTTTCGCCCTTGTTCTCTAGTTTGAACAATTTTATACATTGTATTTTGTCTGACTCAAGACACCGACACATAGAGAAAAGTGAAAATGTATATAGTGAAGTTTTTCGAGGTTAAGTTCGTCAAAAATTTTTCTTTTTCTTCTTTACCGTTGAATATTACCACCAATAGTTCTCTAACCATCACTTGTGGTGTGCTGTGAACCTTGTATCCGCCATCATAATTTTTTAAAACGCAGATATAAACAGGAATAAAAAATTTAATATTTAACATAATTTTGGAAAACTGACTTCAGATTGGACTCTTATTTTATATTATATTATAAGAACATATGATTGATGCCGTTTTATGAACAAATTTTAAAAAATTAAAATAATTATTTTTTAAAATTTAATAATGTTTTTAATAATACATATTTGAAAGGCCAATGAATTTTTTAGAAGTTCCTTGCTAACATTTACAGTAAAAAATGATTAGCAATATAATCTTGGTCTAACCTTATGTGTGGAAATGATGTGACAAGTATTAAAGTGCACATAATATATCACACCATCCATCTTAATATCATATAAACATGGAGACAAAAATGAATTACTATACTGCCTGACGTTTAAAATTGTGGAATTTACAAAAAGAAACATAACATAATAACTAATGTATGGTAAAAAGAGAAAACACATATTGAAAATGTGACAGATGACAGCTTGACAAAGAAATGATAGTAATGGTAAGGTTACCAACAACTCTATAGGAAAAGTTTATAAGAGTAACCAAGTCAGTGATAAAACTAAATATCATTCCATCCTCTTCCTAGAAGAAGTTTTATAGAAAGTTTTATAAAGGTACCGGAAATATTTCTGTTACTTTTATTTATAGACTTATATAGTCTAGTTCACATGTACGATTTTCCTAAAATTTTTTGTATATTCACCGAAAATAACGATCAAGGTGTCATTCGATTCGGATTGTTATGTAGATAGTTTAAGGAAAGGTTCTGAAAAGGGCCGAAAAAAATTGCAAAAGTTATAAACAATATAGTAAAAAAAAGTGGGGGTTTAGTTTCTTTTGAATATCTCGAAAACTATTAAAGGTTTTCGAAATAAAAAAAAAAGATCTAAAACGATCATTGAATTTACTAAAAAAAGTTCTGACTCCCGGAACTGTATCTCAAATATTTATAATTTTTACAGAGCCCTGAAAATAGAGCCAAAACCGGGTAGTCTGACTTTCACGCGCGGTCCGTCACTCGGACACAGTAACTTAACAAATTATTTAAACATATTCAATATGAATATTAAGGAATGATAAAATTCAAGTACTATCACATAAATAAACAATAATCCGCGGCTAAAAATTTTTTTCCATTATTTATCCATTTGTTAATTACCAATTTTTTCTACATTAAATGTTAACAGAAAAACCGCGATAATTATTAAACTAAAACCTTAAGATTTTTTTTACTTTGTGGAGTTATTCTTAATAGGCTAATAAATAGATCACTGTTGGAAAAATTAAAAAATTTTTATTTTTCACTTTTTTATTAACTATTGAAAATACGTAAAAATTAAAAATTACAAAAAAGTGATTAATAATTTTTTTTTATATCTTGAATGTTTCGATTTTTAAATGTTAAAAGATACATAATTTTTTTTTTTATTTTTTATCACCATTGTTTAAAAAATTGTTATGAACAAATGCATTGTTTATGAGCTAATCAAAAATTTTTTTTGCGTAATCTATTGGTTGATACAATTTATGATTTTTAGAGAAAAAACGGTTTTTTAAAAAAATTTATTTGTTGCTAAAGAATGCTTTTGTTAATTAACAATCTATTTTTGTGTGTTGGGAGGAACGACGGACGAAAGAATAAATATTATTAATAAACTATTTTAAGAAATATACTTTACACAATATATAATTCAGATATGATATAACATACGTCAGAATATCTCAAGCAAGTGTCAAATTAGAACACGGCATTGCTGATGTGATAGCCCATAGACTTACAACACTCCTCCTCACAGCACTAATGCAGAAGACCTAGTTTGACTCTCAGCATTGTTAATCTGGGTCCTGGTAATGCCTTCGTCAAAAGGTCAGCCTCCATTTCTTCTGTACACTTCTAAGTGATATTCAGGATTCCTTGATTAACACAATCTCTTATGTAGTGAACCTTAAGGTCTATGTGTTTTGACTCAGGGGATACTATGGGGTTATATCCTAATTTTAAGGCAGCTTGATTATCACTCCAAATTGTTATTTGTCCGAAATCAATGTTCAAATCTCTGAACAGTGATCTAACATAAACAGCTTCTTTTGCAGCTTCTGTCAAAGCTGTGTATTCAGATTCTGCTGTTAATAATGCTACGCTTCTTTGCTTCTTGGATGCCCAACTGAGAGCTGCTCCTGCGTATTTAAAAATGTAACCGGAACAGGACTTTCTGTCCAACTTGCAAGCACCCCAGTCAGAATCTGCCATACCTTCTAATGGCTCTTGTGATTTGGAGTATGTTAAACCAACATCGATCGTACCTTTAAGATATCATAATATTCGCTTTGCTGATTTGAAATGCTCTGGTCCAAAACAATCATTGAATCTTGATAAATAATTTACAGCGTACGTTACGTCAGGTCGGGTAGCAACTGAAACATACATAAGTGTTCCAATTAGGTTTCTGCAAGGCAAATTCTCTGCTCCTCCTTTCGTATTAGGCTCCAGATTTAAATTAACTTCCATCGGTGTGGTAGAAATTTTGCAATCCTGCATATTAAATTTCTTTAGAGTTTCTAGAATAAATTTCTTTTGGGTTAATTTTATTTTCTTTGTATTCCAAATCAACTCCGATTATACATTTTGGTTGTCCTGAATCTTTCATTTCAAATATTTCGCTTAGCTTTTTTTTTATTTCAGCCATTATTTTTGGACAAAAATAAGCAATAAGGAGATCATCTACATATATGGCAATAACTGTCTTCTCTCCTCCTTTGGCTAATATGTAGACACAAGGATCAGCTTTCGACGCTTGAAATCCTATTCTCTTTAGTTCATTGTCTAATTTTGTATACCATTGTCTTCCTGCTTGTTTTAGCCCGTAGAGAGCCTTTTTGAGGTGACTTTTCTCATATCTTCTAGCATCTTCTTTGCTTTATCATATAAAATAAAATCATCTTTATCGCATGCGTCTACCACAATTTCGGCAATATATTGCTCGATATATTCTGGAAACTTCATGAATATGTTTTCTACTAGATCGCCATTCAGATATGATGTCGTGACATCCATTTGGTTAAGTTTCAAATCATCTTCGACAGCTAGTCCAATTACAGTTCGAATGCTACTTAATTTGGCGACTGGTGCGTATGTCTCATTGAAATCAATCCCAGGTCTTTGTCCAAATCCGCGCGCAACGAGTCTGGCCTTCTTTATCTCTCCTTTTTCTGGAGTCCATTTATTTTTCAAAACCATTTTGTGATCAATAATTTTCATATCCTTTTCTTTCTTGACAATTTTCCAAGTTCCATTGTTAATGTGAGCTTTTACTTCTGCTTTAATAGCGTCATGCCATTCCTCATTTTCGAAATCCTTATTACATATAAATGTGAGTTCTTGATTCTCACCAGAACATGAAACTGTATTTGTCATCTCATAATCATGATGCCAATTCGGAATTTCACTTTCTCTACGGGGTCTTGGCTCTTCGTTTATACAACTTCTTATGTTCAATGGTTCATGACTTATACCTTCTCGGATTTCAGGCTCTTCGTTGACTTCAAGCTCATTATTTTCAGATTCTCGCTCAGGAGGTATACCTTCATTTTCATGGGTAGGTTTTGATGAGAACTCGACTTCTATGATAGGTAAGTCTTTGTTCTTCTTTCTTTGTTGATTCTTCCCCTTTATGTCGGTATTTTTATTAACCTTATTTTCTTTGTCAGGTGTCATGTGTTCTTGTTCTTCAAGCTCCTTTAAAAACTCTTCATAGTTTTCTTCGGTACGGTCTTCACCCTTATAATACATTTTATCAATAAATTTTACGTCTCTGCTTATTACAATACTTTGTTTTTCAGGAATATAAATGCGATAACCTTTTGCTAGCTGTGCATAGCCCATGAAAACTCCTTCTACAGATTTTGGTGTAAATTTGCCATTTCTATTTTTGTTTAGGACAAAAGCTTTACACCCAAAAATCTGTAGGTGATTTCCAGATGGAGTACGGCCGGTCCGTTTTCCATAAGGTGTACAACCTTTCAGGGCTTTAGCTGGGCTTCTGTTAATGAGATAATTCGCTGTGTATACCGCCTCGGCCCACCTTTCTTGAGGTATGTTACCTTCGATCATCAAACACCGTGCTCTATCAAGAACAGACCTATTTTTGCGTTCGCTTTGGCCGTTCTGTTGAGGTGTGTAAGGTGATGTGAGCCTTTTCTTGATTCCATTTTGTTTCAGGAAGTTATCAAATTCTATATTGCAGTACTCCTTTCCGTTATCAGATTGTAAGCTTTTTATCGGTTTGTTGTGAAATTTTTCAACTTTGCTTTTGTATTCTTTGAATTTCTCAAAAACTTCGCTTATGTGCGATATGAAGTAGACATAACAATATTTAGTGTAGTCGTCCAGAAATGTCAGGAAATATTTTGAACCGGCTAGAGTCTCAGTGTTGACTGGTCCGCAGACGTCACTATGCACAATATCCAGAGCTTGTGTAGACTGTGGTCCGACTAGGGATGAAAATGGTAATCTAGCCATCTTTCCTTCAATGCATACTTCGCAGTCTGGTCAATTTCCTTTTTCCAGTACCAATCCTTTAATTAGGTTCTTGTTTGCAGCTAACTTTAAGTCATTCTCATTAATATGTCCAAGTTTACGATGCCAAATTTCAATATTGTTAACAGTCTTTGCTATATTTGTTTTTTCTCCCTTTGTGAAGTACAGGCCGTTTTCTTTTGTAGCAGTTAGAGTTACTTCACCTTTTTGGTTTTTAATGTATGCCTTATCTTTTGTGAACAATATGGTGTTTCCTTTTTCAGTGATCTTTGCGATTGACATCAGGTTTGTTGCCAGGGTAGGTACATATAATGTATCAAGAAGGTTAATTGTTTCATTTTGGATGTTTATACGTACTTTACCTTTATCTTCAACTTTAGTAGTGTGATTTTCAGACGCTAACCGCAAAGTTCCAGTTTCAGAATTCATGTTCACAAAATGTTCTTCCTGTGCACACATATGGAAGGTGCAACCAGTGTCAAGGCACCAGGTATCTGCAGAGGTAATTGACAAACAAGTAGGCGTTATACTGAAGTTTTTCTCTTCTCTTTTCTGGAATGTTTGATTTTGTTGACGTTTATTTTTCTTACTCCAGCATTCTTCAGTATTATGTCCCTGTTTCTTACATTTCTGGCAGTATTTCAGCTTCTTTTTGGAATGGAACGCACCTTCTCTTCTTTCCTTTCTCAGATCTTGATTATCTCTAGCTTCGCTTTCTTCTATAATTTTAATTTTCAGCTCTTCGGGCTTTGGTAGTGTATCTCTAGATTCTACCGCTATTCTGAAATTTTCATATGAAGCGGGTAAGCTGTATAGCATCATGATACTCAGCAGATCTGAATTTAGAGTAACGTCCATATCTGCTAATTCATCGACAGTATTCATAAAGTCATTTAGATGTTCGCGTACGTCACCGTTATCATACTTTTTCAGTATGAGATGCTTCAGCAGTGTTGCTTTTCTTGCGGGACCCGTACTTTGATAAATGCTTTTCAGTTTCTGCCAAAGCTCGTACGAAGTCTTGCAGCCTTTTATTTGTTTCAACTCTGATGGTGAAATAAGTAATATTAATTCTGACCGAGTTAATAGATCTCTTTTCAGAAATTCTTTCTTTTCCGTCTCGTCGCTGCTGGTTGAAATCGGTTCGGATATCTCTCCACTTGCGTATTCCCACAGGCCATTTTTGATTAGCACTGCTTGCGCTTGTAGACACCACGTATCGTAGTTTTCTTTTGTTAGGGCTTCGATGCGATGGTACGACGACGAAGCGGTTGCTGTCGACGTGCTCATTTCGAAAATATTTCAGTTTCACCGACTATATTATTTTATACCAGCAACCACGCTCTGCTACCATTTGTTGGGTGGAACGACGGACGAAAGAATAAATATTATTAATAAACTATTTTAATAATATACTTTACACAATATATAAATCAGATATGATATAACATACGTCAGAATATCTCAAGCAAGTGTCAAATTAGAACACGGCATTGCTGATGTGATAGCCCATAGACTTACAACATTGTGACTGAATATTAAAATTAAGAAACCATTTTTTCTCTTAAAATCATAAATTCTGTTGTTCTTTCGGATTATATAAAAAAAATTCTTGATTAATTTTTATTTGTTTATTTAATAAACAATTTGTTATAAACAAATTATTTTTTCCGTATATTTTTTTTAATACTTAATTTTGTTATGAAAACAGCCATGTGCTGTTTTTTACGAAAACATTTTTTTTCTATTTTTCAAATAACTTAATATTTTTGTGCCTTGAAAATTTTTCTTTTTCATCATTTCTTTTGCTTTTATAATTGAAATAACTTTGGAAATATGGCAGATACGGCAACAATACCTCAAGTCTTTTTTATTAACCATCAATTAAGTAACAATTTAAGCTTTTAATTGATGCTCTAGCTCTATTTTTTATTTAATTATTGACTATTATTTATTAAAAAAAATTGAAGTTTTATTTAAAAAATAGAAAAAAATGTTTTCGTAAAAAACAGCACATGGATGTTTTCATAACAAAATTAAGTATTTAAAAAATATATACGGAAAAAATAATTTGTTCATAACAAATTGTTTATTAAATAAACAAATAAAAAATTAATCAAGAATTTTTTTTATATAATCCGAAAGAACAATAGAATTTATGATTTTTAGAGAAAAAATGGTTTCTTAATTTTAATATTTAGTCACAAAAATAGATTGTTAATTAACAAAAGCATTTTTTAGCAACAAATAAATTTTTTTAAGAAACCGCTTTTTCTCTAAAAATCATAAATTGTATCAACCAAGAGATTATGCAAAAAAAATTTTTTTATTAGCTCATAAACAATGCATTTGTTTCTAACAATTTTTTAAACAATGGTGATAAAAAATAAAAAAAAAATTTATGTATCTTTTAACATTTAAAAATCGAAACATTCAAGATATAAAAAAAATTATGAATTACTTTTTTGTAATTTTTAATTTTTACGTATTTTCAATAGTTAATAAAAAAGTGAAAAATCAAAATTTTTCCAACGGTGATCTATTTATTAGCCTATTAAGAATAACTCCACAAAGTAAAAAAAATCTTAAGGTTTTAGTTTAATAATAATCGCGGTTTTTCTGTTAACATTTAATGTAGAAAAAATTGTTGATTAACAAATGGATAAATAATGGAAAAATTGGGAAAAAAATTTTTAACCGCGGATTATTGTTTATTTATGTATCCCAATAGTACTTGAATTTTATTATTCCTTAATATTCATATTTAATATGTTTAAATAATTTTTTAAGTTACTGTGTCCGAGTGACGGACCGCGCGTGAAAGTCAGACTACCCGGTTTTGGCTCTATTTTCAGGGCTCTGTAAAAATTATACATATTGGAGATACAGTTCCGGGAGTCAGAACTGTTTTTTAGTGAATTCAATGATCTTTTTAGATCTTTTTTTTAATTTCGAAAATCTTCAATAGTTTTCGAGATATTAAAAAAAACTAAACCCCCACTTTTTTTTTACAATATTGTTTATAACTTTTGCAATTTTTTTCGGCCCCTTTCGGAACCTTTCCTTAAACTATCTACATAACAATCCGAATCGACTGACACCTTGTTCGTAATTTTCGGTGAATATACAAAAATTTCAAGGAAAATCGAACATGTGAACTAGACTATATAGGTTTTATAACGTTACTAAATACAGGTGTTCGCAACTATTATAAATTGCTCCATTTAAGTGTTGTGAAGGGTTTATAAGAGTTACAGAAATATTACTATGCTCAGATTATATACATTACAGTTTTATTAAATAGTGATGGTAACTTTACGGTTACTATTATATAAACGAAAATGTTTATTGGGTAAGCAGTGTAACAATTTTTATAATTATATCTATTGATGTTGGTTTGCAACTAAAGTTCATTACATAATTTGCGAACGGCAGCTTTTCGTCAGTGAGCATAAGTCATGGGAACTGTTGCTTATTCTTGCAATGTTATTAAATTGAAAATGTATTGAATTAAAAAAATAGTCCACCCGTGAGCGCCACTTTATTTTTAACAGTATAGTTATAAACCTCACCAAAATAAAGAAAAATGAAGTATTGTCAAAATGTACCAATAAAATTTATGAAAATGTTAAAAGTGTAGACCAAAAGAATAAAGACAATTCAGTTGTTTTTTACTTCGTTTATTTTATATAGAAATGTGATTTGTTGATGACCCCCCCCTCCCAAATATCATCAATATTATACAGATTATGTACCAAGTAACAAAAAATTGTTTATACCTATCCAATTTATAGTTAGATACATAGAAAATGTAACTTAATAAAAAATGGGATACCTATTAGATATTTAGAAATTGTAACTTAACAAAAAAATATAGGATACATATCCAAAAAATATTATTTAAATACTTGATCCTTGAAACCAATCAAAGTGTCAAGACATTTTAGCACTAGTTTACCACAAATTATAGCTATAATATGTTTACAACATAATACACCTGCCTACAGTACTTGAATATCAATAATTGAAATTGGATAGTAAAGTATTCAAATAATAAAAATATATCTATGCATCCTTAGCAGTAGATAAGAAAAATAGGTTTACATGATAATAGGATATAATTGAAAGTTCTTATATTAAAAAATTATATAAAAATAAAACCTGTATCCTTGAAGTGGCAACTATCCTACCAAACTTAACATAAGGACAAATGGCAGTGGTGTAGTAGTGAGATGGAGTTGTCTGTCATCTTGGGCTTTTACGGGAGCAGCACAGATGTCTATCAACAATTACACAGGCGAGGGCAGGAGATAGCAGGAAGTCATCAACAAAATATCAAGAAAAAAACGGACGCACATGGTCCCGTCTACGTCTGGAAGTAGCAATAGTAA
Source organism: Lochmaea crataegi (assembly GCA_947563755.1). NCBI lineage: Eukaryota > Metazoa > Arthropoda > Insecta > Coleoptera > Chrysomelidae > Lochmaea > Lochmaea crataegi. The sequence goes on from OX387429.1 coordinate 45,426,649, forward strand.
AATCCTTCCAGTGAGGACTGCACTGGAGGGACATCCTGGAGACAAAATCAGGATGATTCTCTTCACCGCTTGATCCCGGATCTGATCCTACAACTGGATCGTCTATTTTGACGGCTGGCAAAAATGGCCTCTCAAAGAAAATCGTTGGCCGTGACAAAACTTGGTTTTTCGCTGTCAAGATGGTTCCTATTAGAAAAATGTTATCGTCAAACCGAAAAAGAATAATTTCTTTCACAAACTTACCCTCATGAAACAAAAGGGACACCAAACACAATAAGGCAACTAGGCCTAGGAAAGCACGCGTCTCTTCCTTCATCTTCATTTTATAGGAAAGAAGGAAGTTCCAAAAATCCAAACCCTACTACCAACAAGATAGATGACATTTCAACATGGCTATCAACTGAAAAGAATTATAGACCTTAGACTCAACTAATTTCTAAGACTCGGCCTGTGACTGCTTGACATTCCAGCTACTGGATCATAGAACTAACTCCACTAGAGGACAGAACTCTACACGACCACTTATCGAACAAACATTCGTACTAACCTACAAATATGCTATGTGCCTTCACACCACTGACATTTGCCATTATAATAACAAACTAGTTATTTATATCAATCCTATAATATTACAAAGGATAATCAAAAAGGTAAGCATATTTTTCTTTGTTATTATTGTTGACTAATACTCATTTTTTATTTCAGGTCCTTGAAACTACAGTAACTTCTAGAAAGATTCCAGAATTATTAGAATACTTTGAACACAAAAATACAGATGATTGAAGTTTTCAATCTTATTACCAGGTATATGTTGTTGTAAGTGTAGAAACCTAAGGCTTCGTGTGGACACTTTCAGTGAGACATACGAGTTTTTAAGTACTTTAATCACTCAATATTGGGTTACAAAGCCTAGACAAAATTATAATATGTAAGAACCCCTTTTTGTTATAATGAGACAACCACTCTTTTGAAAAGTCAAAGTCACAGATTGACAGACAGCGGTGTACATAGAACTATTCCTAGTAACTTAATGAGAACATAGAACATGTACCTATGTGTATTAAGAATTGCATAATCAACATACACCCCCAATTCTTATAAACTGAACTACAATGTTTATAAAAACAAAAACTTATAAAAAAATCAAAACTCTTAAGTAAATATAACATATCAAAATTTAAATAATGTAAACTTATAAAAAGCTATATCAGTAACATTATTTAACACAAATATTCAATTTTTCTCTAAAATATTTAAATTTAGGTGCAGCTAAGGATTTGGTAAAGATATCTGCCATCTGTTCTGAAGTTGACAAGTAATTTAATTTAATTTTCTTGTCACTTGTCACTTGTCACAAAGTGATGTTTAACATCAATATGTTTACTTCTTTTTGTTTCCAATGTGCTAGATGCATGACTGGTTATCTTCAAATATTAGTACAGGAAAAGTGTTTTGGTGTAGTATTTCAGACATCAACTGACCAACAAACAGCCATTCTTGTGTACAATCTGAGAGAGCAATATACTCTGCTTCTGAGCTACTGAGTGATACTGTTGCTTGTTTCTTAGATTTCCAGAAAACCAAATTATTGTAAATTTTTATGCCAATACCTGAAACACTTTTTCTGTCATTTATATCATTAGCGAAGTCAGAATTGTTTCCCTAGTCTGAATTTCTGATTTTTCATATTTAAGACAATAATTTTCAGTAGATTTCAAGTATTTTAAGACATTTTTTAAATAAATCCAGTGCTCTTGTGAATAACAGTTTTGAAAACGACTAAAATAATGAATTGAAAAACTCAAATCAGGTCTTATGTACTTTGTAACGCGTTTTCTTCCTCCTCGTACTTTACGTCGAAACAAAGTACCTGGACACGTCACAATTGACACCCCAAAACCGCGGATTCAAGTTTTATCTCGGGCGCCAGATTTTTAGCGTGGTTAACTCCACGGCCCCTTGACTTCCAGCGTCAAGAGTTCCAGGTAACCTCAGATGGAGGTACGGTCAGTTCCAGGGGTCTAGTTATTTCCAGAAAAAAAGGTCCGCGCTGGTCCTGAAATAAAAGTTAGTCTCCGGGCCCACACTACAGCAAAGCTAAATTCTTGCTACAAAACAACTATTCCACCATAGGAGTTTTCTAATTGGTAGTAGGTCAGTAAAACACAAAGGTTTGGTTAAATTAAAATCTATTACCTTCACAAATAATTACAAGGTCGGTAGCTGACCAAATCGTTACAGAAAAAGAAAAACAACAAAAAAACTATCCTGCGTAGCAGGCAACAATACCCTGGCATTTACAAAAAAACCCATCAATATAAGCAAACTATTAACTAATTATACCAATACCATGCGTTTATTAGAGACGAAGCGGGCAGGACATAAGCGAGAGAGGTTTATAAATATAAGCAATGTTTTTATATTCAACCGAAAACGGTAAAAGCAAGCTGACCTTTTCCAAAAAAAAAGAAAAGTATTTTCAATAAGCAGGTTAATAACTGAAAGCAAGAAAACGGATTCCAGGTTGATGCTAGCAAGGTATACAACCACTTGCGATGCACCCGGTATGTAAACTGAACGTGAAAATTTGATTAAAATGTCTCACGGGATCGGAAAAGGAAGTACGGAATGGTTCGATCCGTGAATGAAAATATCAATGAGCCCTGGCAGGACGCCTGGAAAACCTTAATATTTTGATTCAGCGGGCTTTAAGTTCTCGAATTGAAATATCAACGAGCCCTGGCAGGACGCCTGGAAAACTTCAATATTCCAACCGAAACGGGGTTTGGAAACGGGAATGAGTACGGAAGGGTTTGATCCGTGAATAAAAATATCAATGAGCCCTGGCAGGACGCCTGGAAAACCTTAATATTTTGATTCAGCGGGCTTTACGTTCTCGAATTGAAATATCAACGAGCCCTGGCAGGACGCCTGGAAAACTTCAATATTTCAACCGAAACGGGAATGAGTACGGAAGGGTTTGATCCGTGAATAAAAATATCAATGAGCCCTGGCAGGACGCCTGGAAAACCTTAATATTTTGATTCAGCGGCCTATAAGTTCTCGAATTGAAATACCAACGAGCCCTGGCAGGACGCCTGGAAAACTTCAGTATTTCAACCGAAACGGGAACGAGTACGGAAATTAAAACTTAACTGTACGAGCTATCGTTATATTATTGACATACAATGACACTACTAAATCAGAATAATGCTTGTTTTGTAAAAATGAAATATGAATTATATTGAATGAATTTTCGCCTAACAATTATTGAAAAGACCAGCTTTTATTTAAAATTATTATTTCCATAAAATCTTACCTTCGCAGCAAATACTTTGACTTGGAAATAAAAAAAAAAAGAATATCAAAATTTACTATATTTAAAGAAAAAATCAAAACAAACTAACTACCAAGCAAACAACAAAATTCGGCGGACGGAGCGTTCAATGCTAGCGACTCTTATCTTCGCCAGCCTGCATTGAACTACCTGTCGACTCGCCGCTTAAGCCTTCCTCGATTCAGACTGCTTTCCACCTCTCTTGGTTAGTTCGACCTGCGCGCTACTTGTTTCGCGACAGTGGGGAACCATAACTGTTTACAATTATATCGCGGTTGGAATTTGAAATTTTAAATTAAAAATTGGAATGGATTTTTCTTAACAAAATATTTCTACACAGAAGTCATAGGATATCACGGATTATATACGATATTAAATGAAAATATATTCGGAAACTTAAAAATAACTATTGTCGGAAAATTAACTTCGTTACAACTTATAATGTACATGAGAAAAACAACGAGTTCCCTATTAGGTAAGTTTGAGTCTTGTACATTACATGTTGTATTTTTTAAATTTAATTTTGGCTGAACCGGAATGCTTGCCATTTTACAATCTGCCATATTGAATTTGACTAATACCCTTTGAATTAAATCTTTCTGACTTAAAAACATTTTATTTACTAATTTTTCAATTGTTATGCCTAAAAATGCCAAAGAAAAGTTATTTGGATCTTTAGGAGGTAAATCTCTCATCTCAAATGTCTGCATTAACTTTTGTTTCAGAACATTTAATTTTTCATTGCATTTACTAAATAAAATAATGTTATCAACATGCACGATTAACTAAATTTGCTGGTTAAAATATAAACACGGATCAGATTGAGACCGTTTAAAATTTAGAAGTTCTGATTGTTGATGAAGTTTTTGGTACCAGCACTTTGGTACTTCGCGCAAGCCATAAAGAGCTTTAGTAAGTTTGCAAATGTACTCACACTTTTGACCGGTTACCTCTGGTTTTACCTTCACACCCTCTGGAATTTCCATAAATGCGGGATCAGGTAAGTTCCCATTCAAACATGCACATTTCACATCAAGTTGGTTCATATAAAGATTGTTTTCAACACACAATGATAAGAGCAGTCTGATTGTAACATCCTGGCCACAGGTGAGTATACATCGAAACTATCATATGGTCCTTGCTGATAGCCACGTGCCACAAGTCGAGCTTTTTTGATTATTTCACCTTCATTAGACTTCTTTTCTTGAAAAACCCATCTTGAATCAATCACTTTTATATCTTTTGGTCTTTCAATAATTATTTCCCAGGTTTTATTTTTGTCTAAAGCACTTAGTTCAGTTTCAATAGCTTCATTCCAACCATTTCCTAGAGATGTTGCTTCAGAATAAGTCTGAGGCAAAGAGTTAATATTTCCAGCCAATAACGCAGTCATTAAACTTTCATCATTTTCAAAGTTCATTTCATAGTCATTGAATCTTTCTGGTCTAACAATAAGTCTTCTAGGTCTACCATTTAATATGTTCTCTTGGATATTTCTATTCTCCTGGTCTCTATCACTGTTGTTCTCATTTTCTGAGTGAAATTCATCTTCACTCTGTTATCAGAATTGTCACTATTTTCGTAATTTTCTTCTTCGTTCACTAATTCCCTGATTTCTTGTTCAGTATGCTTATAACACAATTTTGTTTCATCGAACACTACATTTCTAGCGGAAATGACATTTCTTATTATTGGATTCCACAGGCGATATCCATTAATTGCGTAACCAACAAAAACCATTCGTTCGCTCCTAGGATCCAATTTGTTAGTTCTGTTTTCAGCAGGTACATGTACATAAGCAGTACAACCAAACACTCTGATCTTACTAATGTCAGGTTTTTGAGAATACCATATCTCAGCAGGAGTCTTCTTTTCCTTCAAGGTTGAAGTTGGGGTTCGATTATATAAGTAAGCTGATGTGGATACAGCTTCTTCCCAAAATGATTTGTCCATTTTAGCTTGAAAAATCAAACAGTGGGCTTTATCTAAGAAAGTACGATTTAACCTCTCCGCCACTCCGTTTTGTTCTGGAGTACGAGGTATAGTATACTCTACTACTATGCCCTTTTGTCTGCAAAAGTTTTTAAGTTCTAGTGAGATATACTCCCCCCCGCCCCCCATTATCACATCTCATCCGTTCTGGTAAAGTTTTAAACTTATTTTCTTCCAAAGGTAGGTATTCTTTAAACTTTTGAAATGACTCACTTTTATTTTTCATAAAGTACACCACAGCAAAGTGAGAAAAATGATCTATAAATGTGATAAAATACCTGTTGCTATTGTGACTTACTGGATTCAGAGATCCACAAATATCTGACGAAATACATTCCATGAGCTTTATTGCTTTTCGTTCTTCAGGCAGATTTTTGAAAGGTTTCCATGTTTGCTTGCCCTGCAAACACACTTCACAAACAGAACTTGAAGGGTATTTTGAAGAATGGCCCATTCGTTTATGCCACAAGTCTTTTTCTTCAGTAGAAGTCAAATTGGCCAGGTATTTTTCAGAAGGTATTAACAAGTTTAATACATATAATCCACCTTCCAACCTCCCTGTAGCTAATTCTTTATCACTATTTTGACATATCGAAATCTTACCGTCATAAAAAACTACTTTTAGGTTTCTGGACTCAATTTTCTTCACTGAAAGCAAATTATGATTTTTGCAAACCAGTACATTTTCCAGTCTGATACTCTGACCTCTCTCTGTTTCTACTTGCAAAGTTCCTTCAATATTTGCTTTAACACATTCTCCTTCTTTTGCATTTTCTATTGAGTGGTTTACCTTTCTCTTTTCTATGAGATATTTCTCATACCTCTCTGTGATCAAATGATTCGTACACCCAGAATCCACAACAAACTTTATTGTACCCCCTGTATATTGAATTTCCTCTTTGGATTTGTAAGTGATAAATACTACTTCCTTCTCTTCCTCAGCTACATATACTTTCTTGGTATCTGACTTCTTTGGACAATCTGACCTCTTATGACTCTTTTGACCTCAGCCGTAACATCTATATTTGAATTTCTTCTTATACTTTTCATTTCTCTTTTTATCCCCAAAGAAAGTGACCTGAAAGCACCAGTATCTCCCTTGTATTTTAGCTCTTCAGCGAGCAGTTTAGATTTTACAAAATCTAAGGTTATATGGCATTTTGGTTGGGAAAACAATATATCTATAGTTGTAACCACACTTTTATATTGTGGTTATGTGATTGAAGCTAACAGCTGTGATATTTCAAATTCATCAATATTTCCCCCAGCATTCTTGAATTCAGTCACTGTTCGCTCAAATTCTGCGATATATTCAGTAAGGGAATCACTACTGGAATATTTCATGTTTCTCAATTTTCTTTGTAGTTGTACTTAAGATGCCATACCACTTTTTGTATAGATTTGACTCAGGGTGTCTAAAATTTGTTTGGCTGTTGTTTTACTTTTAATCATTTCAAGAATGTTATCTCCCAAACACTGAACAATAAGATTTCTAGCTCTTACATATTTCTTCTTCCAGGCAACCAACCGGGTAGCTTCCTCAGGGGGATCCTCAGAGAGGACTGATAACACATCATTGTGCTCCAAAAGTAATTTTATCCTGAACTCCCAGTTTCCATATCCTGTGCCTTCGAAGGCTTTTACTGTAAAAGAGTTTCCAGTTGCCATCTTCCTCGGTTTTTCAGTTTTCTGTTACTTTTTCCACAGAGAAACACTTCCGATTTACTTTTCTGCTACTCAGTTCACAGGAAAAGTCTTAATTTTCTTAGTTCACTTTTCTGCTACTCAGTTCACAGAAAAAAGTCCCAATTTTATAAGTTTTACACGGGTTCTGGTAGACTTCGCGACCCTCGGAATTTTATGTTAATTTTAAATTTGTTTGATAGCTACCCTTAAATAAAGTAGATTAGAACAAAAATTTCGTTGGATCATTCAGAAATTACTTTAAAAATCACAAATTTAGTTACTACACTATTTAATGATATTTACGATGAATATTTTCACTTTAAACTGTAAAGGTTATTATCTTTAACTAAATTTAAGTCTGTTTCACAAAAAACCCGGAAGAAAATACTTTAATTTTGCCAATTTTCAGAAATATTTTGAAGTATATTATTTTCACTCGACACTTATAGGTTATAAACCAACACACTCAAATCTTATGTCTACGATCACAAATCATGATTGTTCTGTGATCAGGTGATAGCTAAGCGGCGTTGTCAAATGGTGTTTATTTTCTTTTAGTTGAATTAATTTTGCATTGTAATAGATTACAGGAATATATAAAAATATAAAATGATTTGCATTTATAATCATAAAAATTGAAGTATTAAGCACTCTTAGAATATAATGTTTATCTTAGATTTGCTTTATTTCTTACATTAAATGTAAGAGTTTATAACAAACTTACTGCTGTGCCTAATACAGTTTTATAGCAATATAGTGAATAATATATTAATTTAATTTATACATTATTCAATTATGTAGTTTTGGTTAGGTTAGGTTTGGTTTGGTTTGGTTAGGTTAGGTTTAGTTTGGTTTGGTTAGGTTTGGTTAGGTTTGGTTAGGTTTGGTTAGGTTTGGTTAGGTTTGGTTAGGTTTGGTTAGGTTTGGTTAGGTTTGGTTAGGTTTGGTTAGGTTTGGTTAGGTTTGGTTAGGTTTGGTTAGGTTTGGTTAGGTTTGGTTAGGTTTGGTTAGGTTTGGTTAGGTTTGGTTAGGTTTGGTTAGGTTTGGTTAGGTTTGGTTAGGTTTGGTTAGGTTTGGTTAGGTTTGGTTAGGTTTGGTTAGGTTTGGTTAGGTTTGGTTAGGTTTGGTTAGGTTTGGTTAGGTTTGGTTAGGTTTGGTTAGGTTTGGTTAGGTTTGGTTAGGTTTGGTTAGGTTTGGTTAGGTTTGGTTAGGTTTGGTTAGGTTTGGTTAGGTTTGGTTAGGTTTGGTTAGGTTTGGTTAGGTTTGGTTAGGTTTGGTTAGGTTTGGTTAGGTTTGGTTAGGTTTGGTTAGGTTTGGTTAGGTTTGGTTAGGTTTGGTTAGGTTTGGTTAGGTTTGGTTAGGTTTGGTTAGGTTTGGTTAGGTTTGGTTAGGTTTGGTTAGGTTTGGTTAGGTTTGGTTAGGTTTGGTTAGGTTTGGTTGGGTTTGGTTAGGTTTGGTTAGGTTTGGTTTGGTTAGGTTAGGTTAGGTTAGGTTAGGTTAGGTTAGGTTAGGTTTGGTTTGGTTTGGTTTGGTTTGGTTTGGTTTGGTTTGGTTTGGTTTGGTTTGGTTTGGTTTGGTTAGGTTAGGTTAGGTTAGGTTAGGTTAGGTTAGGTGAGGTTTCAACACGTCATACTTTCTACTATCGTTAAGATTACATTAGCCATAATCAAAAGCTTAATCTATATAGGTACATATATATTTATTAGCTTCCCCTTCTCGAAAAAATTACATATAATTTGTATTTCACATGAATTTTGAAAAAATTCATGTTGAATATAAAGTATTTAACTATTTTTCAAATAAAATATTGTGATATAGTGAAAAAATATTGTTTTTTGAATTTTTCTCTATAAATTCTGAATCTTCCACAAATTTTTCAGTAAAAAACCTTGGGTAAAGCATTTCCAAGCCGTAACAAGTTACATAAATGAGAACTGGCAACATTGTTCAATCCACCATCTGATATCTAGACATAATTGTCAAAAATTGTCAAAATTTAAGAAAAAATGGCGGATTTTTAGTATTTTCAATTGCGATTTTCTCTTTCAAAAGTACATGATCCAAGAATTTTTTTCTTTTAAAATGTTCTATAGAAATAGGGCTTTCTAATAAGAAAAAAATCGTTGCAAAATTCCGAGGGTCGCAAACCTTACCGGACCCTTTACACGTTTTCCGGCCAACCGCACCAGCGAATCACCTAGAAAAGAATCGTTTCCGTAGCGTCCACGTGTACACCACTTGAAAATCTTCCAGTTTCACCACTTTCCGCACATTAAACGTTCTGGGTCCATAACCTGTAGAAACCTAAGGCTTCGTGTGGACACTTCCAGTGAAACACATACGAATTTTTAAGTACTTTAATCACTCAATATTGGGTTACAAAGCCTAGACAAACTTATAATATGTAAGAACCCCTTTTTGTTACAATTAGTCTGTCCAAGCGAGAGAATGGTTATTACCAACGGTTATGTCAACAAATGTCAAAATACGTCACGGTTATTCTGGTCGCTTTGATGTAGTGGTATTTACCAATGTTTTTATTTACCGTATGGTCTAGAAGACTTGTTAGTTTAATATTCGCTATTTTGATTTGTTTTGCAGTGTTCATCATAGATAACTTTCTTAGTGTTCATTACGATTTTGCCATTTGGAAACTTGACAACTGTAGTTTAGTGAATTATTGTTTTTCTGTAAAAAACTAACATGAATAGCAAAACACTGTTTGTAAGTTTTGCATGGGAAGACATGCTAACAGAAATTTCCATAAAATGGCATTACTTGAGCAAAAATAGAAGAAAAAACCAAACTTTCTATTATATGCTGGAAAAAAATTTCATTCAATGTTTCCCAAGCAGTCTAGTTTAGGAAACTGGCTAATTAATTATGAAGAGCATCAGTTTTATAGATTGTTTAGAATGGCCAAAAAAACCTATGAAAACTTTGTAACGTGCCTATCTCCCACGCGTGGCTCCTGCCACAAGAACACGTCACTATGGACACCCTTGATGCAAAAATTCGGGTTTTTTAAATCTCGGGCGCCAGATTATTAACGTGGTTTGCTCCACGGCCCCTTGACCCTTAGCGTCAAGAGTTCCAGATAGCCTCAGATGGAGGTTACGGAAAATTCCAGGGGTCTTGTTGAATTAAATTTAACTAACTAGTGAAAATCCGGAAAAGCCAAATCTTGGTTCTCCAATCAATGAATTGCGGATAATAATGAAAATAATATGAATTCAAAACTTTGATCTATTAATACTCTGTGGTCTATTTTACGAATAATTCTTTAGTGACAAACAAATTAACAGGGAAAAGAAAATGAGGTATGTATTACCTATATCTGGGATTTTAACGGACTTAACGGTCAGGTTATCAAATACGGTTCAAATCTACCGGATTTAACGGGGTCCCTAATGCACGATTTAGATCTGCCGGGTAATCAGACAAATTGTGGCCAAGCCTCTTCCAAGTCTGATTAACCCTTGAATCCAAATGAAACCGGCAACTATTATTCCGACAATAAGAAAAAAACAAAATATAAATAATGATTCTACGAAACGGGAAAAGAACGATTTAGATCTGCCGGGAAATCAAACAAATTGTGGCCAAGCCTCTTCCAAGTCTGATTAACCCTTCCCGTCTGGGGGCGGGACCCCTCAGAAGAATACCCCCAGGGGATAGCCCACCTGTCGTAAAAGGCGACTAATGGGTTAGATTCCCAGGAATCTAGAGGAGTAAACCTCGATAAAAAACCAGCAACATAGGGAAGGCAGCTATGTTGTGGTGTATTGTAGGCAGGGGAAGCCACTGCGTCCGGAGGCAACCGTGAGAAAAGCCTAGAGGAGTAAACCTCGATAAAACAATCCGTAATCTACGTTGTTAGCTACCGTGGCAATGGATGAATGGCTGCGCGAAAGTCAGTCAGAAACGGTGCCTCCGGGATACCTGGTGACCTCCCGGAGTAACCAGCCTTACCACCACAAGCGGGGCTCTGAGGTGGTGGACATTCAATTCCCTAGCTACTCGTGGGATGGAATATGGAGAAAAGAGAAATAGAAATTGAACAGGAGGTGATGGACGAAGGAAGGCAAGGAATTTTTTGTAAATCGAATAAAGTTAAACGAACGCCTGATAAGGCGGGGGATACGAGAGGGTGGAGTGATACTGGAGTGAAGAGAAAGGAGGTATCGCCTCTGGAGGACAAGGAACAGAAGAGGAAACTGAATGAGAAAGGAAAGAAGGAAGTGGAGAATGTGAAGGAAGAAGAGAGGGAGAGTGTAAAGAGATTGAAGGATATGGTAAGGCGACTGGAGGAGAAGGTGGAAAGGCTGGAGGAAGAGAAGGCAGCGGCAGAGGGGCGGGTCAAGGAATTGGAGAGGTTGAGGAGGGAAGACGATAGAAAGGAGATAATGCAAACACGATGGGAGGTGGGGCAAAGAGACTGGGAAGGATGGAAGCAGGTTAGAGATAGGGACTGGGATGGTAAAAAGGGGGAGGGAATAGAGGTGAAGGTGGGAAATCCAATATTAGGGAATGAAAAGGTTAAGGTGGTATGGGTGACCCAGGAAGACAGTGGAATGGAGAAGGGAATACAGAGGATGTTTAGGGATAGGTACCCGATGCTAGGAGGAAAAGGAAAGGAAATGGAGTGGGTCAAGGAGGTACGCACTTCGGAAAGGAATGGGGTAAGTGTGAAGACGGAGGAGTTGATCTGTCGGATGGAGGGAGATTGTAGGGATGAGAAAAAGGTGTTTGAGCTGATGAGTCGACTGTTTGGGGAAGTGGGGAGCGGGGACAGCATTGGACTCCACAGGCTTGAGCAGGTAGAGGTGGAGGTGCTGAAGAAGATGGTGGCGTGGGTGAGAGGTGACGGAGAGGTGGCGGAGGTAACAATCTATACAGATGGAGAAAAGGAAAAGGAGGGTAGGAATGGGGCGATAATCCTGAAGGATATCGGGGAAGTCGATCAGGAGGGGATCGAGAGGATTAAGAAGGGGTTGAGGGAGATGAAAGGGGAGTGGGTGGATAGACTCAGAGTCTCAAAAAATAAGGAGGTGGTTATAGAGGCAAAGAAGGGAGTTGAAGTAAGGGGAATTCTGGGGGAAGTGGAAAGGGTGACAGGAGCTAGGGTGGTGGAAGCGGGAAGGGGAACAAAAACCATAAAAATGGTAGGGATAGAACCGTGGATGGAAGATGAAAAGGTGAGGGGGAAAATAGAGAATTTGATTGGGAAAGGGACAACGGTGATTAAAGTGGTAATGGAGAGGAACGGGATGAAAATGGCGGTGGTGAGGGCGGAATGGGAAAAAGCGGTAGCCTTATTGAAAAAGAAGGAGATTCGATTGGGGTGGAACAGGGTAAGTATTGTAGAGGGTAGAGAGGATGACAAATGCTTTGGATGTGGAATAAAAGGCCATAAAGTAGCAGGGTGTAAGGTGAAGGTAGTCAAGGAGAGGAGTAAGTGCTGGCTATGTAAGAGCGAGCATCACATGGCGAGAGACTGTCGGCAGGCCTTCCTTTGTAGGGTATGTGGGGAAAGGGGACACAGGCCAGGGAAGATAGAATGTAGTGGGGGTAAGAAGGGAGTAGGTGAAGACGATGGAAAACAGGAAAGAAAAAATGGGAGGGACCCTCTGGACCCCTCAGAGGTGACGAGTCTGGACCAATGGGAGGAAGGGGAGGGCAGGGCGCGGGAAGATGGAATGTAGGGGATGGATGGAGGGTGCTGCAGATAAATTTAGGGAAATGCACGATAGCGCATGATATATTGGATCAAGTGATTTTTAGGAGGGAAGTGGATGTGGTGTGTGGATCTGAGGTGAATGCTAGATATGTGGGAAACAAGGATGGATTATGGATGATACAGGAGAGGCAGGAATAAGAGTGGTGGGAGATGGACTGAGGGCGGATGAAGTGAGGAAAGGAAACGGATGGGTGGTAGTGCGAATGGGAGACATGGTGGTCTACAGTGTGTATATAAGCCCAAATGTCAGCCTGGAAGAATATGAGAGGAGCATCACAGGATTGGAGGACGATCTGAGGGTGTCAAAAGGGAAAAGGAGGATAATTAGGAGAATGGTGACAGGGGACTTCAATGCTAAAAATACTGCATGGGGGGGGAAGAAAACGGATAGGAGAGGGGAGATCCTGGAGGAAGTGTTGACATCCAACGGGCTGGCGGTGCTGAATGACGGACTACTGCCCACCTTCGTGAGGGGTGACGGGGGTTCGTCATTCATTGATATAACAGCATGTGATGAATGGCTGGGGGAAAAAGTGAGTAGTTGGAAGGTGTTGGAGGATGAGGAAAGCTTGAGCTTACATAGGTATGTGGAGACGGATATAAGGAAGGGGAGAGGGGATTTATCGGGAGAGTGGGGATGGAGGTGGACGAAGGCCGAGGCAGAGAGTATGAGGAAGAAAGTAAGAGAGGAGATAGAAAGGGGACTTGGACATGATGTAGATGAATTGTACGATGTGATACAGGGCTGTAAAAGAGAGGGAAAAAGGGGCAATAGGCGTGAGCGAAGGGCTAATTACTGGTGGAATGAGGAAATAGAGGAGCTGTGGAGGGAGTGTAAGAAAGAACGAAGACGGATGCTGAGGGCAAGAGGTAGGATAGAGGGAAAAGGAGGATACAAAGAGAAGAAGAAGGAACTGGAGCGAAGGGTGGAGAGGGAAAAAAGAGGGAAGTGGGAAGAGTTACTGGGGGACCTGGAAAACAATCCATGGGGAAAGGCATATGAGATAGCGGTGAAGAGGATGGGTGGAAATAGGAGCGAGGTGCTAGAGGAAGATTGGGAGAAGGAGGTTATAGGCAGATTGTTCACAGGGGGAGAAGGAGTTGGAGGCAGGATTCGAGAAGTCCAGGATACTAGGGGGGTAGGAAAAATGAGGGGGATAAGGCCGGTGGAGAAGTGGGAAGTACAAGAGAGGGGAAGGAACATTAAAGTAAGGAAAGCCCCGGGGATAGATGGCCTGAGGGGTGATATGTTGAAGAGGATGTTGGATGACAATGGGGAGTACTTCCGCGAGCTTTTCAACAGGGTGCTAAGGGAGGAAGAGTTTCCAGAAGGATGGAAGGTGGCTAGGGTGATATTACTTAAGAAGGCGGGTAGAGAGGGGAAGAGGGCGGGGGACTACAGGCCCATCAGTCTGCTGTGTGGTATGGGTAAATTGATGGAGGGGATAATAAAGGATAGGATTGAAGAGGAAGTTGGTAGGAATGGGGGTTTTAGGGAAAACCAGCACGGGTTTGCGAAGGGAAAATCATGCATCTCGGCGCTGGGCAGGGTGATGGGCTTGGTTGAAAGGGCTAGGGAGGGCAGCTGGAGGAACAAGAAATTGGCCCTACTCGTGTTCTTCGACGTCGGAAACGCGTTCAACAGTGTCAGCAAACGGGAAGTGTTGAGCGCGTTGCTGAGGCTAAGAGTGGGGGAGGGTTTGGTTAACCTAGTGGAAGACTACCTGACGGGACGTGTGATAGTAGACACTAGAGGGAGGAGGTATGATACGGAGGCTGGAGTACCCCAGGGCTCGGTTCTTGGACCGACGCTATGGAAGTGTGTGTTTGATGAGGTTTGTGGGATAGTATGTGAAGAGGGATGAGAGATTACGGTGTATGCGGACGATGTGTGTCTGGTATGTACGGCAAAAGGAGAGGCGGAGATAGAAAGAAAGGCGGAGAGAATGTGTAGGAAGATTGTGGAGAAGATAGAGCGGTGCGGACTAGAAGTGGCGGAAGATAAGACGGTGGGGTTGCTAGTGAAGGGACGGAGCAAGATAAGGGAAGTGGGGGTGTTGGTGAAGGGAAGGAGAATTCGCATGGAGGAGTGTGTGAAATACCTAGGGGTGTGGTTGGATAGTCAGTTATCCTTCCGAACACACATGTTGAAGGCGGCAGAGAAGGGGAAAGTGAGGGCAGCATGACTGGGGAGATTGATGAGTAATGTGAAGGGGCCGGGAGAGTGGAAGAGGAGGATCATTGGTAGGACGGTAGAGCAGAGTTTGCTGTACGGTGCGGAGGTGTGGGGTGAAAGAGCGGGAGTGAATGCGAGGGTTAGGCCACTCCTGCGGGTGCAGAGAGGTATATTGCTAAGGGTAGTGCAGGGGTACAGGACAGTGGGTGGACTGGCAGCAGCGGTGCTGGCAAGGAGCTACCCATTGGACGTGATGGCTAGAGCCAGGAATAAACGCTGGAGGGGTGCGACCAGAGAGGAAGTACAAGAATGGATGGAGGAGGAAATGGAGAGAAGGTGGGAGGAGTATGAGGGCGCGCTAAAAGGAGCGATTGGGAATAGGAGAGATTGGATGGATCGGAAATTCGGGGAGGTGAACTACTTCTTGACACAGGTATTCACTGGACATGGGTCGAGAGTAGGGTACCTCCACAAGATTGGAAAAAGAGAGACTGGAGTGTGCGAGAGGTGTGGAGTGGAGGATGATGTGGGGCATGTGTTCAGATGCTGGAGGAACGAGGAAGTGCTGAAGAAGTTGGAGACGAAACTAGGGGAGGCGGTGTATTGGGAGAATATGGTGGAGATAATGTTGAGGGGGGAGGAGGAATGGATGGAGGTAAGTGGCGTAGTAGAGAGCATGGTCAGGGGGAGAGAACGACTCGATATGGCATGAGAGGTAGGAGTGGAAGTTAGGGAGAAGACGACGATGTGAGCGGAGAGTGTGCGAGGGACCGCCGCCCGTCTCGAAGTATGCTAGGGTAGTGATTCCGAGGCGGGGGTAACGGCGAGTTTGAGGTGGGTTTGGTTGGTAGGCATCTCCTTGGGGATGAGTCCAACACTGTTTGGGTCCTGGACCCATTCGAACATGAGTTTCCCATCTCGGCCCGAAAAAAAAAAAAAAAAAAAAAAAAAAAAAAGTCTGATTAACCCTTGAATCTAAAGGAAACCGGTAACTATTATTCCGAAAAAAAAAAAAATTCAAGAACGAATTAGATCTGCCGGGAAATCAAACAAATTGTGGCTAAGCCTCTCTCAAGTCTGATTAACCCTTGAATCTACTAAAGCCGGTAACAATTATTCCAAAAAAAAATATTTTCCCACGAGTTAAACGGTACCCAACTATCGACACACAGAGTAAAAATATTTGTACTAGCATAAAATTAAAATATTATAATCCACTTAGATATCACTTTAATATAAAACTACTTAGGACCAAAAGCATAAAATAATGCGAGAATCCACTAATAATTTATCAGTTAATTAATATATAATAAAAGCTGTAAATAAAATTCGAAATCAAATTACAGTTGACAAATCTTTATTTCCAAATAAAAGAAACAAATAAAAAAAACCAATTTCAATTCAACAACATAAGAAAAAAATAGCCGGTCGGAAAATTTTCAAAGAATACATTCAACAATTTAATAATAAGCGGCGATACGGAAAGTTTCGAATACACAGTTTATTTGTAAAAATGATTTACATTATTAAATACAGCTTACACACAATCGGAATACGGAATACACTAAATTTTTCGCACTACGGTTTTTCGGAAGAACGTTGACCGGAGAATCACGAAAGACTAATTTAGAGCCGGAATAAATCAGAGCGCGAATGAATCAGCTCGAAATATGAATTGCTTGAGAATTTATATCCAAAATTTTTAGTTACATTTTTCGGCCGTCATCGAGTTGAGGGAATTAAACGTGAAATTTATCTAGTCTCGACAAAAACTTGTATCTATACTAGACGGCTTTGGTTTTAATAAAAATGTTGTATATACCGGGCGTCCCTTCAGTTGAAAAATTTAAATATCGGAAATGAATAAATTGTGTATGGTAGAATTTGGATTTGCGTAACTCGGACTTATACTAAAATATGCAACGGTAATAACAAAAAAAAATAAATCAATGCGGTAGTAGAAAGGGTTGTAAAGTAACGAGTTATATACACCCCAGTGGTAAAATAAAATATATTACGGAACAAAATAAAAATTAAACTTGCAAAAAAAAATAACTCGTTACAGCTTTTGTTTTGTGATGTGTTCAAATGATTTTCACAGACTAATCATTAAAAAATACAGAGGGGGACATTTTCCAATTTTACCGGAATTAACAATTTTAATATTTCTGTGGTAACTGGGCTCAAAGGACACCTATGTAGCTATAGGCAATCGTTTTTCAATTTTTCCTTAGACTGCAAATTGGCATTGTTAACGTGTGCTTGTTTTTAACAGTTTCATTAAAGAATAAATATATTAAATTGCCTGGTACTGATGAGGGATTTTTAGAAACAGCTAGTACTTTTGGCCATTACACAGGAAATATTTTATACAGTTTTTAAATTATACTCATGAGGTTAAATATTTCCTTTTTTTTTCAGGCACAATAGGTGCTATAGATGGGTGTCATATTTTTCTAAGTCCCAAAAGAACAACAAGATAGCTACATTGACCGCTATTCCCGACATTCCATAAATTTATTGGCTATTTGTATATATATACCTACATTTTTGTTGGATTTCCTGGATCAGCTCATGATTCAAGGGTAGGTAGTATGTTACACTATATGTTATCTGTGTCCGTAAAGTATGGAACAAATTCATTTTTAGCTAAACAGACCATTTTAAGAAATAATCCTGAAACACGCCGATTTTTGATTTTAATTTACCGTATTTTAAAATAATAATCTATTATACAGGGTGAATTACTTTCGAGTAATGACGTCGCCCTTTTTTTTTAAATGGAACACCCCCATTTTGCCTCAATTTTCGGATTACTCTAGCTGAGCTGATTCCAAAAATGTATCACATGTTGATTCCAATTGGTACAGGGTGAACAAAAATACGATAGTTTTGTGTGTGCTCATAAAGTAACGCGTAACAACCACAAGTACCAAACATGTTTGGAAACAGCTCATTTTTATTAATCTAAAAATGTAACAAACTACAGGGTGTTACATTTAAACCAATTGCCGCTAGACAATAAGTATTTTTGATAATATTGTTAATTTAACTAATAAAGAATGTTACGCGTTACTTTATGAGCACACACAAAACTATCGTATTTTTGTTCACCCTGTACCAATTGGAATCAACATGTGATACATTTTTGGAATCAGCTCAGCTAGAGTAATCCGAAAATTGAGGCAAAATGGGGGTGTTCCATTTAAAAAAAATGACGGTGACGTCATTACTCGAAAGTAATTCACCCTGTATATTAGATTATTATTTTAAAATACGGTAAATTAAAATCAAAAATCGACGTGTTTCAGGATTATTTCTTAAAATGGTCTGTTTAGCTAAAAATGAATTTGTTCCATACTTTACGGACACAGTGTATATGTTATACTATATTAAGTTATACTATATTAAGTATAAAGAATGAGAAAATATAAATATTGCTTTATTTTATCTAATTCATATAAATGTTTTGTAGGTGTTTTCAAATTCCTCATTTTTTATAAACATTAAGAAGTATGGCCCAGAAATGTATTTTCCTAGCCCAAACTTTCATTTAGTTGGGGATAGTGCTTTTCCCATCAGGACTTGGTTAATTACCCCATATAGGAGAAGTGAAAATTTGGACAGATAAAAAAAGACATAATTATTTGCTAAGTGCGGATCGGGTGAATATTGAAAATACTTTTGGAATTACAAAAAATAGATGGGCCAGAATACAGTTTATCAATACAAATTCTGTAGGGAAGGCTTGTGAAGTTGTGACAGCCAGTTGCATCTTACATAACTTTTGTTATATGCAAAATGATATTTTGAATGAAGAATATACAGAGGATGGACGAGATGAACCATCCAAAGTAGGATGGGCGTGAGGAAAGTAGAAAAGAAAAAGAGAAAAGGGACTTATTGAGGGCACAATTAGAACAGTTGTAATTAGAAATAGTAATTTATAAATTAAAAATAGTATTTTATTGTAGATATTGTATCACTGTTTCTTTCAGCTGTTGGAAGTAAATTCTTAGATAACTAATTAACTTACACAAATCAGAATGAAAGTAAGAATACAAAAATCATTCTTGCGATAAAACATGCTCACTTAATATACATACATGAACATTTGGTAAATATCACATTACAAATATGACTAGTATTGCTTAAAAATACCTACTTTAAAGAACATAACAAAATAAAATAAGTAATGAGTCTTTTTACAAAAATAGTCTTTAGAAACAAAGTTCTTTAGATAACAAAAATACTAAATAAAAGAACTTTTACGAGACCCATAAATAAAATGATAGATCTAAACAAAAATATGAAGTCACAATCAAAATAAAAACTTTTCTAAAACAGTATTGTGAAAACATACTAAAAATTTTATTCTAAAGAAAAAAAATAAAAATAGTCTTTCGAAACAAAGTAAGTACCTAACTGTATAGTCACCGCTAAAATACAAAACCAAAGAACTTTTATGAGATCCATAAATAAACTGTTAAATCTAAACAAAAATATAAATTCACTACCAAAATAAAAACTTTTCTAAATTAATAAAGGTAAAAACAGATAGGCTTAATATCCTAAATTTTGTGTTTTTAATCACTTTCATCACTCGAAGTATTAGGTTTTCTCTTCTTTTTGGGTGGTGCCCTAAAAATATCCATTCTTTTAAACATGTCCAGGAATTCTCTTCTTTGTTCATTTTGAACATGCAAAATGTTTTCTATTCTTGCAAACCTCTTCTTTTCTTGGGCTCTATCCTTTTCTTTTTCTTCTCTTATAACATCACAAATTTTTGCAGTTGCCGTTTTCGGCGCAACTGTGGTACTAAACCTTTTCTTTATACTTTCAATATTTCTTTTCTGATCATCATTGCCCTGCACTTGTACATTTTCTTTTTGGACTGTTGCCTCCGCAGTTGGTTGGTTCTCCATGATGATTTGCTCAGTATCTATGAGCATTTTTGGGTTGCTTTTATCCTTGTTTCCTATAAATTATATAAATTTTTACTTCGCACAGTTCTGTATCCACAAAAAAAGTATACCAATCAGATTGTAAGATATTAAAATAATATAAAATCAGAAATGTTTCTACAAACTGATTTAAAATAATACAAAGCTTCTAAGTACCTAATATGCCATGTAAAATGTCAAAAAAGGGTGGGCTATCTTTCTTCTCACCACCCGTTGTTTTCATATGTTTAATATGACCCAATTCTTACCTGATTTATAGGATGAATCCACTATCTTGCAGACCTCTTTCGGCGTTTTCTTAATAAATAAATTGCTAGTGCACGCTTTGATTCTTTTGAAAGATACACCATATTGTTCGCCGTCAAAAAAGCAACTAACGCGACGTGCTTGGTGGAATGACTCGTATGTTGTTCGACGTATACCTTCGCCTGCTGTATTTGACGTACGTCAACGTGTCGCATGTCGCCGGACTCGGTGGAATGTGGACTTGAACGCTTGGTGCATCGGAGTAAGTCTCATCCAACACATGATGTTTTAAATGTTTAAAAAAATTGGACACTGTCCAATATGAACCGCCTGCATTACAGATACTCGATATCTTCAGTTCTTTTTTACAAAGAAAACATGTAATTATACCTGTTGCAATTGCAGATGAATCATCTGAATCCTCATCTGTCAGTGTATTAAGCAATACTTTTATATTTATTTCCATATATGTATCCTCACAATTTAGTTTCATTCTTTCTAATTGAGTTAAATTCTTTATATATTTTCTCAAAATATGTTCAAGATTCTTTCAACCTGTATTAATATCAAACTTTTTTCTGATTTCATCCAATTTTTCAGAAATATTATTTAACATTCTTTTTTTTCTGTGTTGCACGAAATGGTATTGGTGCAGTCATTGGTTTCTCTGTAAAAGTTTGTGCAAATAGTGAAGTTCCACCATTTGGTTCATTATATTTCTCAAGTTTCCCAAGCTCTTGTCCAATTTTCATCAGAGTTTTTTTAACTCCCACGGGCAAACAAAAGCTCTTATGGCTTTTGTAATAGAACCCATAATATTTTTTTAGTTCGTCTTCATCAGTTAGATCCATGAGATTTGGCAATATATTTTTGGCAAAATCTTCTATGCAAACAATATCCTCTTCAGAAAAGTCTGTTAACGCCATTTTTAATAAATTCACCCAATTTGCATTGTGTTTTTAATATAGGCCCAAATATTTGAAAATCTAAAGTAATTTACTTAGTTCAATTCTGATGGTTATTTATTTCCGAGCTTATTCCGACTTGATCGATCTATTTTTGAGTGAATAATTAGTGTGAAGTGAATTCTAACAAATATATTTAACACTCAGTATAGTGGTTTGTATAATAATTCCAAAGTATGTTTATTTTATTAATAAACATCACCTTGTGTTATTACAACAAATCGAATATACGTGATGAAAGAAAGTATAAATAGATATTTGTTAGTATTCACGAGGTTCCTTTTTAACATAAACTAGAGAGTCAACCTCTGCCCTACTTGGGGCCAGTCATGATGTCTTGGAATAATACTTAAATTAGATATATGTAGTGTAGGATAATCCTAGTGAACAATAAAGTAATTTGTAGTATAATGTTTTATATTAGAAGCAGTTTATCCTAAACCCGAACTATTAGAACTTATTACATTAGCGTTATTGGTAGTAGGTAAAATATTCTACTATATTCGTATCGTAAATTCATATAACGATAATCGATGAGTTAGCAAACTCGGCCGTCCGGCCTCGTTTGACAATTTTCCCATCTCATATCGTGATATGAGTCTTAACAATACTTATATCCTAGATATCTATTATCTGCCAATTAATTTAAGAATGAACAACTATTAAAGATTTGTACTAATCATCAGTGTATCTCAAACGGGTTCTTGAATATGTTATATTTTTTTATGAAATTTCTCCAAAAACTCGAGCAAAAATATCGGAATAAAGTCCCTACCAACGTGAATTTGTTCAAAGCGGCTGCGAAATTTTTGCATTGTGATAATTTCGCGCCGGTACAACTTCATCAGAAGCGTAGAAACTTCGCGTTGCTTTGGGAAGGCCTTCATATTATTTGAATTATTAATAACACTTACCTTCGTTCCCTGATCCTGCCATATTCGCTATAAACTTTAACTTTTAATACACCGAAAAACGTGAATCTATCACCAAAGCGCTGCAGCAATAGTGGCTAGTTTCGTCTACGTTTGTTCAGAATTCAGACATCTGTCGCTTTACACGGCAAACATCGTTCGAAATTTTCCAGTGCCCATCGGAATTCATTCCAAGAACTCATGCTGACGAGACCTATAGCTCAAAAATGCAAAGTAGACGGAAAAATCCATTACCTAAGATTATTTTATTAGATACCAGCCATGTATCTTGATAGTTGAATAAAATGAAAAATAATACCTATCCATTTTTAAATAAAAATAAACAATATTCAGAACCTAATCATATTCAATAATCAACATAAACAATGACAAAATGGGATAAATATGTATAGAAAGATACTTTCAGCCGTTTCTATTTCTATCTGCCGAATATTCACACGGACTTAACTAAAGCCCTGGTTTCCTCGAAAGCGGTACCGACAAATTGCGACCGAAATAATGCGACGAATGACGTCAGATTGCGGTGGGAAAATCAGGGTTATTAATTGCGGCAATCAAATGTTGTAGCATTTAAAAATTCACTTACCTAATTTTGATATGTAAATGAAAAAACAAGTTAATTAATGATTCATTTCCATGCTTTATTTGTTCAGTACTGATGTATACATATACATATAAATAGTAATAAGATTGGAAACTTTAATCATCTATATTTTCATGCACTTTAAAAGGATTTTAGTAATACTGGAATCTTTCTAGAAGTAGTTTAATTATAAGAACCTAAAAGCAATAAACAAAATTAGTCATCAATAATATCAATGAAATGTATGCTTACCTCCTTTTGATTTTTCTTTGTATATATGTATAATTAATATAATAAATTAGTTTGTTTATCATATTGACAAATGTCAGTTGTAGGAAGGCACATGCATCTTCATATTTGTAGGTTAGTATTGATGTTTGTTCGATTAGTAGTCGTGTAGAGTTCTGTCATCGAATTGAGTTAGTTCTATGATGCAGTAGCTGGAATGTCAAGCAGTCACAGGCTGAGTCTTAGAAGTTGGTTAGGTGTCGGTGTCGAGTCTCTTCTCTTCAGTTGGCAACCATGATTAATATCTCCTATCTATCTAGTTGGGTTAGTTTTTTTTTTCTTTAATTCCTTCTTTTATATGTGAGCATGATGGAAGAGATATTTTTATTTTGCGTTCTGCTGTTAGGCTTAATTGCCTTCCTGTTTTTGGTGTCCCCTTCATTGAGAGAGGGTAAGTTTGTTCAAGGAATATCTAGTTCGCAGTTAATAGAATAATTTTCTATTAGGGATCACCGCCAGGACTGAAAACCAGTTGTCCAGGCGGCTGAGACTGACCCTTGTAGGGAAGCCATTTTGGCTAGTTGCCATAGTTGTCTGGCTCAAGAGTATTTTTGTTGGTCCAGATCAAGGTCCGGGATTTGAGAAAGACGGGAGTCAACAATTCTGTTACCTCCAGAATAATGTCCCTGCGGCCCCAGAAATTTTGTTGAAGGAGCCATACCTCCGATCCATGATGATGTCCACGTGTGTCCTGTTTGCTTGGTAGTTCGAGAACTCCGAAGATGTAATAACTCCACTCCACTTCTACACCACTATTAACAGTCCTGAGGGTAGTGTTTAGAAGGATCCTTTTCAGATCCTGAGATACAGGTTTCATTTTTTATTTCCTCTAGTATGAATTTTCAGTTGTATTCAACCAATGGTTGACAACCACAATTTTAATATATTTTCTTTGACACTGGTAATTGCTGCATAAGTACATTAATTTATAGTTTATATTTCAAATTTAGTTTCAACATTTGAGTACAATAGAGTTAAAACATTTATTTCAAGTACTTTACTTTTCAAGTTAATTTTTGATAAACAAGTTGCATATGCCTTGATACATTTAAAACTTAATTTAGTGTTAATTGAGTTATATATAAATATTGGTGTGAACATATTATAGCTATAATTTGTGGTATATTTTCATATTATATGTTGAGTAGGGTTATCAATATATAAATGTTTTAAAAAACTTCAATTGGCTTTAATAGCCCAGGTATTTCACATATTTTTTTAGAATAGGTATTCTATTTTCTTGTTAAACTAGTAAATTTGTATATTATAATATCACATGTCGAGTGGGGTTATCGACACACATTTTCATTTGATTTAATAAATGTAATTGAAGACAACTAACTTGTGTTTATTCTTTCTGGTCTACACTTTTAATACTTTAATATTTTTTTGGTAAATTTACTAAGATATATATTTTCGAAATTACTTCATTTTTTTCTTTATTTTGATGAGGTTAATCACTCTACTGTTTAAAATGAAGTGGCGCTCAACAACATCAATAGTTATTAATAAAATTGTTACAATGTGTAAACTCAGAAAGCGTCGCCAGTACCGTTTTGCGTTGAAAACAAGCGACATGGACGAGCTCGATGTTGCTCTTTTGGTAGTGCTAAATGCAGAGGAATCAGAAGAAGAGATTCATAGAAGAAGTGAATCTGACCTTTTTAAAAAAAGAACTTTAGAGGGTGCATACCAAATTTTGATTTGTCGCCATCTATACACTAACGAAAATAAGTTCAGGGAATATTTTCGTTTGACGCCGGTCTTATTTGAATACGTCTTAGGATTTATAAAAGAAGATCTTTGTTCAAAACCAACAAATCGTGTTCAAAATCCATTGACTCCCGAGCAAAAATTATGCCTGCTTCTAAGGTATGTATTTCCATTAATAATAACTACATCAAACACAAAAGTAACACGTATGTCTTATATATACTTTTATTTCAAGAAATGTTTAGGTACATGTGTGTGATACATTTACAAATTTGTCCCCTTGGCTAGGCATTACTGAAGTAGTGGATGCTCCCATGAAAGTTACAAAATCCTCGGAAACAAATCTACTGTATGATGTGGAGTTACCTGCTGATGATGGTCCACGCCCATAGTCAGCACTTGGCAATGTTGATAGATGTTCAATCTCTGCATTTCCTTCTAAATTTCCAATTTCCATTCGGAGCCTAGCCTGAACGACTTTTGGCAGCTTTTTGGTTATTATTGCCATGGATCCAAAGAATAAATCATTTTCATCTTGCTTTTCCATATTTTTTTGATCTTGCCTTTCAGCTATTTGTTTTAATATCTTCAAACGTTCATCAGCAGGTGTGGATGTAGTTGTTACATTTACGTTTGGTAACTCTTGGATTTTTTTCAGTTTCAACTCCGGCTTCTCGAATATCTGAAATATTGCTGCTAGTGTCGTCTGCAGTAAGTAATTCAGACTGTTGTTGCTCTATGTTGTTGCCCTTTTCACTGGAATGAGCCGTGCTATTTTCCACACTCTCTTGGAATTCAGACTGTTCTATGTTGCTGAGAGTGCTGAAAATAAAATAAACATTTTTGTATTATCAACAAAATAAGGTGACATAAATTTACCTCCTCTTGCCCGAAGAGATACTATCTAAAAATGACAACTGTTCCGATCTTTTCTTCGCTGCTTCCCCAGACGAAACCTTGCCAGGTTTGCCTCTTCTCTTTATGTAGTAATCTCTTACATATCCTCACCTCTTGCCGCACTCATTATCTATAAATATAAAAACAAAAAATTTTCTTAGGTTTTTGGCTACAGGAGAATCATTTCGATCATTAGCGTTTCAGTTTAGAATATGCCATTCATGGATTAGTGTAATAATAAGGCAGGTTGCTGAATCCATTGTTACAAGAATGCTCACTTTGGTAATGCCACAACCAATAGAGGAAATGCTCAAAACAATTTCTAGGAGATTTAGTTATCTTTGGGATTTTCCGAACTGTATTGGAGCAATTGATTGTAAACACGTTCGGATAAAGGCTCCAAAAAATAGTGGTTCCACTGTAACGTGGAATTTTCGCGTTATGCACTATAAGTTGCCTACCTATAGGTTGTGGCCTGCACTCGCTGTCGAACGAATATTTCTATGCTATTTCCGTGTTCGTTTGTAGATTTCACGGTCGAAAATAGCTGTTCTGTCGTTTCATGCTGTGATCTGTGTTTTGTGAAGGTGGTCAGCTGATCCTCTCCGGACAGGAGGAAAGACTTCATTCGGTGTCTGAACTTTGAAATGCTTTGAACGAGGAAATTGTTCGTTGTTGGTGATTCCTGCTCAAATTAATTTGAGGATTAAATCAGATGCATTTCTATTAAAAGTTTACTAGGGTTGTGTGATGTTTACCTAGTGACTATCTCTTATGAGGAATTTAGGCAGTTCAGCCCATTGTAAGTATTTTTTTTGTCGGGAAACATTTCTGGGTCCATTTGACGATTTAGGTAGTGAATATACAATTTATTTCAGATAGTGCTAACCAGGGATTCGAATTGTTCTACGACTTCGAATTGTACGATTAGTGGATTGATTATAACCCCATTATGGGTGAGTGGTTTTATGACGTTTTTTTTCTACACTTTTTGTGACTTTTTTTATACTAGAATATATCATTTATCATTTATTTGGTTTTAAAAATATAGTCCAGTAAATTGAGGGTTATATTTTAGGGTTTTAATGTTGGGTTGGAAGTTGCCCAGCAGATTTTTGTATGGTTACAAGTTATTCACTGGTTAGTTTGAGGATATTTCAATGTTGGGTTCTAGTAATGGTTAGAACCTGAAGATATTAGTATTCTGGTACAAGAAATTTTGTTAGAGACCTGAATTTATGGGGTCTAGTTCGAGCTACAGAAAAGGTATACATTAAACTAGCCCAGGTCAACAGAGGGTTGGATAGTACCCTTGTCTACAGCAGCAAACAAGGTACACTTTTAACTAATAATAGTGGAGACCACCAGGGAGACTCCTGTACATGGTGGAGATCAAATTTTTCGTGATATTATACATGTTCGGTTCGGGTATTACAAATTTCAATGTCAGATTTACTTAATTTAGTTTATATTTGTAACGAATAACCTAGGGGTGTCTACTTAACCTTTAATTTGGAAAGACTGACTTACTACGTGCATTTACCAATCATAACTTCGCATATCAGAGCTCTGGCATCGAACACGGGTATACGACTTAACTAATCATACTCCCCCTAATATTCGGTTAGGTAAATTATTATTAAGCGTTTCTTGTTTTTTTTTATAAATATTTTTGACTGATATTAGCAGCAGCCAGTACTTAGATCAAATATAATCGATATCTACTATATTTAAATATTCTGTTGTCGATTAAATTCAGTAAAACTGTTCAATTTGGTAACACCAGTGTTTTATTTTGAGTGTACTAGTTGGAGATAATTCATTATAGTATAGGAAATTATAGGGTGGACACCTGTTTACTCAAATTTCGTCTAGGAGGGGACGGTAACTCATAGACTGGTACGTGGAGTGTTCTATAAGGGGGGTAATCGTCTGGCGCCCTTATACACTTATTTTATTATTGGGTTTTTGCAAAACAAGGAATCCGAACTCACCCCATCTTCACTGAGCTACGAAGGCTATAGGACATTCGGAGAATCCTATACATGTTTTGTTATACTTAAAACGGTTTAGAGTGCAGCACCACTTTCTTCAATTACAAAGACTTTCATTCAGTAGTGATGTTGGCACTTGTAGATGCAGATAATAAATTTGTTGCGGTAGATATAAGTTCGTACGGGAGGGAAGGAGATGCAGTTAAACGCATTACAATGAATGTAATTATTAATTTTTCTGATAAAACAAATTTCATTTTAGGCATATATTTAAAAAGTAGATTTGGACAAAACATTCTGAAAAAAGAATTTAGTATTCCACCGCCACAACCACTGCCTGGCATGAATATCCTGGTACCCCATGTTATACTCGGGGATGAGGCATTCGCTCTTAGTAGATATAAAATGGGGTAGCTTTGAAGCGAGTAACTGACCTACTTCCGCCATCTATAATGGGGATTCACGGAAGTCAAGTAACTGACCTACTTTCACAATCTATGTAATGGGGGACCGAAGAAGTAAGGTACGAATGACCGCAACTGACCTCTCTAATATGCAGTGACGGAAAATAAAAATTATACAGGGTAATGACATATAATAGGAGTGGGATATATACAGAGGGTTGCGAAAGTATGTATGTGTTCATTGGAAACATCAGTATACGAATGGTGCGTTAAAATTCAATATGCTCCGACATATAATAAGAGTGGGGTATATACAGGGTGCACCGAAAGTAACTACATTTAATAGGAGGGGGTATACAGAGCAGTAGTCAATTACACTATATGTAGTGAAGAGTAGTGAGTGAATTATTATTAATTTGAGTAGAAATGGAAGCTAGTAGGTGTGTTACACCAGAGCTTATTTTTAATTGTGAATCATTTTTAGGACTTGTCTGGATGCGAAATAATAATAGGAATGTAACTGTGTAGATAAAATCATATAAAAGATTAAACAAGTTATTGTTTTAACCAATTTAAAAAGTTTTCCATTTAATAATAATTCGTTTTCATTGATCAGTATGCTGGAGCAATTGAAATGTTTTAATTCGCTTTGAATATAAAATTCTGATGCGAGACTAGTCT
Organism: Lochmaea crataegi; assembly: GCA_947563755.1. Taxonomy (NCBI): domain Eukaryota; kingdom Metazoa; phylum Arthropoda; class Insecta; order Coleoptera; family Chrysomelidae; genus Lochmaea; species Lochmaea crataegi. Next base: position 45,455,247 of record OX387429.1, read on the forward strand.
GCAAAGAAAGCAGGATACCATTTTCGGAATAACACGGAAGATTCGATGAGATTTAAATTTATGTATGTCGTTTCAGAAGAAATGGATTGTTTAAGGATGAATAAGTAGTACCCGTATTTACTTGGAAAAACACACTGGGAAAATGTAATCATTGAAATTAATTGAAATAAAATTCTGATGTGAGACTAGTCTGCAAAGAAAGCAGGATACCATTTTTGGAATAACACAGAAGATGTCGATGAGATTTAAATTTATGTATGTCATTTCAGAAGAAATGGATTGTTTCAAGGATGAATAAGTACCTAGTACCAGCATGTATTTGGAAGAACACACTGGGAACATGTTCTCATTAAAATAAATTGAAATGGTAATGCGGGGGTGACAGAACCCATCTTGAAAATAACTTGTTTACATTGCAGTATTGTAGATATATAAGAGCTAAAATTCAACTTGAAAGTATAGTTTATTTTATCTCGTGAAATGAGAAGTCGTATTAAAGTAAATGTATTGAGTGATTACAGAAAAACAAGTGAACAAACAGAATTTGAAAAGATGAATACAATTTAAAAAAGTATACCTACGATTATTAGAAGAGGACCTTCTGAGACAAAGTATCATATTAAAACAATAGATGATGACTGTTCATCACCAAATTCGATGATAATAATATCAGGAGAGAGTGAGGAATCTGAAGAAATCCAAAATCGGCCAGTGGAGGATATAAAAAACCAGCCATTGCAAAATTCTGAATATGAAAATATTTCTATGGACGGAATTTTTGAAAATGAAATAGATCAACTCTTCCAACCAGAAGACTGGAATAGTGATTTAACAACTGCAGAAGAAGCGTTGGATGAAACTCAATCGAATGTGAAAACAATGATAACGAACCATAGTGATAACGTGACCAAGTTCTTCGAATCTAATAAAATATTTTTGAGTGAAAGTCAAGAACAGAAAATAAGTTTGAAATTGAAGATTGAAAAATATAAAAGAAAATATATAACAACAAAGCACCTCTTGGAAAAGTTAGATCATAATATAAAATTAGCGGAATCAATCAATCGTTTAAACCTATAAATTAAATACAAAATATATTTTATCGTTTGGAATTTTTGAAAATGAAATAGATCAACTCCTCGAACCAGAAGACTGGACAACTACTGAAAATGCGTTGGATGAAACTCAATTGAATGTGAAAACAATGATAAAAATGATAAATAAATTTGAAATTGTTTAAACCTATAAAGTATGTACCTATTTTCATTTCTCGAGATAAAATAAACTATCATATTATAACTAATTGTGGTTGATTTACCCTGTACATCCATTTAAAATATATTTTTACAATATCGATATTTATAATTCGCTCTTTTTAAACAGTAACAAATCCATAAAATTAAGATATTGTATATATGTGAAAGAATCTTCAAGCGTTTCTTTTCATCAGCCTACAACTCTCGAATCCAATTCAATCGATATAACTTGTTTGTAACTGTATAATCAGTAGACACATTGCAATAACAGGGTCGGACTGACTTTTATGTAATATTGGATAGGAAATTAAAGGCGATTCGAATGAAAATATTTTATTCGATGATCAAACCCAAAAGTGTAGTGAAATAAAATCCACAGTACTGGATATGTGACTGATGTCATACATTTTTATATTGAAAAATATAAAAAGGCACAATTGAATATATATTAAAATACATTAAATATAAAGTTGCATTAATATTAAAATTGTAGTGAAATAAAATCCACAGTACAGGATGTGTTACCAAATTTCAAATTTTTGAACAATACAAAAAGATACAATTGATTTAAAACAAAGTTATGGCGCAATAATGTTAAAATGTTTGTTATTGCACAAAAAACAATATTCAACTATACAATATAAAAATAGTTCTTTTTCACAAATAGAACATCTAAAACATGATTCTGGTAAAGTTCCAGCGCTACCGGTGAAATGCTCGCTGACATGTTGGGACTCTATGCTTTCACCCCCACCATTATTCAAATCGAAAAAACAACAGGTACATAATCGATATTCACTTGTCGAATAATAGTATTGTAGGATACATATTGGTTTACCAAAACTGGCATTCATCCATTTCTGACTATCCACTGTTTCAATATGAAACGATTTGAAATCAATAGTGGAACCTGTATCATGTTCCTGTTCCGAAGTACAGGAACTGATAACAGAATCCACTTCACTTCCACTATCGTCATCGATTCTATTAACCTCTTGGTTTTCTAACAAAACCGCAAAATCGAACGACTCGTTATCACTATCCATACTTTCTTCTTTTATTGTACTACAGTTTTGGGTTTGATACGTTTTGCAGCGTTTAAACGTATTATATATAAAATTTCAGACATGCGCAAACTAGAGTAGCTGGGGCATGCGCAAACTAAAGCACTATTCAGTGTCTCACCACAAAATCATTTATTATAATATAAGCTAGTAAAAACAAATTTATTGGTAGATTTGTATTAAATATTTCTAGAGTATTCCAACGTCTTGTGTTATCCATCTTGTCGTTTTCTTTTTTGATTGATGTTTTCATCATCTTGGCAAACTTACAGTCTGGGCTAAATTTTAAATGTTCTTCATGAACGCAATCTTCGGATAACCACTCATGAATTTCCACATGACAATTAAAACAACGAGTTATGTCACTATAACCAACATAAAAAAAACCCGCTAACGCCAAATCTATAGGAGAAACTTTACCAGTCCAATTTTTGAATGATTGCAAGCGGTAGTCATACAATGATAATAAATCGGAGAAATCTTCTAAACACATATTGATGGTGTGAGTCAAATTCATTTTGCTATAACTATTTATAGATTTCCCCATCCATTCCAATACTAGCATAATTTCTCCCACCACTTTCACATATCTATAAAAAGTCATGAAGAAACCATTCCGAGCATAGTTTTGTCATGTTAGTTGTGGGGGAAATGTCTTCAAATATGGTTCAAAAGGAAGTGTTTTTGGGGGAGCGTCGATTTGACTTGAATCAGTCAAAGTCAAAGTTTGTTACAGTGTGTTTATCAGCAGAGTGCACTCCTTGTGTAATAATTTCAGGGAACAGGAATAATTATATAGTTTTTTACGAAAAGGAATGGGAGGAATTAATATGTTTCAAGGCTTTGATTGACAATTTTTTCACTGCAGCGGAAACCCTAGACCCTATAGATGCGGGCTATTTTTGGCTTCAATTTCAAAAGTTTGAGCAGAATAAAGTGCTAAAAATTTTAACTGGACACGCTAGTATTTATTTGGGGTATGCAAGTATATCCGAGCTGTGGAAGATATTACCACTAATAAAGAACACCTTTGAAACATTAAAAAACCAGCAGTTTTTAGGAACTATGAAAATTTTACAACTGGCTGTTACTAAATCACAAGATGCTCCGAAAACAGCACTAGAAGTTATACAACCAATCAAAAAAATCTATCCAATTACATACAACCTAGGTCTTGAAGTAATTTACAGATTTCCTGAATTACTACAAGATGAAAAAAGTCAGCTTTAACGAAAACTTTAACAAAATACATGTTCTATATGTCTGGCGATATGCATATCATGCGGCAAGAAAAAACGATTGGCAAGCTAGATATCTCGATCAGTTACGCTTCAAGCAACGAATTCAACAAGCCGCCAAATTTATCAATCCTATTTTACATGTAATACATAGATGTAAAGTTTATAATAAAAGATATGCAGTAATTATTATGTTTTATTTAAAAAGTTAGTTTACAATACATTATTTTTATTAATCCAAGAGTTGTGCGAGTTATCTAATCCCAGCCATTTCACCAAAACCTTATTTCCTTTTTTTCTCAATACTTTTTCAACGAGATAAACGTCGGGGTGTTTCACTTTTAAAAGTTCCTCAGTGTAAAAAGCTCCTTGAATCGGTTGATTACTCTCGTCTTGTAAAAGATATGTGGTGGGATTGGTCAGCTTGACTTTATAGATTGTGAAAATTTCGGTTGACCAGTTGGGTGTATAACCTTTGGAAAATGATTCACGATATTTACTTATGCGTACAAAATCACCTTTTTTAAATCTAGGTTTGCGGGGGTCGACTGTTTTCATGTGGTTGAAAGCAATAATATATTTGGCGTTTGTCTCATTCACCTTACTGGGAATAGCACCCGTTGTTGAATGCCTGGTATTATTGTATTTCTTAACCATTTTTGGTAGCAATTCCAACCATTTATATGACCCTTGCACACTAAATTCTTTCCACAATAAAGTTTTGAGTGTTCGAATAACTCTTTCTACGATGCTAGCTTTAAGGTTTGAAAATGTGCTGTAATGATTTATTCCATACTGTTGCATCAGTTGTTGGAACTCTTTGTTATAAAATTCTTTACCCATATCGGTCTGTAAGTTTTTAGGCGAGCTCATTTGGGAAAGTACTTTTTGCATAGCCTCTGTAATGTCCTTGGCATTTTTTCGCTTTACAGGTTCAGCCCAAACGAATTTACTAAAAGTATTGATTATTACAAGTATATATCCAAAACCTTTGTTAACGCTTTTATAATTATTCAGAATCGCCAAAATCAGCCTGAAGAAGATCATGCAAACCTTTGACAATCACATGTCGTCTCTTGTAATTTTTACGAGCCGGACTATGCAATTCATTAACTACATCTCGCTTCACATTACTCATATTTTTGTAGAGCACACTGAATTACAAATTCAACGTAAAATTGTTTATAACTAGGGTTTAACGCAAACTGTAAAGTATCGCCTTTTTCAACAGATTTATCAACTATACCGGATTGGTCAGATATTTTATTGTTATAGCGAATATATAGTCCATCAAAAATGCATTTAAAATGTTCAACTTTTCCTGATACTGGTATCGTAAAAGTGCTTGTATTACAGTCTAAGACGTAAAAAAACTTGTCTGTTCCTTGACTACCATTGATTTTGAAAAAAAATTTGGTATGGAATTTATAGGGATCCCCAATATAAAAATTATCACTGAGCAGTGGTGCTGCTACAATTTCGTCAGAGGGTTTTAACGCTTGACTGCGAAGGAAGTGTTGATTGAACCTGTTAATCGGCATATTAAGATTGAATGGGCCATTTTTATCAAGGGGGTGCTATTTATTAAACTGTTGCAACGGGCAAAGTAGGGTAAAATCAGCACACATATTATTTACAGAACCTACTTAAAATTCAATTTTATCGCCTTTTTTTATTTTCATGGTGGATAACTCATGATATTTATAAACCTTGCCATTTATCAAAACATCACCGTCACTCGAGTAGTGCTTACAGCTTTCGATAGAACCTTCAACAGGAAAAACGAAAACAGTCCCTCCATTCTCTAAAACATACAAGGGATTTTTTGTCTTTTTTACCCCTATTAATCGAATGATGCATGTACTAAAATATTCTTTTGGTGTGCAAATGTAAAAGGGTGTTTTAAGTATCGGTTCAGCGGTAGAAGGAACGTCTACACATTCTGAGGTGGAGAGGTAATGTTGGTTGAAATGATTTAACGGCATGTTCACGACTAAACAATTTATAAAGTAATCAAAGTATTTATTCGATTATACCACCCTCTCGTAATTCTTCAATAATGGATATAATTTCATTGCGATGACCTGTATTCCCTGCTGCTTGAGAAGCTACAAGTAATCGTAACCTATCAACTATTTCATTAAAATCATCAAAATATTTATAATCAATGGGTTTGTTATTGTAATCCATCATAGTCAACTTCCCCCCAAGTTTTGACATTTTACGTGTCAGTACACCAGTTAATAGAGACCGAGGGGCCGTACCAGCCCTCGGTCTAATCGGATTTGGTTTTAGTTCAGGCTTAATGATGAATGTATATTTATCTTTAATATCATTGGGGAATGTTCTGATGGGTAAATCGGGGTTATGTTCTCGACGAATAGCATTTGTTCGTTTAATAATATCTACATAATTATCCACATCTCGTTTAGTATATACAATAGGGTTTTTTTTTAAAAACTCGTACAACCCAGGTGTACCCAAATATGTTATATGCTTTACGATAATATCTTTATTTTTAAAGTCAAGTTCAGAGTCACCAATGTAAAACTTTTCTTCGTTGGGATTATGAAAAACGCCCAAAATATGATCATATACCCCTTCCGTATCTCGTATCATTCCCTCGATAAATTCTCTAGGAAGAGGTGTGTCAAACTGTTCAAAATACTCTCTCGAAACGTTTGGGTCGGTGATTGTACGATAAAAATCACTTATGCTGTCATCGATAAATTGGTCTTGTCTGGTTCTATCTGGAATATCTTCCGAATCATTTCGAGATTCATAAGTTGTTTCATCTGTTAAAAATCTCGTGTTGTCCTGGAAAGTACTGTGAAAATCTGGATCGTTATCGGTCTCAAAAAATGCTAGTTGATCGTAACGAGTTGTGGGTGACTTTTTAATGGTAATGTCCCCTTTTGTCGGTGATATTTCTTGTTTAATAGGTTTCCCCAAAGTTGAAACAAATTCTTTAAGAGGCTGGTATGATTTTTCCAATTTACTTTGAGACTCATGCCTCTGCTGTTTGAGAAGTTTATATTTCTTTTTAATATCTTGACGTGATTTTATGAGCTGTTTCCCTAATCGTTCATTCATTGTGACTAATAGATTTCACATTTTTTAAGGTCTTATATATACATCAAACCCTTTTCGATATTTTCCAGAGGATAATGCACAGTCCTTATCAATAACTAAAAATCCAAACTTATCTTTCCAACAAAACGATCCCATGTCTTTAAATTGTTGAAAACTCATGTCGATATTTGCATGGTCATCAAAAATATGTTTCAGATTAGTAACATCTTGGGGGAATACAATTAACAGATTAGCATTATCCCGAATTAGTTGTTTTGGAATCGCTGAATATGTTTGACATAAATAAAAACAATCGGTTTCTTTATGTCGACCAAAACAAAAATAATTTTTGATGATATTTTGGTCACAAGACGCCACATCGTCAAATATAACTATGTAATTATGTTTAATATTTTCGGGGAGCGGAAAATCTTCACTTTTACTAAATTCTTGGTAACCGATCTCTCGTATGGGTTGTAGTAATAATCGCAGATATTGATATTTTGGTTGCTGCAGTGATTTCGAATATAAATAAACATTTTCATATTTCATACCATTAGGATGTTCCAACAAAGATAACATGACGTTGGTTTTACCACTTCCACTAGGCCCTACTATAAGTGTTCGTTTAGAATTACCTCCAAATAATACACCGTGATTATTTTCATTATTTGTAATGTCATAGTTTTTAACTGGTAAGGAAACTTGTTGTTTTACAAGCTTCATGTTGAAGACTGTTAGTATATAAAGAGAAACACTCATATATAGGTGTTAGTATGAAAAATAAAGCGATGCCACTTGAACGTCGTAGGACTAGAGGTAGAGGACTTGTTAATACATTAATAAATAAGCTCCCCTTTGAACTACACGCCCCTGGGGGGTATCGGTATTTAGGTCCTGGAACGAAGCTAGCAAAGAGATTAGCTCGAGGGGATAAACCAATAAATCCTTTGGACGAAGCAGCGCTACAACACGATATAGCATATTCTCAGAGCAACGATCTAAGTGAACGCCACGTGGCTGATAAAATTTTAGAGAACAGAGCTTGGGATCGTGTCAAATCCAAGGACGCCAAATTAGGCGAAAAAGTAGCTGCCTGGCTGACAACAACAGTTATGAAAGGAAAACGCAAACTTGGAATGGGTCTTAGACGAAAACGTAAAACTAAGAAGCGTGTTATTAAACCACCAAAAATTGGAGGATTTTTACCATTTTTAATCCCTCTGATTGGGGCTTTAGCTGCTGCCGGTGGCGGTGCTGCTGGTATCGCAAAAGCCGTGAACGATGCTAAAGCTAATAGAGATCAATTAGCCGAGCAGCAACGACATAATCTTGAAATGGAGCAAGCTGCTAAAGGTGGTAAAGGGTTATATTTAAGACCATATAAAGGTTATGGAATGAGGCAAAAAAAACAAAAAATATGTAAAAAGGGGCGGGGTTTTTATTTAAAACCATATTCAAGAAACTCCCGATAAAATTACCTCAGCACATAATGACAGACTTTGAACTTGAAAAATATATAACGTTATTGCAAATTCCTTATTTTCGTGGCATTTACATGCGTAACTCCTTACCCACAAAAATTAACAAATACGAGTCTGGTATTATCAACTTGGATACACTGCAAGGTGTTGGAACGCACTGGACAGCTTATACAAAGAAGAGTAAAAATGTTACATATTTTGATAGTTATGGTAATTTACCACCACCAATAGAAGTCGTAAAGTATTTTATAAGTAATGGAAAAGTAGACATCCACTTCAATTACGAAACAGTACAAAGATTAGGTTACCAATGTGGACAGTATTGTCTTAGATTTTTATATAGTCAGTATAACTGAGTAGGCAACTCATTCCATAACCAACTGTCCAAGATGTCGTATACTTTTACGTTAAGTGGGGAGTCATCAATTCTAAGTGGTGACTTTAACTCACCCATTTACTTAGATGAAAATTCCGAGTATGAGATAGGATTAGCTAATTTTGATACATTCAATAGTATTCCAAACGTAACTCAAACCAATAACGTATTAGTGTGGGGTCAGAAAAGTCAATACAACTATATCATCCCTATAGGCTCCTATGAACTGGATGATATTATAAAATTAATTGAAAAAGAAATGTTTAATATAGCGGGTACTACAACCCGCATTGTGCCAGATAGTCGAACAGGGTCTTTCTTGAACCGAATAAGGTAAATACCTCAACAAAAATGATAAATATTTTAAAAGTTAATACTATATGTATTGACTGCAACATTGCAGTCGGATCATTTTTGAATGGAGAACCAGTACACATTATACATCAGTTTTTTCCCCAAGTTCCCAGTGGGTATAAAATAGTGGAGCAACCTTTAACCATACTCTATTACCCTGTAAGTATTAAAACCATAAACAACATTACTGTTAGGGCTCTCGATCAAAGCGGTGATTTAATTGATTTTCAAAAAGAAACTATTACTGTTCGCTTACATCTTCGAAAAACTAATTGAAATGGTTTGGCAGTTTAATCGTATACACCCATATAAAAGCACATTTATTCACAAAACTATCAGTAGAGGGAAAACCACAGCATTGTTAACGTCTACAAATCGGAAATTTTTGCAGTCTTTGGGTTTCAAAGTGTTGGTATAATGGAAGTTTTACATGTTACGGGCGAACCTTTTAGCGACACTACCATTGAAGACTATCAATTCCATACATACCAACCGTATTCTTCTGCTAACCTCAACTATAATGATGAAATAAGAATTCCAATTCAAGATCTAGAAGCTCATACTCTCCCCAGTAATTCAGTTCTGTACATAGAAGGGAAATTGCTGACTGATAAAAATACTGTTCCAACAAAATTTAACTTTATTAATAACGCTATTGCGTTTTTATTCAGAGAAATCAGGTATGAGTTGAATGGTGTAATTATTGACGCTGCCCGACAAGTTGGTATAGCTACGACAATAAAAAATTATCTATCTTTAAACGAAAATGAGAGTAAGCTGATGAATAATGGGGGGTGGTATCCAAACAATGGAAAAATTCTAACAGATTCCAAGGGTAATTTTAATATATGTATTCCTTTAAAACTACTCATGGGTTTTTTTGAGGATTTCAAGAAAATTATAATTAATATGAGACAAGAGTTGATTATAATTCGAGACAAAGACGTCATCGATGTTGTAGTTGCTTCTGATGAGTCTGAGAAACCAAAAATTGAGCTATTGAAAGTTTATTGGAATGTACCTCACATAACTCCAAGCATTAAAGAACAGCTGAGACTAAATAAAATTATTCATAGCAATATTGATCTACCAATTAAATTTAGGAGCTGGGAACTGATTGAATATCCTGCTCTTACAGATACTACACGGCACACCTGGCCCGTCAAAACTACGACTAAAATTGAAACACCCCGACATATTGTGGTAGCATTCCAAAAGGGTATAAAGGGCAAACTTTTGAAAGATATGAGTAAATTTGATCACTGTAACTTGACTAATTTACGTGTGTTTTTGAATTCTGAGCGTTATCCTTATCATGATTTACATCTAGATTTTGATAGTAATCGTTTTGCCACTTTGTATGAGATGTTTGCCAATTTTCAAGAAAGTTATTACCACATCCAAACTAATCAACCTATATTTAATCCAGAAGAATTTAAAACCAAATCACCCATCGCCCACATCGACTGTTCTCGTCAGAAAGAGGTTTTACAGAGTGGTTCTATTGTTCTTCGAATAGAATTTGAAACCAGTAAAAATGTGGGTAATGATGTATCAGCATATTGTTTGATTATACATGAAAAAGAATTTTATTACAATCCCATGACAAAAATTGTTAGACAAGTGTAATGCGCATGCGTTTATGTGTTAAAAGTCTGCAGCAGCATGAAGTTTCTTTCAGTACACTATGGGATTTCGTCAACGACTCGAGCAGTATATTATTAACTTGGCTAAACTCAAAGCTGATATTCAGTGGTATAAAAAGAAAAAGCAACTAGTTGAACACTTTAAAAATCTACAAATATGAGATTAGTGATGGATGTTCAGGGTTTTAGGATTGAAAACAATAAATTTATAGTGAAGGAATTTGCGGCATACAACGGAAATCAGGTTTGTCATTATGTGTTTAAACCACCATTTCCTTTACGAATGCTGTCCCCCGATTTGCACAGACAGGCTGTTTGGCTCATGAAAAAGCATCACTCTATTGACTGGAATGTTGGTTTCACACCAATACATTTGTTTGGTAATATAGTTGCTAATTTAACAAATGATGCTGACGTGGTTTACGTTAAAGGAAAAGAGAAGGCTGACTATATCAAAAAATATTCAATGGCTCCAGTTTACGAATTTGAAGAACACCCTCCAGTTATTTCATCTGAACCGAAAGGTTTTTACCATAGTAATATTAATTGTATTTGTGCGCTATCGAATGTATTTTTTTTATATAAAAACTTTATAATGAAAGAATAAAATAATATAATGACTTTCAATTCACCTTCAGACCTATTGCGCATGCGTTTTGTAATTACAGAATTGATTCTGTTTAGTTTCATCATGCATTGTATCAACTGCGGTAAGCAATTTTCTAGAGCTTACCATCTTCGTCGACATCAGTTATGTTGCGGTCAACGTTCAACTACTTGTGACAGTTGTGGAAAACAGTTTTCAAGGTTTACTAGTCTTAAAAATCATCAACGTACGAGTTGCGATGGTCCATCTTTTATTCCCAAGAAAAGACTTAGACCTATGGGTATGGAAGTGTTGGAACCCGGTGTTACCAAGTTACATCACGCATTCAAAACCAGAATAGCTTCCTATCGGTTCTCCATTCCAGATAAAAAGACAAATTATATGGATTTTCTCAATGAGGTTCAACCAAAAGTATTAAATAAAATTCAAGAATACCTTCAGCAACATTATTCATTAAAAATAAATTTTGAAATATTCAGTATATACATAATACCAGAGAAGGAGATTTCAGATATAAAGTCTATGAATACAGCCAACAAAGTTGTGACTACATCAACCGATTTGAAACATGTATATGAAGAATTTAAAGATGAAACTATGAACCAGGCTTCAGAGTTTCAAGAAAAAGATAGTGGGTGGGCACTTCAAGAAATAATGTTTTTAGATGTGAACATAAACCGTTTTAATGCAATTTCCGCTTCTTCTCATGTCAAGTTGCCAAGGGCGATAATTAGAAAACAGACTGTTTTAAATATCCGGAATAATGATAATGCATGTTTCGCTTGGTGTGTGAATGCAGCAATATTTCAACCCGAAGGAGATCCCACGAAGCCAGAATCTTACCCCCATTTTGATACCTTGCTAGATTTCACAGGAGTAGAGTTTCCGGTAACCCTGAAAGACATTATAAAATTCGAGAAATTGAATAATATATCTGTAAATGTTTATGGGTTGGAATCAGAATTTAAAGATGGAAAATGAAGTTGTTGGCCCCCTTCATTTTACGTCAGAGCGGAAACCGACCCATATTAATCTCTTATTGATAACTGATAGAGATGGAAACACTCATTATACTCTCATCGAGGATTTATCTAAATTATTGAGAAGTCAAAAGACAACGCACAAAGAGAGAACTTTCTTTTGTGATGGATGTCTACAAAGTTTTTCAACAGAATCCAAATTACAACACCACCAAGAAAATGATTGTACTCACATATACACTAGGCTACCAACTTCTGAAATTAAAATAAACAAGTGTGGGGAGTGGTTACCAGAAAATACATTAAAATTCATCAACTTTGAAAAACAGCTGCAAGTTCCATTCGTTATATACGCGGACTTTGAAAGTTTATTAAAACCGATAGATCACACTGAACCCCATGCTGGTAAATCCTTCACAGTTAAAGTGTGTGAACATGAGCCTTACTCGTTTGCTTTTTTGTAAAGTGTACATATGACGATAGTTTATCCAAATTTGAAATTTATGAAGGTGCCGATGCAGCCCAAGTCTTCATACAAAAATTGGATTCAATAGTTCAAGATTTGTACAATAACCATCTTAAACATGTTATACCGATGCGATCATTAACACCTGAGGAACAAGATAGATATGACACTGCTACCGTTTGTCATATTTGTGAAAGACCATTTGATGTTTTTGATAAAAAAGTTATGGATCATTGTCATGTTACCGGAAAATTTAATAATGCAGCCCATAACTCTTGCAATTTGAATTATGAACTTCCGAAATATATTCCAGTCTTTCTACATAATTTAAAAAATTATGATTGTCCTTTATTTATCAAAGAACTGACTACCAAAAGTGAAAACATCAGTTCCTTACCCCAAACAAAGGAGAAGTATATATGCTTCTCAAAATCTATTTTGGTGGAAAAGTTTAGTGATCCCAAGATACGAGATGTGTATATGACATTGAAATTTGTTGATTCCTTTAGTTTTCTAGCTAGTTCATTAGAAAAACTGGCTTCTACGTTGAATCCTGAACAGTGTAATGAGGTACGAAAGTTTTTCCCAAAACATAATGAGACAAAAAGGCGTGTTTCCGTATTCATATGTGACATCTTTTGATAAACTACGCGAGCGACAATTACCATCTAAGGAACATTTTTTTGATACCTTAAAAGGTGTTGATATCTCTGATGAGGAATATGCACGAGCTCAACTAGTATGGAATACTTTCAACTGCACAACTATTAGTGATTATGCAAAGTTATATTTAAAAACTGATGTGTTGCTTCTTGCCGACGTCTTTGAGAATTTTCGCAAAGCTTGTCTTAAGGAATATAAGTTGGATCCAGCTCACTACCTTACCGCTCCTTCCCTGAGTTGGGATGCTATGTTGAGATGTACTCAGATTGAACTACAACTTTTAACCGATGTGGATATGCTTCACTTCTTCAAAAAAGGAATTCGAGGCGGAGTAGCTCAATGCAGCAAGAGGAAAGCTGTAGCAAACAATAGATACTTGGAAACCTTTGATGTGAACAAACCAGAGAGCTACATAATGTTTTTAGATGCTACAAACCTTTATGGTGCTGCAATGAAGGAATATCTACCATTTGGTGACTTTAGGTGGTTAACTGAATCTGAAATTGAATTATTCGATGTTGATACTATTGAAGATGATTCGCCTAAAGGATATGTTTTGGAAGTGGACTTGGAGTATCCTACCAACCTGCATGATGCACATAACGATCTTCCTTTCTGCCCGGAAAGTATCATCCCTCCAAAATCCAAATATTCAAAGCTGATACCGAACTTGAACGATAAAACCAAATACATAATACACTATCGTAACCCTAAACAGTGTTTGAAAAATGGTTTAAAATTGAAAAAGATTCACAGAGTTATCGAGTTTTCACAGTCTGCGTGGCTAAAGACATACATTGAACTTAACACCAGTCTACGCAACAAAGCTACAAATGCCTTTGAAAAAGATTTGTTTAAACTTTTAATCAATGCAATCTTTGGAAAAACGATGGAAAATGTTGAAAAAAGAAAACGTATAATTATATCAAGTCATTGGGAAAACACCAGAGGATCCCTGGGAGCGAAAACTTTAATTGCGAAACCAGAATTCAAATCTTGTTCTGTGTTTAACGATAATTTGGTGGCGGTTCAACTGAATAAAATTAAAGTAGTGTATGATAAACCGTTATATGTAGGATTTTCAGTTTTGGATATTTCAAAGACTATAATATATGAGTTTTATTATGATTATGGTAAACAACAGTATGGTGATTCTGTTAAGTTGTGTTATACGGATACTGATTCATTAGTGTTGGAAGTATTTACTGAAGATTTCTACAAAGACATGAAGGAAAATATTGAATATTTCGATACATCCAATTATCAGACAAATAATATCCATGACATTCCTAAAACAATATCTATTGTCGGTAAAATGAAAGACGAGTTTGCTGGTGTAGTTGTTGAGTCTTTCTATGGAACTGGTGCTAAAGCATATTGTGTTAAATTATCGGAACGATTCAACAAGTCTGATATTTTAAAGAAGGCTAAAGGTATTTCTAAACATATAATTGAAACTCAACTACATCTTAATGACTATAAACAAATCGTTGAAACTGGTGGTATTGTATATAGAAAAAAGTATGTTTTTTTTTTCAATATGCATATTATCCACACAGAATTAAAAAACAAGGTGGCTCTTTCTTCAAAGGATGATAAGAGGTATGTAATACCACATGACACAAATACTCTAGCATGGGGGCATTTTCTCCTAAATCCATCCTCCAATTCAGGCACATTAGATGATCTTCTCCAAGCATTAGAAGAAGAAGAAGCAGTGGAGAATTTTTTCAGTGATGTGAATATAGAAGAATACTTAGATTCTACAGATTTTGATTTTTTAGATGTTTAACAAAAAATAAATGTTATTTATATACTTATTTCTTTTATTTCAACAAACGAAGGACAATTTTATAAAATATTGTACCACTCACAATAGTAGAACATGTAGCTATATAATATAATATATAAGTATGCGTATTTATGTGTGTGCTTGCGACCTGGTGAACTGCATACAACTGCAACCATTCAGATTCTTGGTAGTTTCCATTACCTTTGAAAAGACGCACTTTGTATGTAGTACTATTGGTAGGTATTTCAGCTTTTAGGGTTACTGCATTATTTGGTGTATACGATTCCATTCGTATCCATTTTTCAGGCCAACTATCATTTTTTGTACCATTACTATCAAAACATACAAACACTTCTCTAATATTATATGGATGCTGTATTAAAAGGTAGTTACCAATAATAGCTTGCAATATTATAAACGTTGGGGCCTGCATATCGACTAATACTAAATAAATGTTAATATATCCAATCTTTTATATATGATTTTTTGACGTTTCACATTTTTGTGTATTTCATTTCTATTATTATTGGTGGCACCCTTGTTTCTAGTCGGGCAGTGTTGGATAATAGCATGGATTAAATATTGTTGTATCAATCAACCCCTCTCCTACCAATTCACCAGAGTCATCCTCTTGTACATCACTATTTTTTACGATTTGCACTTTTAATTCGTGGATACAGTTCACATTTAACAGGCTATACAAATCACATGGAATTACAAATTCGTAGATAGTATCATGTTTGAAATATCTATAGCCGATTCCAATGTTCTTATTATTTACATCTTTGATACACCAATATACAGCATTTGCAGCGATACTTGCTAATCTTGGAGCACTGTAGTATAAACAGTCTGAATTAAAAATAAGCTATGGTGTAACACACCTACTAGCTTCCATTTCTACTCAAATTAATAATAATTCACTCACTACTCTTCACTACATATAGTGTAATTGACTACTGCTCTGTATACCCCCTCCTATTAAATGTAGTTACTTTCGGTGCACCCTGTATATACCCCACTCTTATTATATGTCGGAGCATATTGAATTTTAACGCACCATTCGTATACTGATGTTTCCAATGAACACATACATACTTTCGCAACCCTCTGTATATATCCCACTCCTATTATATGTCATTACCCTGTATAATTTTTATTTTCCGTCACTGCATATTAGAGAGGTCAGTTGCGGTCATTCGTACCTTACTTCTTTGGTCCCCCATTACATAGATTGTGAAAGTAGGTCAGTTACTTGACTTCCGTGAATCCCCATTATAGATGGCGGAAGTAGGTCAGTTACTCGCTTCAAAGCTACCCCATTTTATATCTACTGCTCTTCATGAACATCTCATGAAGAGAAACCATATCCACGAAATCAATCAGTGGCTGATAAAACTAAAGCAATCTATAATTACCGACTTTCCTGAGCTCGCAGGACAACTGAAAACACCTTTGGCATTCTTTGTGCATTTTTTCGAATATTTTTTCAGCCAATTGCTACGCATCCGGAAACCACGGATAAACTAATAATGTGTGCCTGTATTTTATATAATCTTCTGCGAGAAGCAAATATACTTCCGACATCGACTAATAGTACAGAGAAATACTCACTACCTACAGAAAATTTACTTCCACTAATTCACAACAACGTACGGGGGGCAAATATAGCAGTCCAAATTCGTGAGACATTTAAAACGTATTTTAATGGACCCGGAGCTGTAGCATGGCAGGAACAGCATTACCGAGAAAACTAAATCAATCACAGCAATGTAAACTATTATAAATAAATATTTTTTATGGTATTGAGAAGTTGTATTATTGTATTACCTGTTATTTGAAGTATCTGGGCTTTTCCTTCCATAAACTGTGTTTTAGTTGGGTTTTTCTGTAATCTTTACATTGAACATTATACAAACATTCATGACTTCTAACAAAATCTATCAATATTTCGTCCTGCTCACTCGTCCATTCAGTGTGTTTTATTCCAGAACACATTACGCTACAAAAAAACACTATTACATCGTAAAATTTGTAATATATAAATCATAAATACCTATTTTATCAGTTTTATAATATAAAAACAGACGAAATCACAACACATCACCACCGTAATAAACCGTTGACGAACTGTTTCTCGCCGCAATGGCTACCGCATTCACTATGCCGGCACCGTCATATTGCGTTGAGGTGACCACCCACGCTTCCTTAAAAACCACTGCTGATGATGTGCAAGGTACAGTTTTCTATGACGTCATTCGACGCATTATTGCGGTCGCAATTTGTCGGTACCGCTTTCGAGGAAACCAGGGCTGAAGCTACGGTTTCCTAGGAAAGCGTTGCCGTACTAGAGCGGCCGTAATATGTAGGCCGTAATAATTTTTATCGTCAACGAATATGACGGACGACATAGCGGTGACAATAGTTGTAAAGTTAGAACAGTTCGTAATAATTTTTTGCCGGGGAAAGTCGCGCTCCTGAAATGAATGATTTTGATATCGCGATGTTAATATTTTTGGAAGACGAAGAGTCTTCATCGGATGAAGATGCCAAAAGGTCGGAAGAATCTGAAATTTATAAAAATCGAAGAACCGAAGGCGTTTATGAAGTTTTAATACGCCGCCATCTTCAAGTCAATGATGTAAAATTCAGGGAATATTTTCGCCTGACACCAATATTATTTGATTACATATTAAACCACATTAAAGAAGATATTACCTCTAAACCATGTAACAGAAATAAGACTCCAATAACCCCTGAGCAAAAACTTTGTTTATTTCTAAGGTAAGTTGTAATTATATAAATTTTTCACAAATTAGTTATAAAAAAATTTCCTGTGTTATCTGGGAAAGGTAAAGGTACCGCCGATGAGTCAGAAAAGTTATTTACAGGAGTACATGAAGCTGTAGAACCTTGGTTTAGATAATAGTCAGAGTAATTACTCCTCTCATTAGATGTAGCAGAGGTTGGTCGGCTAAGGTCTGTACAGGTTTGCCGCTCAAAATATCTTAATTCGGCATTTCCAACAATGGTGCCTATTTGTAATTTTAGATAAATTCGTTCCTTTTCGGGTAACTTTTTTTCACTTTTCGCCATAGAAGCAAAGAATCATCTTGTGTGTCGGATTGTTGGCCTTTGTCAGCTATTGTCTTAAGAAGTTTCAAGCGTTCCTCAGAATTTGACGAAGTTTTCTGCCTTTTTGCTATTTTGGAACTTCCACAATGCTTTTCCCTGTCTTTAATATTGTTACCTTCCTTTGAAGGTATCTCCCTTTGAGGAGCAAGAATTTCATCCTGTGTGGAGGTCTTCTTGTGAAAAATCGTCTGGGTCAGCGATGTTGGTATTTTCTTCCAAACTCCCAATATTGGTGATAGTGCTGAATTAAAAAAAAACAATGTTTATAATAGTAATAATTTATGGAAATTTTAGATTTTACCTTCTCTTTATGGAGCAGTAGCTATCCAAGAATGAGAGTAGTTCAGCTCTTTTTTTTGCAGCTTCACCGGGAGAACCTGTGCCTGGTTTTCCCTTTCGTCTGACGTAGTAGTCCCGCACATAAGCCCACCTTTTACTGCACTCGGTATCTACAAAATAAAGTTCATTTACTTCAGAGTTTTGTTATTTGTTGTTGTTGTTATTTTTTAGGTATCTTGCAACAGGGGAATCCTTCAGATCATTAGCTTTTCAGTTCAGAATATGTCATTCATGGATAAGCTTTATGATCAAACAGGTGGCCGCCAGCACAGTCAGGAGACTACTGAATGTGGTAATGCTGTCTCCAACAATGGATCAATTAAAAAAAATGCAACTACCTTTATGTCGTCTTGGAACTTTCCGAACTGCTTGGGTGCCATAGGCAAACACATAAGAATAAAATCACCTAAAAACAGTGGACCTGCTTTTTTTAATTATAAAGAATTTTATTCCATTGTTATGCTAGCAATTGTTGATGCAGATTGCAAGTTTATAGCGATAGATATCGGTTCTTATGGGATGCTGGAATTTTCTTGAAAAGTCAATTTGGAAGGAAAATTCAGAATAATGACTTCAATATACCCCCTCCGCAAACACTTCCAGGTACAGATATTAGCCTACCGTGCGTCATTCTTGGAGACGAAGCTTTTGCACTACATGAAAATTTGATGAAACCATACCCGAGAAGACAATCATTAATTGATCACTCTAAAGCCATATATAACTATAGACTATCTCGCGCAAGACGAACAACTGAGAACTCCTTTGGAATACTCTGTGCATATTTCAGAATTTTTTTCCAGCCCATTGCAACTACACCGGAAACTACCGATAAGCTAGTTACATCTGCCTGTATTTTGTATAATATTTTAAGAGAATCTAAAATACTTGCTCCTAATGAAGGTGCCATGGATGACAATCTTCCACTATTACCAACCCAAAATTTATTTCCAATGGCCGAAACCAATATTCGTGCTCGAAAGTCACCTACACAAATTCGTGATGCATTTAGAACATATTTTAACGGGACAGGTCAGGTAGAATGGCAAAACAATCTTCTTGTGCAACATTGAAAATACTTTATCCTGTAATAATGCATTATAAAAATACCATCATTAAAAATTAAAAAATATGTAAAAGTAGTACGTACCTGTTTTATTTTTTATAATGTCTGCCATTTCCCGCCAAAGGTTAAGTTTCATTTGTGTTTTTTTGTAGTCCTTACATTTTATATTGTATAAGGACTCATGACTCCTCACAAAATCAATTAAAATTTCGTCTTCCTCCATTGTCCAATCTAAATTTTTATTATTAGTACTATTGCCAGACATAATTTGAAAAATCCAACGAATGCCACCAAAAATATGCTTGAAGTCTCTCACCGTACAAAAACGTTGCATTCACTGTTTCTCGCCGCTATGCCGGCCGTCTCGATGATAGCGCTGCCGCTATTTTGCATGACGGTGTTGGCTACCGTTCTCTAAAAAACCGCTTACATATAAAATGCACGGACAGCGTTTTATTACGACCGCTCTAGTACGGCACCGCTTTCCTAGGAAACCGTAGCTTTAGATATTTACCCGGTGATGAGAATGGATAAGTAATGCCTTTATGTCTTGTAGGCGACGAAGCTTTCGGCTTATCTAAAAACATATTACGTCCATATGCTCGTCGTAATCTCACGGTACAGGAGAAAATATTTAATTATCGTCTATCTCTAGCTCGTCGTATGGTAGAATGCACTTTTGGTATTTTATGCAATAAGTGGAGAATTTTACACAGACCACTAGATGTCCATATCGAATTTTGTGACAAACTAGTTTTAGCCTGTTGTATTTTACATAACTATGTGCGTGTGAAAGACGGAATGCACTTGCCTGATACGGATTATGTAAGTCCGCTTAACAATGTAGCAAGACATAATGCTAATGCACCCATGACTTGTGCAAATATCCGAAACTATTTTGCTCAGTATTTCACCTCTCCCCAAGGATCGGTACCGTGGCAATATGATAATGTTTAAAATAATGTAAAAGTTCTTATATACTTATTAACTTACCTGTCTTTTTTTGTCTTGCAGAGATAAGTCGCCCCATACATTTCCAAAAATTTGTACAGAGATTTCTTCCCAACATCTCTTTTTTATATTTTTGTATTTCTTCTATCAACACTTCATTGTCTACAAAATCATCCAAACGGATTGATTCCCCCATTTCATTATTTCATTAATGCAAAACAATATGCACATGCACACCGAACACCAACCCGCACGTGACAAAAAGTTTCCAGTGAGCGCACTATGTACAATATGGTATGGTCAAGTGACAGTCACTTTTTGTCCGTACGTTTCCACAGACAGGTGACAAGCGAAAAATTGTCACTGTGACAAAAAGTTTCTAGTCAGCGCTTAGCAACATAGAAAGAACTTTCCTTTCTATTCCCTCAAGGCCGTATGACATCATGTAGATTCCGATTTCGTTTTCTGTATAGTTTTCAATGTTGACAAAAATTGTATAGTGTCATACGAGCATGTAGTTTTCAATATCGAATACTGTACAGAAATACCATTCCCTATCATATTTCTGTACAGTTTCTGCGCTAGTTTCTGCACAATAGGTCAAATATCGGTCGGTGTCAGATGGTGTCGTGTTTATGTTTAGCCTAACCAAACCTAACCTTCTTTATCTCTGTGTTTAGCCTAACTATAATAATAATAATAATAATAATAATAATAATAATAATAATAATAATAATAATAATAATAATAATAATAATAATAATAATAATAATAATAATAATAATAATAATAATAATAATAATAATCCTAGTCACACCGGAATACGGGGCAATGATTTGGTTGATACTGCTGCAAGACTAGCAACAGTGCAAGAAAATATAGAAGACATTCCTATTCAGCCAAATGACCTAAAATGCTACCTAAAACAACAAGCCCAACAAACATGGCAAGAGCAATGGAATACCACAGACACCCAACTAAGACACATCAAACAAAATGTAGATGCTTGGAGATCCCCCATAAATCTGACAAGAAGAGAACAAGTTGTAATTACCAGAATGAGAATTGGACACACAAACTGTACATCCCTGTACATGCTTAACGCTGGTAGACAACCAAGATGTGAATTCTGCCAATCTAACTTAACAGTTAAACACATTTTACTACAATGTACCCGATATAATGCATTACGGCAAACACATAATATACCAGATGAATTAAAGAACTGCCTAGGAGATAACCCTAATGTTCTGAAAAGAATAATACAATTTTTACGCGAATCCGGTTATTTCTCGAAAGTGTAATAACCTAATAATTTAAAAAAATTAAGATTGAGAATTAGTGAAAGCGGCTAATGACCTGTGATGTCGATGCCGTAGAAAAGAAAAAAAAAATAATAATAATAATAATAATAATAATAATAATAACGGAGATGTGTTACTACCTAATGGGAACATTATAAATGCCATGCAAAATGGTGAAACCTACAAATATCTAGGATTTCAGCAAGCTAAGCTACTAGACCAGAAGCAAGCAAAAACCAAAATTCGAGGACAGTTCACTCAAAGGATAACTGCTTTATTGAAATCCCAGTTGAACGCAGGAAATCTTGCCAAAGCAATTAACACCTACGCCATACCGGGCCTGACATACTCATTTGGAATTCTGAAGTGGACAAAAACAGAACTGGAAGATATCCAAAGAACAACGCGAACCATTATGACCAAACACAAATGTCACCACCCGACATCATCAGTTATTAGGACCACTCTACCAAGAAAAGAGGGAGGGAGAGCTCTAACGGACATAGTTAATTTACATTACAAACGAATATCCCAACTCCAAAAATTCTTCATTTGCAAGGCTCAAACATCTAAATTGCATGAGCTGGTCGCGAAAGCAGATAAAAACTATTCACCCTTAGATCTTGTAAACCCTGATAATAAACTTGAAATCGTTACAGACTCTGACAAACAGGCAGAGTGGGCCCAGAAAGTGCTCCATGGTCGACATCATCACGACCTCAATTAATCATATATCGACAAAAAAGCATCAAATAAGTGGCTCTCTGATGGAACATTGTTTCCAGAAACAGAAGGATTCATGATGGCGATCCAAGACCAAGTAATTAATACCAACAATTACAAGAAATTTATTATAAGAGATCCAAATATCGTATCGGACAAGTGCAGAAGGTGTCAACAAACAACAGAGACAATACAACACATTACGTCGGGATGTTCAGCCATAGCTAACATTGATTACCTACGCAGGCACAATCAACTTTGCAACATCATCCATCAGAAGTTGGCCAACAAATTTGGATTAGTTAACACCTACACGCCTTATTACAAGTACCATCCGCATGCAGTTCTAGAGAATGCTGATTTCAGACTATACTACGATAGGTCAATTATCACCGATAGACGGGTGACGAATAACCGGCCTGATATTGTGGTTGTGGATAAAAACGCTAACTCGGTTCTCCTAGTGGATGTTGCTGTACCCAATAACAATAATATTTTAGACAAATACAACGAGAAAATTGCAAAATACACCGATCTTGCAATTGAGGTAGGACAGATGTGGCAGGCAGAGAAAGTAGAGGTGGTGCCGGTCATTGTTTCATCTACGGGACTTATCCCCAAAACTCTACAAGACAGCCTCACCAAACTAGGTCTTCACAAAAACACATACATCGATCTGTAGAAGGCTGCAATTTTGAATACTTGTCACACTGTCCGTAAATTTCTAAATATGTAACTGCTGTGCCTAATCCCATTTGCGTTTACACACGCTCGGGATAGGTGAACATTACCAGCAAGAGCTGAGCAAGAGTACACTTGAGTTGGAAATAATAATAATAATAATAATAATAATAATAATAATAATAATAATAATAATAATAATAATAATACTACCAAGAAAAGAGGGAGGGAGAGCTCTAACGGACATAGTAAATTTACATTACAAGCAAATATCCCAACTCCAAAAATTCTTCATTGGCAAGGCTCAAACATCTAAATTGCATGAGTTGGTCGCGAAAGCAGATAAAAACTATTCCCCCTTAGATCTTGTAAGCCCTGATAATAAACTTGAAATCGTTACAGACTCTGACAAACAGGCAGAGTGGGCCCAGAAAGCGCTCCATGGTCGACATCATCACGACCTCAATCAACCATATATCGACAATGAAGCATCAAATAAGTGGCTCTCTGATGGAACATTGTTTCCAGAAACAGAAGGATTTATGATGGCGATCCAAGACCAAGTAATTAATACCAATAATTACAAGAAATTTGTTATAAGAGATCCAAACATCGTGTCGGACAAGTGCAGAAGGTGTCAACAAACAACAGAGACGATACAACACATTACGTCGGGATGTTCAGCCATAGCTAACATTGATTACCTACGCAGGCACAACCAACTGTGCAACATAATTCACCAGAAGTTGGCCAACAAATTTGGATTAGTTAACACCTACACGCCTTATTACAAGTACCATCCACATGCAGTTCTAGAGAATGCTGATTTTAGACTATACTACGATAGGTCAATTATCACCGATAGACGGGTGACGAATAACCGGCCTGATATTGTAGTTGTGGATAAAAAAGCTAACTCGGTTCTTCTAGTGGATGTTGCTGTACCCAATAACAACAATATGTTAGACAAATACAACGAGAAAATTGCAAAATACACCGATCTTGCAATTGAGGTGGGACAGATGTGGCAGGCAGAGAAAGTAGAGGTGGTGCCAGTCATCGTTTCATCTACGGGACTAATCCCCAAAACTCTACAAGACAGCCTCACCAAACTAGGTCTTCACAAAAACACATACATCGATCTGCAGAAGGCTGCAATTTTGAATACTTGTCACACTGTCCGTAAATTTCTAAATATGTAACTGCTGTGCCTAATCCCATTTGCGTTTACACACGCTCGGGATAGGTGAACATTACCAGCAAGAGCTGAGCAAGAGTACACTTGAGTTGGAAATAATAATAATAATAATAATAATAATAATAATAATAATAATAATAATAATAATAATAATAATAATAATAATAATAATAATAATAATAATAATAATAATAATAATAATAATAATAATAATAATAATAATAATAATAATAATAATAATAATAATAATAATAATAATAATAATAATACCCCCGTCTCCCAGATAAAGATGAGCTAACGGAGTACTGGTCTTCTTTATGGTCGAACCCTATCGAACATAAATCCAACGCTCACTGGATAAGAACTGAGGAGGAAAAAATTAACATTGAACCAATGCCTTTCGTTAACTTGACAACAAGCGAGGTAACCGAAGCTATAAAGAGCACCAGTAATTGGAAGACACCAGGAGTTGACCATGTCCAAAACTTCTGGTATAAGAAGTTTGACAGTCTGCATGAAGCAATGGCAAGATCATTTACACATATTCTGCAGCATCCAGAAGATACACCACCGTTTCTGACACTGGGTTCGACCCACTTGCTTCCCAAAACGCATCAAACTCACGATCCTACGCAGTATAGACCTATAACATGCCTTCCAACTATATATAAAATATTAACGTCTTGCATTACTAACCGTATTTACAGACATGCCGATCAAAACAACATCTTGTCGGAAGAACAAAAAGGGTGCAGACGAGATCACCAAGGCTGCAAAGAGCAACTCATCATCGATTCGGTAATACTAAAACAGGCGCAGAAGGAACAGCGCAACATCTACACGGCTTTCGTTGATTATAGGAAAGCATTTGATAGCGTTCCACATTCCTGGCTTGTTAAAGTTTTGCAAATTTACAAAGTACACCCCACTCTTGTTACTTTTCTTGAATCATCGATGAAGCACTGGCGAACGAACCTTCATTTACAAATAAATGGTCAATACCTCGAAACTGGTGAAATTTCTATCCGTAGGGGGATCTTCCAAGGCGACTCCCTGAGTCCACTTTGGTTTTGTTTGGCAATGAATCCACTCTCCAATCTACTTAACGATACGGATTACGGCTTCAGAATCAAGGCCAACAGAAACACTAGCTGCACTGTTTCCCACCTCTTATACATGGATGACATCAAAATATACGCATCAAACCAGCGTCAAATTCAACATTTACTTAATATTACTGAAAAATTTTCCAGCGATATACAAATGGGATTTGGATTAGACAAGTGCAAAACCTTAAATATCGAGAAGGGTAAAATCGTTAACGGAGATGTATTACTACCTAATGGGAACATTATAAATGCCATGCAAAATGGTGAAACCTACAAATATCTAGGATTCCAGCAAGCTAAGCTACTTGACCAGAAGCAAGCAAAAACCAAAATTCGAGGACAGTTCACTCAAAGGATATCTGCTTTATTGAAATCCCAGTTGAACGCAGGAAATCTTGCCAAAGCAATTAACACCTACGCCATACCGATCCTGACATACTCATTTGGAATTCTGAAGTGGACAAAAACAGAACTGGAGGATATTCAAAGAACAACGCGAACCATGATGACCAAACACAAATGTCACCACCCGACATCATCAGTTATTAGGACCACACTACCAAGAAAAGAGGGAGGGAGAGCTCTAACGGACATAGTAAATTTACATTACAAGCAAATATCCCAACTCCAAAAATTCTTCATTGGCAAGGCTCAAACATCTAAATTG
The DNA here is from genome assembly GCA_947563755.1 of Lochmaea crataegi. Classification (NCBI taxonomy): domain Eukaryota; kingdom Metazoa; phylum Arthropoda; class Insecta; order Coleoptera; family Chrysomelidae; genus Lochmaea; species Lochmaea crataegi. The sequence goes on from OX387429.1 coordinate 45,481,418, forward strand.
CATGAGCTGGTCGCGAAAGCAGATAAAAACTATTCCCCCTTAGATCTTGTAAGCCCTGATAATAAACTTGAAATCGTTACAGACTCTGACAAACAGGCAGAGTGGGCCCAGAAAGCGCTCCATGGTCGACATCATCACGACCTCAATCAACCATATATCGACAAGGAAGCATCAAATAAGTGGCTCTCTGATGGAACATTGTTTCCAGAAACAGAAGGATTTATGATGGCGATCCAAGACCAAGTAATTAATACCAATAATTACAAGAAATTTGTTATAAGAGATCCAAACATCGTGTCGGACAAGTGCAGAAGGTGTCAACAAACAACAGAGACGATACAACACATTACGTCGGGATGTTCAGCCATAGCTAACATTGATTACCTACGCAGGCACAACCAACTGTGCAACATAATTCATCAGAAGTTGGCCAACAAATTTGGATTGGTTAACACCTACACGCCTTATTACAAGTACCATCCACATGCAGTTCTAGAGAATGCTGATTTTAGACTATACTACGATAGGTCAATTATCACCGATAGACGGGTGACGAATAACCGGCCTGATATTGTAGTTGTGGATAAAAAAGCTAACTCGGTTCTTCTAGTGGATGTTGCTGTACCCAATAACAACAATATGTTAGACAAATACAACGAGAAAATTGCAAAATACACCGATCTTGCAATTGAGGTGGGACAGATGTGGCAGGCAGAGAAAGTAGAGGTGGTGCCAGTCATCGTTTCATCTACGGGACTAATCCCCAAAACTCTACAAGACAGCCTCACCAAACTAGGTCTTCACAAAAACACATACATCGATCTGCAGAAGGCTGCAATTTTGAATACTTGTCACACTGTCCGTAAATTTCTAAATATGTAACTGCTGTGCCTAATCCCATTTGCGTTTACACACGCTCGGGATAGGTGAACATTACCAGCAAGAGCTGAGCAAGAGTACACTTGAGTTGGAAATAATAATACCCCCGTCTGGGGGCGGGACCACTCACAAGAATACCCCCAGGGGATAGCCCACCTGTCGTAAAAGGCGACTAAGAGGTTAGATTCCCAGGAATCTAGAGGAGAAAACCTCGATAAAAAATCCAGAATTCAAGGTGTAAGCTTCATCGTGCCGAGGAATGTATGGTCACCTGGAGATGATCGTGAACGATGCCCTGCGAGAACTTGGCGACTCTCGCTTGTATGCAGCTTCACTGCGGCAAGGGAGCACTACCGTAGCGAATAGTATTTCTTCCCGTCTCGTGGGATCATTTATGAATGAAACCAAAAAATTAAATTTAAACACAGTTGGAGATTTGGGAGCTGGATCTTCTACTGCCAATAGACAGCTTCAAAAGCAAAACATGAATCAGGAGACGACGGTACAGCCTCGGTTCCTGATCGTGAAGAAAAAAGAAGGGGATTTCGCAAACACGAATCCCTTCTTGATACACAAATATATGTATGGACAAGTGGGACAAGTAAAGAATATGAGGAAAATAAAAGAAGGACTATTGATAGAGACAAGCTCTGCGGCTCAATCCAAACAATTAACAAAGATGGAAAAATTTCTAGATTTTGACATTGAGGTTATACCACATAGCAGACTGAACCACTGTAAAGGAGTAATTACCTGTCCCGACCTACTCAATTGCACAGAACAAGAAATATTGGAGGAACTTAGAGAACAAGGTATCATTGAGGTGAAAAGGATAAAGACGAAAAAAGAAGGAAATCTTATCGACACATCAAGCCATATTTTAACATTCAACACAACGAAACTACCTAAAGAAGTCAAAGTTGCTTTTTATGTATTGAAAGTACGTCTTTATGTTCCCTCACCTTTACGATGTTTCAAATGTCAAATGTTTGGTCACACTTCAGCAAAATGTACGAAAGAACAAATTTGTGTCTGTGGTAAAGCACTTCACCCCGGCAACAGTTGCGAAACTCCTATTATCTGCATAAACTGTAAAGGACAACATTCTGCACGCTCAAAAGAATGCCCAATCTACAAAAAGGAAGCAGCCATTCAAGAAATTAAAATAAAAGAAAATATATCTTTCGCAGAAGCAAGAAGAAAGGTCAACATTCGCACTCCCATCCCAAATATTTCCTATGCCCAAGCCGCCTGTAATGAATCTAGCCCCCTACCCCCTCCTCCTCCTCCTTCAGTACCAGAATTCTCCATCCAGGATTTAACGAAAGAATTAATCCCTCACTTAATAAATTCCCTAAAAGCCCACTTTTTATTGAGCCCTACACATCTAACTCAATCTGAGTCATCAACACGTCTCTCAAGAAGAACCGATTACTCGAAAGAATCAAAAATTCGAAAACGAACAGATAGCTCAGACCTAGAATCAACCCATAGTGAAGCAACATCAAATAGTCAAACGAAGAGAAAAAAAAAACCTGGATGGCCAAGAGGAAAACCTAGAAAACCTTCCAGTGCTCAACATTCAGATAATATGGATGTTGATCATTCGAAGCAATAATAATGTGATTTCTTACTGTGATATTATAAAAATATATACCGAAACGATATACCCACCTTATATACTCATTTACTATTTTATTTTATTTTAACTATATACACATTTATATTTCTTACAAAAAAGTTTTTATATACATATACAATATTTTATTTATAACTATATATACAAATAATCTCTACAATAAATATCTTATACATTTATATCATATAATCTGACAAAAGAACTACATAATATTATACAATGGAATTGTAATGGAATTAAAAACCACTATGCTGAATTGAAAAATCTAGTTGTAGAGAACTCACCTTTTTGCATATGTATACAAGAATCCCACCTAAAGCCAAACGAAAATTTTAGATTGAGGGGATACAAAAGTTATAGAAAAGATGTCATACCAAGAGACAGAGCCAGGGGAGGAGTTATTACATTTATTAAAGAAAATATTAATACACATGAAATAAACATCAGAACAGATCTACAAGTAATGACAGTCACCATTCCATATCCTTGCAATATTACTATCTGCAATATTTATCTACCAGATACCAAATGGACCTATACGCAATTCAAAAACTTGGTCGAACAAGTGCCAATGCCATTGCTCATACTAGGAGACTTGAATGCACATAATGAAATATGGGGGTCGGAAAAAACAGATGCTGGGGGTCGTAGAATAGAGCAAGTAATTAATGAGTTTGATCTAGTAATAGTTAACACAGGCGAAGGCACATATATTAACTCTAGATCAAATACAATGTCAGCAATCGATCTTTCTATATGCTCACCTAGTATCGCTCCAGTACTCAATTGGAAACCTATAGCAACCACCAGCGATCATCTACCAATAAAAATAGAATTTGCAGGCGCAATTATCAACGAAGAAACACCTAGTAAATGGAATATAAATAAAGCGAACTGGCAACTCTATCAATCCATACTAGAAAACGAAACCACGACACAGTTTGAAGACAATAAAATTAGTAATCTAACAACGAAAATCATTAACGCCGCAAAATTGTCTATACCAAAAACAAGTGGAACTGCCAGAACGAAAAATAAAGTGCCATGGTGGAATAAAGATATAGAAGTAGCCATTAATGCGAAGAAAAGAGCATTCAATGCATTCAAAAGAAATCCTACTCAGGAAAATATGATCCACTTCAAAAAATTAAGGGCAAAAGCGAGATACCAAATAGTAAACGGGAAAAAAAGTAGTTGGCAATCATATGTAAGCTCTATTAATTTAGACACCCCCCTCGCGGAGATTTGGCAAAAGGTGAGAAAAATTATGGGCAAAAATTTCCCGCTTCGGCCATTAAGCATTACTCTGGAAAATTCAAACGTTACAGAGCCACGAGATATAGCGGAAGGTTTTGCTAAGTATTTTGAATGCATAAGTTCCTCAAACCATTATACCGATCATTTTAGAAATAAAAAAAATGAAATAGACACCTGCCTTGACTTTTGTTCAAAAGAGTACTCCTCATACAACGCTATGTTCACTATTAGAGAACTTGAAGAGGCCCTCAATAATGCAAATAATTCTGCAGCCGGAGAAGATGAAATCCCGTACGAGTTAATCAAGCTATTACCGGTAAATAAAAAATACGAGTTACTTGCCATATACAATGAGTTATGGGTAAACGGCCAATATCCCGAGGAATGGAAAAATGCAATAATAATACCAATTGCAAAATCGAATAACAACCTCCAAGAAACAAATAATTATAGACCTATTTCATTAACATGCTGCATTGGAAAAATTCTTGAAAAAATGGTATCTCTTAGATTAATGTGGACTTTAGAAAAAGGTAATATGTTATCTAATGCTCAAATGGGATATAGAAAGAATAGGTCAACTATAGATAGTTTAGTCCATTTAGAATCTGCTATACAAACCGCATTTGCAAAGAGAGAACACATGGTTGCAATATTTTTCGACCTAGAGAAAGCGTTTGATACTACATGGCGATACGGAATACTCAAGAGACTATATGATTGGAATTTTAGAGGAAATTTACCAAACTTTATAAAAAATTTCTTAGAAGACCGAACATTTCAAATAAGAATAGGAAAAACCTTTTCGGATCGATATTACTTGGAAAATGGCATACCGCAAGGCTCTACACTAAGCGCTACTCTCTTTTTGATAGCCATAAATGGCTTAGATGAGGTTATTCCAACACACATAGAAAGAAGTCTATATGTTGATGACTTAGCTATCTTTCTCTCCGGTTCCTCTATGGCAGAAATTAACGAAAGATTACAGACAGCGATTAACAAAATAAGTGAATATGCAGAAAATAACGGTTTTACATTCTCTAGTGCGAAAACACATTGTGTACACTTTTGTAGGACAAGAATACCACAAAACGAACCACGACTATTTTTAAACGGAAATGAAATCAAAGTGGAAAAACAAACAAAATTTCTAGGAATGATATTTGATTCGAAATTACGATGGAAATGTCACATAAACAATTTAATAGATACTTGCAAAAAAAGGCTTAATATAATGAGATCGATTGCTAGCATAAACTGGGGATGTAATAAAGAAACGCTACTTATGTTATACAAGTCACTAATACTCAGTAAAATAGATTATGGTTGCCTAATTTACTCCTCCGCTAGAGAGTCAACTCTCAAACCGTTAGATTCCATTCAAAATACAGCAATAAGAATAGCTCTGGGTGCATATAGGACTAGTCCGTATCTTTCACTTTGCTCTGAATCTGGTATATTGCCACTTAAATATCGCCGATCAATTTTCACGGCAAAATTCGGCGCTAAATTATTCGCTCAGTCAACTCACTACCTATACGAGAAAATCTATCCAATAACCAATAGGGAACAAATATATGTGGATCGACCTTCCATTACTCAGCCGTCCTCATACAGAGTACAAACGATCATGTCTTTAATTGACAGTACTATAGACACCTACCAACTTTCACAATATGAAACATCACCATGGGAAATGAAAGTACCAAAAATACATTTAGAATGTATGAATAACAACAAGAGCGACACACACAACAGGATATTCGTAAACAGAATAAATGAGGTTCTTAGCTCATATCCCGGATGGCTTAAGATCTACACCGATGGTTCCAAAACAGAAACAGGAGTAGGTAGTGCTTTTACTATAGATAACACAACTCATAACTGGACTCTACCACCCGAAGCAAGCATTTATACCGCTGAAATGTATGCAATCTGGCAAGCCCTCAAATATGTGGACCTAAATGCGAATCAAAAGGTAGTGATATTGTCAGACTCTCTCAGTTCACTCAAGGCAATTTCCAATAATTTTCCAAACGATCCACTTGCCAGAATAATACTCTCGACAATCAGATGGCTAGATTCCAAAAACACCTCAGTCGCTTTCATATGGATACCTAGTCATATAGGAATCGACGGAAATGAACTTGCTGACAGAGCAGCGAAAGAGGCTGCAAATGAAGATTCCACAGACCAAATACCCATTTTGATGGAAGATGTTAATAGGAGCATCAAAGATAAAATCAATCAAGATTGGCAAACTGAATGGCAAAATAGCAATTCAGCATTGAGAGTAATTAAAACAAATATAAATCGCTGGACCTGCCCAGCTCGTTTGACAAGAAGAGAAGAAGCAGTTATCACCAGACTCCGACTTGGTCACACCAGGGCCACTCACAGCCACATACTCCTAGGTAAACGCCAACCTATTTGTCAAGTTTGCGATGAACCTATAACGATTGATCATATAATATTCGATTGTCAAAAATATGAAAAGGACAGGAAGGAAATTAAACTACCAAGAAACCTAGAATTATGCTTTAATAATTTTAAATATATCGAAAAAACATTGCAATATTTGAAACAAACAGAAATGTACAGTACAATATGAACAACACTAGGAAAAGCATACGATAAGAAAGACATATAATATGGTTGTTATTATTATTTTTATCAATATAAAATGAAATTAAGACAATGTACTTACCAGTATATTATAGGCTAATGACCGCAGCAGTCGATGCCTTGAACGAAAAAAAAAAAAAAAAAAAAAAAAAAAATAATAATAATAATAATAATAATAATAATAATAATAATAATAATAATAATAATAATAATAATAATATTAGGACCACACTACCAAGAAAAGAGGGAGGGAGAGCCCTAACGGACATAGTTAATTTACATTACAAACAAATATCCCAACTCCAAAAATACTTCATTGACAAGGCTCAAACATCTAAATTGCATGAGCTGGTCGCGAAAGCAGATAAAAACTATTCCCCCTTAGATCTTGTAAACCCTGATAATAAACTTGAAATCGTTACAGACTCTGACAAACAGGCAGAGTGGGCCCAGAAAGCGCTCCATGGTCGACATCATTACGACCTCAATCAACCATATATCGACAAGGAAGCATCAAATAAGTGGCTCTCTGATGGAACATTGTTTCCAGAAACAGAAGGATTTATGATGGCGATCCAAGACCAAGTAATTAATACCAATAATTACAAGAAATTCGTTATAAGAGATCCAAACATCGTGTCGGACAAGTGCAGAAGGTGTCAACAAACAACAGAGACGATACAACACATTACGTCGGGATGTTCAGCCATAGCTAACATTGATTACCTACGCAGACACAATCAACTGTGCAACATCATTCATCAGAAGTTGGCCAACAAATTTGGATTAGTTAACACCTACACGCCTTATTACAAGTACCATCCGCTTGCAGTTCTAGAGAACGCTGATTTTAGACTATACTTCGATAGGTCAATTATCACCGATAGACGGGTGACGAATAACCGGCCTGATATTGTAGTTGTGGATAAAAAAGCTAACTCGGTTCTTCTAGTGGATGTTGCTGTACCCAATAACAATAATATGTTAGACAAATACAACGAGAAAATTGCAAAATACACCGATCCTGCAATTGAGGTAGGGCAGATGTGGCAAGCAGAGAAAGTAGAGGTGGTGCCGGTCATCGTTTCATCTACGGGACTAATCCCCAAAACTCTACAAGACAGCCTCACCAAACTAGGTCTCCACAAAAACACATACATCGATCTGCAGAAGGCTGCAATTTTGAATACTTGTCACACTGTCCGTAAATTTCTAAATATGTAACTAGTATGCCTAATCCCATTTGCGTTTACACACGCTCGGGATAGGTGAATATTACCAGCAAGAGCTGAGCAAGAGTACACTTGAGTTGAAGATAATAATAATAATAATAATAATAATAATAATAATAATAATAATAATAATAATAATAATAATAATAATAATAATAATAATAATAGCGTCAAATTCAACATTTACTTAATATTACTGAAAAATTTTCAAGTGATATACAAATGGGATTTGGATTAGACAAGTGCAAAACCTTAAAGATCGAGAAGGGTAAAATCGTTAACGGAGATGTATTACTACCTAATGGGAACATTATAAATGCCATGCAAAATGGTGAAACCTACAAATATCTAGGATTTCAGCAAGCTAAGCTACTTGACCAGAAGCAAGCAAAAACCAAAATTCGAGGACAGTTCACTCAAAGGATAACTGCTTTATTGAAATCCCAGTTGAACGCAGGAAATCTCGCCAAAGCAATTAACACCTACGCCATACCGATCCTGACATACTCATTTGGAATTCTGAAGTGAACAAAAACAGAACTGGAAGATATTCAAAGAACAACGCGAACTATGATGACCAAACACAAATGTCACCACCCGACATCATCAGTTATTAGGACCACATTATCAAGAAAAGAGGGAGGGAGAGCTTTAACGGACATAGTTAATTTACATTATAATCAAATATCTAAACTCCAAAAGTTCTTCATTGGCAAGGCTCAAACATCTAAATTGCATGAGCTGGTCGCGAAAGCAGATAAAAACTATTCCCCCTTAGATCTTGTAAACCCTGATAAAAAACTTGAAATCGTTACAGACTCTGAGAAACAGGCGGAGTGGGCCCAGAAAGCGCTTCATGGTCGACATCATCACGACCTCAATCAACCATATATCGACAAGGAAGCATCAAATAAGTGGCTCTCTGATGGAACATTGTTTCCAGAAACAGAAGGATTTATGATGGCGATCCAAGACCAAGTTATTAATACCAACAATTACAAGAAATTTGTTATAAGAGATCCAAACATCGTGTCGGACAAGTGCAGAAGGTGTCAACAAACAACAGAGACGATACAACACATTACGTCGGGATGTTCAGCCATAGCTAACATTGATTACCTACGCAGGCACAACCAACTGTGCAACATCATTCATCAGAAGTTGGCCAACAAATTTGGATTAGTTAACACTTACACGCCTTATTACAAGTACCATCCTCATGCAGTTCTAGAGAATGCTGATTTTAGACTATACTACGATAGGTCAATTATCACCGATAGACGGGTGACGAATAACCGGCCTGATATTGTAGTTGTGGATAAAAAAGCTAACTCGGTTCTTCTAGTGGATGTTGCTGTACCCAATAACAACAATATGTTAGACAAATACAACGAGAAAATTGCAAAATACACCGATCTTGCAATTGAGGTAGGACAGATGTGGCATACAGAGAGGGTAGAGGTGGTGCCGGTCATCGTTTCATCTACGGGACTAATCCCCAAAACTCTACAAGACAGCCTCACCAAACTAGGTCTTCACAAAAACACATACATCGATCTGCAGAAGGCTGCAATTTTGAATACTTGTCACACTGTCCGTAAATTTCTAAATATGTAACTGCTCTGCCTAATCCCATTTGCGTTTACAAACGCTCGGGATAGGTGAACATTACCAGCAAAAGCTGAGCAAGAGTACACTTGAATTGGAAATAATAATAATAATAATAATAATAATAATAATAATAATAATAATAATAATAATAATAATAACCCGTGGGGGTACTGGTCCCCTATCGGGCGCTTCCCCAGGTGGTGGATCGGGGAATGCCTTTTAGATATAGAAGGTATCGAGGAAATTAAATACCTCGGAGCGAACCAAAACCAGTTAGTTTCAGGACACGACGGTCTCCATGTAAGGAGCGGTACTCCGACAGCGTCTGTTCTCCATGTAAGGAGCGGCTGACTCAGCACCTGGCAGTAGGTCTAAAATGCGACAATCACGATGTCGAATTGTAAAACAAGATTACCCCAGGTGGGTAGAGCTAAATGCTCAGAATCCCACACTGCTTGTGTACCTAGTACATCGGCTGTCTGCTCCACGGATTCTGGGGGGAGCAATAATTCGAGTGTAAATTCCGGGACCTTAAATCTCAGGAATCGTCAGGTGAATCGACATTGCAACACCTTAAACTCTTGTCGCGTTCAAGTTGGTGCTAGAAGGGCTTGTTCGAAAAATGATTTACCTTCTTCCTCGGTTAGCGGTAGGCGCAGCGTGACACCGAGTAGGGCTACTGCGAACCACACTCAGGGGGAAAACAACATCGATCCTCCGCCACCGGCTTCTGATGTTTCTGGAGTGACGCAAGTCGGCACATCTACGACCACAAAAGCCGGAAAGCCCAGGAAGCGCATGAAGTGGACTATCGAGCTAAACTCATTCATTATGCGCTCCTACTTTAAAATCACGAATATGGAAACTGATATGACGACATACAGATACGCCCTCCACCGTGCATTCGTTGAACATTTTCCAGAATTTCACCATCTCACGGAACAGCGTATTGCTGACCAACGTCGAAGTATTGTGAAAAACAATCTACTACCCGGTCCGACGTTGCAACAAATTCGAGGTGAAGTCCTTCTTGACCTTCAAGATGGCGAGAATGACATAATTACCGATCAGGATACACATAAATCGGAGAATGCACAAGGAGACCACAATGGCGTTGAGGAAATAAACAATGATTGCGACAAAACCACCGATAATGACTATAATACCGAACTTTGTAAAGCACTAGCGGAATTTAATGGCACCAACCCAATACACCGGCCAAAACTACCCAAGCTTCGAACCAATAAGAGCACTAACAGCATACTAGCAGCTGTGAACTTACTACTGCAGAACTATGCTAAAGACTGCGAAGCGCTGGAACAACTTCACACTCTCATCTATTGTGGAGCGGTAGCAGTGATTCGAAGTCACAATCAACAGATCCAATCCCCTAAGAACAATCGAGGTAAAGACTACAAACAGCTCAAGCCTTGGTGGCAACGCCGGCTGGAAAAGTCCATTGATGACATCAGAAGGGAATTGGGGCAGCTTACAGAATTTAAAAACAACTTGAAACCGTCTAGGCGCTTAACAAACAGAGTGAGGAAGATCTATCGAAGAATCAACACTTATACAGGTCACCCACAACATAAACAACATGTATGTGAATATAGCGATTCACTCAGGCAAAAGTTAAAGGCAAAATCAAAACGTTTGTCACGATATGTCAAGTGCACGAAAAGGAAACAACAGAACTACTTATTCAATAACAATCAGAAGTTATTTTACAGGCAACTAAGCGGTACTGTAAACAATCACAACCAAAGTCTCCCAGATAAAGATGAGCTAACGGAGTACTGGTCTTCTTTATGGTCGAACCCTATCGAACATAAATCCAACGCTCACTGGATTAGAACTGAGGAGGAAAAAATTAACATTGAACCAATGCCTTTCGTTAACTTGACAACAAGCGAGGTAACCGAAGCTATAAAGAGCACCAGTAGTTGGAAGACACCAGGAGTTGACAATGTCCAAAACTTCTGGTATAAGAAGTTTGACAGTCTGCATGAAGCAATGGCAAGATCATTTACACATATTCTGCATCATCCAGAAGATACACCACCATTTCTGACACTGGGTTCGACCCACTTGCTTCCCAAAACGCATCAAACTCACGATCCTACGCAGTATAGACCTATAACATGCCTTCCAACTATATAAAAAATATTAACGTCTTGCATTACTAACCGTATTTACAGACATGCGGATCATAACAACATCTTGTCGGAAGAACAGAAAGGGTGCAGACGAGATCACCAAGGCTGCAAAGAACAACTCATCATCGATTCGGTAATACTAAAACAGGCGCAGAAGGAACAGCGCAACATCTACACGGCTTTCGTAGATTATAGGAAAGCATTTGATAGCGTTCCACATTCCTGGCTTGTTAAAGTGTTGCAAATTTACAAAGTACACCTCACTCTTGTTACTTTTCTTGAATCATCGATGAAGCACTGGCGAACGAACCTTCATTTACAAATAAATGGTCAATACCTCGAAACTGATGAAATTTCTATCCGTAGGGGGATCTTCCAGGGCGACTCCCTGAGTCCACTTTGGTTTTGTTTGGCAATGAATCCACTTTCCAAGCTACTTAACGATACGGATTACGGCTTTAAAATCAAAGCCAACAGGAACACTAGCTGCACTGTTTCCCACCTTTTATATATGGATGACATCAAAATATACGCATCAAACCAGCGTCAAATTCAACATTTACTTAATATCACTGAAAATTTTTCCAGTGATATACAAATGGGATTTGGATTAGACAAGTGCAAAACCTTGAATATCGAGAAGGGTAAAATCGTTAACGGAGATGTGTTACTACCTAATGGGAACATTATAAATGCCATGCAAAATGGTGAAACCTACAAATATCTAGGATTTCAGCAAGCTAAGCTACTAGACCAGAAGCAAGCAAAAACCAAAATTCGAGGACAGTTCACTCAAAGGATAACTGCTTTATTGAAATCCCAGTTGAACGCAGGAAATCTTGCCAAAGCAATTAACACCTACGCCATACCGGTCCTGACATACTCATTTGGAATTCTGAAGTGGACAAAAACAGATCTGGAAGATATTCAAAGAACAACGCGAACCATGATGACCAAACACAAATGTCACCACCCGACATCATCAGTTATTAGGACCACACTACCAAGAAAAGAGGGAGGGAGAGCTCTAACGGACATAGTTAATTTACATTACAAACAAATATCTAAACTCCAACAGTTCTTCATTGGCAAGGCTCAAACATCTAAATTGCATGAGCTGGTCGCGAAAGCAGATAAAAACTATTCCCCCTTAGATCTTGTAAACCCTGATAATAAACTTGAAATCGTTACAGACTCTGACAAACAGGCGGAGTGGGCCCAGAAAGCGCTTCATGGTCGACATCATCACGACCTCAATCAACCATATATCGACAAGGAAGCATCAAATAAGTGGCTCTCTGATGGAACATTGTTTCCAGAAACAGAAGGATTTATGATGGCGATCCAAGACCAAGTTATTAATACCAACAATTACAAGAAATTTGTTATCAGAGATCCAAACATCGTGTCGGACAAGTGCAGAAGGTGTCAACAAACAACAGAGACAATACAACACATTACGTCGGGATGTTCAGCCATAGCTAACATTGATTACCTACGCAGGCACAATCAACTTTGCAACATCATCCATCAGAAGTTGGCCAACAAATTTGGATTAGTTAACACCTACACGCCTTATTACAAGTACCATCCGCATGCAGTTCTAGAGAATGCTGATTTTAGACTATACTACGATAGGTCAATTATCACCGATAGACGGGTGACGAATAACCGGCCTGATATTGTGGTTGTGGATAAAAACGCTAACTCGGTTCTCCTAGTGGATGTTGCTGTACCCAATAACAATAATATTTTAGACAAATACAACGAGAAAATTGCAAAATACACCGAACTTGCAATTGAGGTAGGTCAGATGTGGCAGGCAGAGAAAGTAGAGGTGGTGCCGGTCATTGTTTCATCTACGGGACTAATCCCCAAAACTCTACAAGACAGCCTCACCAAACTAGGTCTTCACAAAAACACATACATCGATCTGCAGAAGGCTGCAATTTTGAATACTTGTCACACTGTCCGTAAATTTCTAAATATGTAACTGCTGTGCCTAATCCCATTTGCGTTTACACACGCTTGGGATAGGTGAACATTACCAGCAAGAGCTGAGCAAGAGTACACTTGAGTTGGAAATAATAATAATAATAATAATAATAATAATAATAATAATAATAATAATAATAATAATAATAATAATAATAATAATAATAATAATAATAATAATAATAATAATAATAATAATAATAATAATAATAATAATAATAATAATAATAATAATAATAATAATAATATTAATAATAATAATAATAATAATAATAATTCTTTCGTTAACTTGACAACAAGCGAGGTAACCGAAGCTATAAAGAGCACCAGTAGTTGGAAGACACCAGGAGTTGACAATGTCCAAAACTTCTGGTATAAGAAGTTTGACAGTCTGCATGAAGCAATGGCAACATCATTTTCACATATTCTGCAACATCCAGAAGATACACCACCATTTCTGACACTGGGTTCGACCCACTTGCTTCCCAAAACGCATCAAACTCACGATCCTACGCAGTATAGACCTATAACATGCCTTCCAACTATATATAAAATATTAACGTCTTGCATTACTAACCGTATTTACAGACATGCGGATCATAACAACATCTTGTCGGAAGAACAGAAAGGGTGCAGACGAGATCACCAAGGCTGCAAAGAACAACTCATCATCGATTCGGTAATATTAAAACAGGCGCAGAAGGAACAGCGCAACATCTACACGGCTTTCGTAGATTATAGGAAAGCATTTGATAGCGTTCCACATTCCTGGCTTGTTAAAGTTTTGCAAATTTACAAAGTACACCCCATTCTTGTTACTTTTCTTGAATCATCGATAAAGCACTGGCGAACGAACCTTCATTTACAAATAAATGGTCAATACCTCGAAACTGATGAAATTTCTATCCGTAGGGGGATCTTCCAGGGCGACTCCCTGAGTCCACTTTGGTTTTGTTTGGCAATGAATCCACTCTCCAATCTACTTAACGATACGGATTACGGCTTCAAAATCAAAGCCAACAGGAACACTAGCTGCACTGTTTCCCACCTTTTATACATGGATGACATCAAAATATACGCATCAAACCAGCGTCAAATTCAACATTTACTTAATATTACTGAAAAATTTTCCAGTGATATACAAATGGGATTTGGATTAGACAAGTGCAAAACCTTAAAGATCGAGAAGGGTAAAATCGTTAACGGAGATGTATTACTACCTAATGGGAACATTATAAATGCCATGCAAAATGGTGAAACCTACAAATATCTAGGATTTCAGCAAGCTAAGCTACTTGACCAGAAGCAAGCAAAAACCAAAATTCGAGGACAGTTCACTCAAAGGATAACTGCTTCCCAGTTGAACGCAGGAAATCTCGCCAAAGCAATTAACACCTACGCCATACCGATCCTGACATACTCATTTGGAATTCTGAAGTGGACAAAAACAGAACTGGAAGATATTCAAAGAACAACGCGAACCATGATGACCAAACACAAATGTCACCACCCGACATCATCAGTTATTAGGACCACATTACCAAGAAAAGAGGGAGGGAGAGCTTTAACGGACATAGTTAATTTACATTATAATCAAATATCTAAACTCCAAAAGTTCTTCATTGGCAAGGCTCAAACATCTAAATTGCATGAGCTGGTCGCGAAAGCAGATAAAAACTATTCCCCCTTAGATCTTGTAAACCCTGATAAAAAACTTGAAATCGTTACAGACTCTGACAAACAGGCGGAGTGGGCCCAGAAAGCGCTTCATGGTCGACATCATCACGACCTCAATCAACCATATATCGACAAGGAAGCATCAAATAAGTGGCTCTCTGATGGAACATTGTTTCCAGAAACAGAAGGATTTATGATGGCGATCCAAGACCAAGTTATTAATACCAACAATTACAAGAAATTTGTTATAAGAGATCCAAACATCGTGTCGGACAAGTGCAGAAGGTGTCAACAAACAACAGAGACGATACAACACATTACGTCGGGATGTTCAGCCATAGCTAACATTGATTACCTACGCAGGCACAACCAACTGTGCAACATCATTCATCAGAAGTTGGCCAACAAATTTGGATTAGTTAACACTTACACGCCTTATTACAAGTACCATCCTCATGCAGTTCTAGAGAATGCTGATTTTAGACTATACTACGATAGGTCAATTATCACCGATAGACGGGTGACGAATAACCGGCCTGATATTGTAGTTGTGGATAAAAAAGCTAACTCGGTTCTTCTAGTGGATGTTGCTGTACCCAATAACAACAATATGTTAGACAAATACAACGAGAAAATTGCAAAATACACCGATCTTGCAATTGAGGTAGGACAGATGTGGCATGCAGAGAAAGTAGAGGTGGTGCCGGTCATCGTTTCATCTACGGGACTAATCCCCAAAACTCTACAAGACAGCCTCACCAAACTAGGTCTTCACAAAAACACATACATCGATCTGCAGAAGGCTGCAATTTTGAATACTTGTCACACTGTCCGTAAATTTCTAAATATGTAACTACTCTGCCTAATCCCATTTGCGTTTACACACGCTCGGGATAGGTGAACATTACCAGCAAGAGCTGAGCAAGAGTACACTTGAGTTGGAAATAATAATAATAATAATAATAATAATAATAATAATAATAATAATAATAATAATAATAATAATAATAATAATAATAATAATAATAATAATAATAATAATAATAATAATAATAGGATAGGATAGGATAGTTTATTGACCTCAAATACAATGTTTAGTACATACAGTCATAAATACATAAAGTAAAAATCAAATATAAAATACGATACATTACATTCATGTGAGTAAAATTAAAATAAATATAAATATAAACATTAGAACACAAATAGGACAAAATATTTTACAGAGAACAGCTCATTAAATAAAAACTATGAAAGTAGGAAACTGAAACATGCTTATCAAGAGTTATTGCAAAAAGTAATAAAATCATTCACACTATAAAAACAATGTTGCAGCAGAAAACGTTTCACTAATTTGCTGAAAGCACACTTATTCAACTGTCCAACCACTTTTTCCTTATAATATTTTTGAAATACATTATATAAATTAAAATCTATTCGATTGTTTTGCGATAAGCAGATTCTTGATCTCGACGGTACAAGAGAGGTTGCATTCCGTGTATTATAATTATGAATATCCGCATGGGATACCAGCGAATCGATATTGAGATGAATACTCATCAGAGACTCATAAATGAATATACAAGGAAGCGGAAGGATTTGGAGCTTCTTAAACAGTTTCTGGCATGGGTCGCCATATTGAACATTTGCGATGATACGAACAGCCATTTTTTGTAATGAAAAAACTTTTGAAGCATTTGTTGCTCCGCCCCACAGTATAATACCATAGTTAAGATGACTATGAACGAGTGCAAAATAAACTACTCGAAGAATATTATGACTCAAACAATTTCTAATCTGCTTTAGAGCGAATATTTGCGATGAGATCTTTGAGCATAAGCAATCTATATGAGACGCCCAAGTTAACCGTGAATCTAAAGTTATTCCAAGCAGTTTTACTGGTTCAGAAGCTGGAATAAACTTGCTGGATGTAAAACGAATGTTCTGGGTTTTTGTTTCATTCAGCTTGAGTTGATTACTGTTGAACCAAGATTTTATACTCGACATGCAAGCTTTTGCAAAGTTCCCCTCATCTTTAACCAACGTTGTGGTATCATCAGCAAATAGAACACAACGAGCTTCTCCCAGGGAACTTGGTAAATCGTTTACGTATATAACAAATAATAATGGTCCTAATACAGATCCTTGGGGAACTCCTCTTGAGACCGGAGTCAATTTTGATTCAACATTATCGAAACTTACGTATTGAGACCTGCCTGTTAGATACGAACTGAATAATCTTAGTACATTACCCCTAACACCGTAATATTCTAACTTATCTAAAAGGTATTCAATGTTAACACAGTCAAAAGCCTTAGTGAGATCATACAACGTTGCAAATGTATCATATCTCTCATCAAAGCTTTCAACCACGTTTTCAACAATATTGACTACTGCCTTAATTGTGGACATGTTTTTCCGAAAGCCAAACTGAGAAGGTGACAATAATTTTTTATGTTCTAAAAATGAAACAAGTTTATCTTTAATTAGAATTTCAAAAATTTTACCCACTATTGGTACAATTGCAATTGGCCTGAAGTTATCAGGGTTATTTAAATCTCCCTTTTTATGTATGGGTATAATTTTGGTTATTTTTAATGCTTCAGGCCAGCAGCCCTCCAATAAACATTTATTAAAAAGTATTTCTAATGGTCCAACAAGTGCTTCAAACGAGGCTTTCATCATATGGCTATTCAGCCCATAAAAATCTAAGCAAGTTGAATTTTTTAAACTTGACATTGCCAGTCTGATATCAGATTTCAAAATAGGACTAATAAAAAATGAACCAGAAGGTTTCGAAACATTACGTAGATATTCAAGTGGATGAATGGATTCGTCAGTAATACTCATAGTGATTTTATCTGCTATAGTAACAAAAAATGTATTCAAGTCAGCCGAAGTCAATTCTGTAGCAACATTACCATGAGTTTTAGTATTTTTTTCAGAATTTACTATGTTCCATATAGTTTTGCTTTTATTATCAGATTCATGTATCTTACCAGTATAAAAGACACGTTTTTGTTTTTTTATAGCCTTTTTATAATTTTTACGAGCATTACGGTATTTAATCCAATCAGTAAAAGTATTAGTGTTTTTACGTGTAACGTTAAGTTTAAAAACTTCTCTTTTCATTCCACGAAGAGTATCATTGAACCATTCACACTTACGCATTTTTGGTTTAAATTTTGTTACTGGAAAACACATGTCCACATTTAATGCTAATACACTCATTAGCTTATGGGCTATTACATTTGGATCACAATTTTTCAAATTCAGATCATGCCAATCAATATCACATAGTTTGTTAGAGAAATTACTGATTCTTTTGTTGTTAACTAATCTTTTGTTTGCTAATTTGCTACTAGTCATTGTGGTTGAATTCCCGATTTTAAGGAAAATACCAGTATGATCAGCTAAACTTGGATCATAAATTCCAGTGGAAATCACTTCCGGGCTCATATTGGAAAGGATATTATCCAAGCATGATCTAGTTGTTGGCGTGATTCTTGTTGGATCATTTATATAATGTCTAAAGCCATACATTTTCATGATATTGTGAAGATCCTTCACATGTTCAGTATTAATATCCAGTTCCACATTAATATCCCCCAATATATTGATATTTTTATAAATTTTTGAGAAAGTATACAACAAATCATGAAACTTATCTTTAAAAATTTTAATATCACCATTTGATGATGACCTGTAGACTGTTACTATTAACGTATTTTGGTTAGTTAATTCAATACCACAGAACTCAGCATGAACGGGCATACAAAATTTAGAGCAATCAACTTTTCTTACCATAAGTTTTCCATTACTAAAAATTGCAACACCTCCGTGTTGTTTCTTGTCGCGACAAAAGGATGATTCTAGTTTAAAATTGTTTATATTAATCATTTTTAGTTTATCATTGGTGAGCCAATGCTCAGAAACACAAAAAATGTCAACAGTAAAGTCTTCAAGAATCAAATGTATCTCATCAATCTTATTAGCCAAACTCTGTACATTGATATGTAATACTGAAACAACTATTCTATTATCTAATAGGTCTAAAGAAACGTTGAAACTGCCACTATCTTTCGGTTGCATTGAATTTTCTTGACGGAAAAAAACGATTAAGGACGACACCAGAAGGCCACACCTCAGATTTTAAAATATTTTGTGATTCGTCAGCTGGTAGAGATATTTTGAATGAAGTATAGTCATTTGGATAGCGAGAGTTCAATTTTAACACTTTCACATTTGCAGAGAATTGACAAAGATGCTTTGTTAGCTCTTCTTCTGAAGTGTCGGTGGAAAATTTAGAAGCATGGTAGTGATAGGACTTCTTATTTATAACAGCTGCGGTTAACTTACAGTCCTCAGCATTATTGAGAGACCCCACTAATAAATTTCTTGTTTTATTAGTCGGTTTTCTCAAATAATTAGGTATCAACTTTTTATTAACTGGATGCTCCTTCACGTTTATAATTGTATCACAAATATTCTGAGCTGTCGCGTTTTGTACAGCACCAGCTACTGCAGCCGCAGATATGTTGAAATGGGAATTTTTCGAGGCCGGTTGCTTAGTGGATATATCCATGTTTATTGCAGGAATGTTCGATATCGCTGGGTGGCTCGATGAATCATTCAACTGCTTAACTTGTTTCAATAGAGCAATCTGCTCTGTGAGTGCATGAATAGCAATTTTCTGGTTTTCAATGATCAAATCTTTATCTTTAATAATTTTTTCAAGAAAACCAACTTTAAGACTATCATTATTATTGGTGTTTTCATGTTCACCAACTGATACTACATTTTCAATTGGCATATCTTTCTCTGCAGAAACATCGTTGCAACAAATAGTAGTGTCTTTATTCAACAGTTTTATCTTTAGATAAGCTAAACAACATTTGTGAGAAAGTCTACCACATCTTATACACGTAATACCAGTAGTTACAATTTTATTACACCTCAAACAAGGTAAATCATTATTACTAATACCATTTGAACTATTAGCATTTGAATCTGTCATTTTAAACACGATTTCAACAAAGTTAATAAATACGAAATAATTTCCGAACCACTGGTGGAATAGGTCCTCTGCTTTATAGGTAATTAGAAATAAAAACCAATGCAAAAGTCACACAAAAATAAAAGTCAAACAGGTCTGAATATTGAATTATGATGTAAAAATTAGGAATTGGTACTTGCCAATATTCACACCGAGGTTTAATATTGTTATAAGACGATTACACTAACTTGCACAAATTAAAAACTCAAAGGAACAGTGTTTTTGAGCACATTTGATAGCACATCGATAAAAATATGTCATGGATGGAGTACTGTTCCACCAATAATAATAATAATAA
This sequence comes from Lochmaea crataegi, assembly GCA_947563755.1. Taxonomy (NCBI): domain Eukaryota; kingdom Metazoa; phylum Arthropoda; class Insecta; order Coleoptera; family Chrysomelidae; genus Lochmaea; species Lochmaea crataegi. Next base: position 45,501,846 of record OX387429.1, read on the forward strand.
TAATAATAATAATAATAATAATAATAATAATAATAATAATAATAATAATAATAATAATAATAATAATAATAATAATAATAATAATAATAATAATAATAATAATAATAATAATAATAATAATAATAATAATAATAATAATAATAATAATAATAACTTGAAACCGTCTAGGCGCTTAACAAACAGAGTGAGAAAGATCTATCGAAAAATCAAAACTTTTACAGGTCACCCACAACATAAACAACATGTATGTGAATATATGGATTTACTCAGGCAAAAGTTAAAGGCAAAATCCAAACGTTTGTCACGATATGTCAAGTGCACGAAAAGGAAACAACAAAACTACTTATTCAATAACAATCAGAAGTTATTTTACAGGCAACTAAGCGGTACAGTAAACAACCACAACCAAAGTCTTCCAAATAAAGATGAGCTAACGGAGTACTGGTCTTCTTTATGGTCGAACCCTATCGAACATAAATCCAACGCTCACTGGATAAGAACTGAGGAGGAAAAAATAAACATTGAACCAATGCCTTTCGTTAACTTGACAACAAGCGAGGTAACCGAAGCTATAAAGAGCACCAGTAGTTGGAAGACACCAGGAGTTGACAATGTCCAAAACTTCTGGTATAAGAAGTTTGACAGTCTGCATGAAGCAATAGCAAGATCATTTACACATATTCTGCAACATCCAGAAGATACACCACCATTTCTGACACTGGGTTCGACCCACTTGCTTCCCAAAACGCATCAAACTCACGATCCTACGCAGTATAGACCTATAACATGCCTTCCAACTATATATAAAATATTAACGTCTTGCATTACTAACCGTATTTACAGACATGCGGATCACAACAACATCTTGTCGGAAGAACAGAAAGGGTGCAGACGAGATCACCAAGGCTGCAAAGAACAACTCATCATCGATTCGGTAATACTAAAACAGGCGCAGAAGGAACAGCGCAACATATACACGGCTTTCGTAGATTATAGGAAAGCATTTGATAGCGTTCCACATTCCTGGCTTGTTAAAGTTTTGCAAATTTACAAAGTACACCCCATTCTTGTTACTTTTCTTGAATCATCGATGAAGCACTGGCGAACGAACCTTCATTTACAAATAAATGGTCAATACCTCGAAACTGATGAAATTTCTATCCGTAGGGGGATCTTCCAGGGCGACTCCCTGAGTCCACTTTGGTTTTGTTTGGCAATGAATCCACTTTCCAAGCTACTTAACGATACGGATTACGGCTTTAAAATCAAAGCCAACAGGAACACTAGCTGCACTGTTTCCCACCTTTTATATATGGATGACATCAAAATATACGCATCAAACCAGCGTCAAATTCAACATTTACTTAATATCACTGAAAATTTTTCCAGTGATATACAAATGGGATTTGGATTAGACAAGTGCAAAACCTTGAATATCGAGAAGGGTAAAATCGTTAACGGAGATGTGTTACTACCTAATGGGAACATTATAAATGCCATGCAAAATGGCGAAACCTACAAATATCTAGGATTTCAGCAAGCTAAGCTACTAGACCAGAAGCAAGCAAAAACCAAAATTCGAGGACAGTTCACTCAAAGGATAACTGCTTTATTGAAATCCCAGTTGAACGCAGGAAATCTTGCCAAAGCAATTAACACCTACGCCATACCGGTCCTGACATACTCATTTGGAATTCTGAAGTGGACAAAAACAGAACTGGAAGATATTCAAAGAACAACGCGAACCATGATGACCAAACACAAATGTCACCACCCGACATCATCAGTTATTAGGACCACACTACCAAGAAAAGAGGGAGGGAGAGATCTAACGGACATAGTTAATTTACATTACAAACAAATATCTAAACTCCAACAGTTCTTCATTGGCAAGGCTCAAACATCTAAATTGCATGAGCTGGTCGCGAAAGCAGATAAAAACTATTCCCCCTTAGATCTTGTAAACCCTGATAAAAAACTTGAAATCGTTACAGACTTTGACAAACAGGCGGAGTGGGCCCAGAAAGCGCTTCATGGTCGACATCATCACGACCTCAATCAACCATATATCGACAAGGAAGCATCAAATAAGTGGCTCTCTGATGGAACATTGTTTCCAGAAACAGAAGGATTTATGATGGCGATCCAAGACCAAGTTATTAATACCAACAATTACAAGAAATTTGTTATCAGAGATCCAAACATCGTGTCGGACAAGTGCAGAAGGTGTCAACAAACAACAGAGACGATACAACACATTACGTCGGGATGTTCAGCCATAGCTAACATTGATTACCTACGCAGGCACAACCAACTGTGCAACATCATTCATCAGAAGTTGGCCAACAAATTTGGATTAGTTAACACTTACACGCCTTATTACAAGTACCATCCTCATGCAGTTCTAGAGAATGCTGATTTTAGACTATACTACGATAGGTCAATTATCACCGATAGACGGGTGACGAATAACCGGCCTGATATTGTAGTTGTGGATAAAAAAGCTAACTCGGTTCTTCTAGTGGATGTTGCTGTACCCAATAACAACAATATGTTAGACAAATACAACGAGAAAATTGCAAAATACACCGATCTTGCAATTGAGGTAGGACAGATGTGGCATGCAGAGAGGGTAGAGGTGGTGCCGGTCATCGTTTCATCTACGGGACTAATCCCCAAAACTCTACAAGACAGCCTCACCAAACTAGGTCTTCACAAAAACACATACATCGATCTGCAGAAGGCTGCAATTTTGAATACTTGTCACACTGTCCGTAAATTTCTAAATATGTAACTGCTCTGCCTAATCCCATTTGCGTTTACAAACGCTCGGGATAGGTGAACATTACCAGCAAAAGCTGAGCAAGAGTACACTTGAATTGGAAATAATAATAATAATAATAATAATAATTGTGGTGGTGCCGGTCATCGTTTCATCTACGGGACTAATCCCCAAAACTCTACAAGACAGCCTCACCAAACTAGGTCTTCACAAAAACACATACATCGATCTGCAGAAGGCTGCAATTTTGAATACTTGTCACACTGTCCGTAAATTTCTAAATATGTAACTGCTGTGCCTAATCCCATTTGCGTTTACAAACGCTCGGGATAGGTGAACATTACCAGCAAAAGCTGAGCAAGAGTACACTTGAATTGGAAATAATAATAATAATAATAATAATAATAATAATAATAATAATAATAATAATAATAATAATAAAATCAAAGCCAACAGGAACACTAGCTGCACTGTTTCCCACCTTTTATACATGGATGACATCAAAATATACGCATCAAACCAGCGTCAAATTCAACATTTACTTAATATCACTGAAAAATTTTCCAGTGATATACAAATGGGATTTGGATTAGACAAGTGCAAAACCTTGAATATCGAGAAGGGTAAAATCGTTAACGGAGATGTGTTACTACCTAATGGGAACATTATAAATGCCATGCAAAATGGTGAAACCTACAAATATCTAGGATTTCAGCAAGCTAAGCTACTAGACCAGAAGCAAGCAAAAACCAAAATTCGAGGACAGTTCACTCAAAGGATAACTGCTTTATTGAAATCCCAGTTGAACGCAGGAAATCTTGCCAAAGCAATTAACACCTACGCCATACCGGTCCTGACATACTCATTTGGAATTCTGAAGTGGACAAAAACAGAACTGGAAGATATTCAAAGAACAACGCGAACCATGATGACCAAACACAAATGTCACCACCCGACATCATCAGTTATTAGGACCACACTACCAAGAAAAGAGGGAGGAAGAGCTCTAACGGACATAGTTAATTTACATTACAAAAATATATCTCAACTCCAAAAATACTTCATTGGCAAGGTTCAAACATCCAAACTGCATGAGCTGGTCGCGAAAGCAGATAAAGGCTATTCCCCCTTAGATCTTGTAAATCCTGATAATAAACTTGAAATCGTTACAGACTCTGACAAACAGGCAGAGTGGGCCCAGAAAGCGCTCCATGGTCGACATCATCACGACCTAAATCAACCATATATTGACAAGGAAGCATCAAATAAGTGGCTCTCTGATGGATCATTGTTTCCAGAAACAGAAGGATTTATGATGGCGATCCAAGACCAAGTAATTAATACCAATAATTACAAGAAATTTATTATAAGAGATCCAAATATCGTGTCGGACAAGTGCAGAAGGTGTCAACAAACAACAGAGACGATACAACACATTACGTCGGGATGTTCAGCCATAGCTAACATTGATTACCTACGCAGACACAATCAACTGTGCAACATCATTCATCAGAAGTTGGCCAACAAATTTGGATTAGTTAACACCTACACGCCTTATTACAAGTACCATCCGCATGCAGTTCTAGAGAATGCTGATTTTAGACTATACTACGATAGGTCAATTATCACCGATAGACGGGTGACGAATAACCGGCCTGATATTGTAGTTGTGGATAAAAAAGCTAACTCGGTTCTTCTAGTTGATGTTGCTGTACCCAATAACAACAATATGTTAGACAAATACAACGAGAAAATTGCAAAATACACCGATCTTGCAATTGAGGTAGGACAAATGTGGCACGCAGAGAAAGTAGAGGTGGTGCCGGTCATCGTTTCATCTACGGGACTAATCCCCAAAACTCTACAAGACAGCCTCACCAAACTAGGTCTTCACAAAAACACATACATCGATCTGCAGAAGGCTGCAATTTTGAATACTTGTCACACTGTCCGTAAATTTCTAAATGTGTAACTGCTGTGCCTAATCCCATTTGCGTTTACAAACGCTAGGGATAGGTGAACATTACCAGCAAAAGCTGAGCAAGAGTACACTTGAATTGGAAATAATAATAATAATAATAATAATAATACCCCTCAGGGGGTTTAGAGGGCTACTTCGGAAATTTTACGTTTTTGAAGTGTCTTTCTAAATACGGGAAAGCGTCCCCGAGGTACCCTAGCCAGCAGTCCGCTGTCCCTTACCAGCCTTCCTTTCTTTCCATAAACACCTTTTATATACCTTTCACCCTAAAATCCCCTTGTAAATCCCTCCGAGGAGTAAACCTCGTCCGTCACACGCATAAAAATCCGTAATTTAAAGTGGAAGCCATCGTGCTGAGAAATGAATGGCCATACGTAGTTCGGTCGAAAACGATGCCCTCTGGATACCTGGTCGAATCTAGTTGTAGAAAAGACCTTGCTGTAGTATGGAGCACTGCTGCAGTTGACTGATTATTTCTTCCATTCTCGTGGGATTTATATGCAAAAATCACACAAACCAACTAAAGGTGTTGATGGGTCACCAAAAAAACCCACAGCAACCCGAGAGACGACGGAATTGCCTCGGTTCTTGGTTGTTAAAAGGAAAGGTGATAATGGTGAGAACTTTGATTTGGTTAGCCCATTTGTCATCTCTAATGTTATTTATAGATTGATAGGTGAAGTTATAAATGTGAGAAAAATTAAGGATGGTTTGTTAGTAAATACTAAATCAAATCTACAGTCAAATCGACTTTTGCAAGTGAAAAAGTTTGCCGACTATGATGTAGAAGTTGTGCCACATACCACCTTGAATATATCCAAAGGAATTGTATTTTGTAGAGACCTCTTGAATTGTTCAGTAGAAGAAATAAAAGAAAATCTAAAGAACGAAGGCGTGATTGAAATAAGAAGACTAAAGCGCAAAGTTGATAATCAGGTTGTCGATTCAGCCAATCACGTTCTTACATTTAACACTTCTAAATTGCCTGATGAAGTGAAAATAGCGTACTACAACCTAAAGATTAGACCTTACTTCCCACCCCCCACCAGATGCTTCAATTGCCAAAAATTTGGACATGTCGCAAACAACTGCAAGAATGAAAAGTTATGTTCCTGTGGACTACCTCCACATGAACCTACAGAATGTGAGAAGCCTGTCAAATGCATTAATTGTGAAGGCTCGCATGCAGCAAATAGTAAAGATTGTGCAAAATTTAAAAATGAATCGGCAATTATTAAACTGAAAATCTCTGAAAAAATTTCATACGGGGAAGCAAAAAGGAAAATATTAATATCCACACCCACGAAAAATCTTTCTTACGCATCATCAGCGAAAACTCCAGTTTTTAATAGTAGTGAAGTTATTAATCAAATTCTTCCACGTTTGGAAGAAATTATCACCAAGACAATCAATCGAGAATTGAATTCGCAAAATATTCCCTCAATATCCTCTGGCTATCACTGCACAAAAGAGGTAACTCCTACCCGTTTTACTAGACCTAAGAGAAACAGATCAGATAGTTCTGAAATAGAATCCATAACAAACGAGGCTAATACCTCGCAAACGGATTCGATAAAAAAAAAATCAAAAAGAGGATGGCCCCGTGGCAAACCACGAAAAATTAGCAATCCTAGTGTAAGCATTGCTAATACTCAGGATTGCAATGATTCATTAAACGAACTGTGATATTTTATATACATTTTTAATTATATACATTCATAAGCTTTAATTTTTATTTACTCACAATTTATTTATAAAATTTATTTACTCTCTTACGCTACTACGTTATACATAAGTTCATCAATACTGCTATATCCATCTAAATTACTCACATACTAACAATGGCTAATCTGGAAACATTATTACAATGGAATTGTAATGGCCTAAAGCATCATTACGTAGAGCTTAAAGAAATTCTTGTCAAATATGAACCATTCTGTATCTGCATACAAGAAACACATCTAAAACCAAATGAAAATTTCTCTATAAAAACTTATAACTCTGTCAGTCTAAGTGTTAATGCTGGAAGAAGAGCTCATGGTGGAGTATCTATATATATAAAAAATAATATGACAATGAAAGAAATACAACTAAACACCAACTTGCAAGCAATAGCAATTGAATTGAATTATCCAATTAAAATGACTATCTGTAATACATACCTCCCCGATATCCATTGGAGACCAGAAGACCTACAAGATCTTGTTAGGCAACTTCCCACCCCTTTTCTTATTCTAGGAGACTTTAATTCGCATAATACCTTATGGGGTTCATCACATACTAATCTCAGAGGAAAAGCTATAGAAGATATACTCGAAGACTTTAATCTTAATATCCTGAATACTGGTGAAGGTACCTACATAAATAGTCGATCAAATACTTCATCCCAATTGGACCTTACAATATGCTCACCTATATTGGAACCAAATATTAAATGGAGTGTTTTAGATGAACATAACACTGATCATCTCCCTATCATTATTGAATTTGCAGATAGAATAAAATATGAAAACATACCTAAAAGATGGGTACCAAACAAAGCAAATTGGTCTCTCTATCGCGAGCTTCTCGAGTCTTTCATCCCAGAAAATATAAATAATATAAACTTGCTCCTGAAACAGTTTAATGATGCTATAATTAATGCTGCAACCATTTCAGTTCCAATGACAAAAAGTTCATCCAAAGTTAAAAAAGTACCATGGTGGAATCAGGAAATCGCAGAAGCTGTCAAAAAGAAAAAGAGAGCCTTCAACTTATTCAAAAGAACTATGACAAGAGAAACGTTAATTAAATTTAAACAATTAAGAGCTAGAGCTCGTTACCTGATTGTGAAATCAAAAAAGGAAACTTGGCAAGATTACATTAATTCGATAAATACCAATACGTCATATAAAGAAATATGGCAAAAAATTCGTAGCATAATTGGAAGAACTTTTAACTTACCTTCCCCTCAACTGATAGTCCATGATACAAAAATCACCAATCTCCAAGACATATCAAATGAACTTGCAAATTATTTTGAACAAATAAGTGCAGAAACTAATATAAATGACCATACCCAACATTTACTTAGCTTTAACACTGATCAATATTTTGAATATAATATTCCTTTCAAATTAGAAGAATTGGAAAATGTAATAAAAGAAGCAAAACCGTCAGCCCCAGGAAATGACCAAATTATTTATCAATTCATCGAGTGCCTACCTGAAAAACAAAAAATTACTTGATTAGAATATTTAACAATATTTGGCAAAATCATACCTACCCGACACAATGGAAGGAAGCAACCATTATACCAATACCAAAAGCAGGAAAAAATCTTGAGTCTGCATCTAGTTATCGTCCCATCTCGCTTACTTGTTGCATGGGTAAACTACTGGAAAAAATGGTTAGCATAAGGCTAATGTGGGAACTAGAGAAAAGAAACTTATTGAGTGATTATCAAATGGGGTTTCGTAAACACCATTCTACAAACGACCAGCTTGTTTTACTTGAAAACGCTGTTCAAAACTCCTTTGCGGATAGATGTCACCTAGTTGCAGTGTTTTTTGATATCGAAAAAGCATTTGATCAAACGTGGCGATTAGGTATCCTCAAGTTACTTGAAAAATGGAACTTCAAAGGTCATTTACCATTTTTCATCAAAAATTTCTTAGAAGAAAGAACCTTCAGAGTCAGAGTCCAACAAACGTTATCCGATATCCGGTCTTTAAAAAATGGTATCCCCCAAGGATCAACTCTAAGTGTGATTCTATTCGCTATAGCAGTTAACGAGCTTATAAAGGTAGTCGAAGAGAATGTTGGAAGAAGCATATATGTTGATGATTTAGTTATTTACTACCAGTCGCATGATATCGAAAATATTGAAGAAATCCTACAAAGAAATATAAATAAAATTAACAGTGCTGCAAAAGAAATAGGCTTCTCTTTTTCAAAAACAAAAACATATTGTGTACACTTCTGCAGGTTAAGATCCATTCACCACGATCCCATACTGACTTTGGAAGGTACCAATATAGAAATGAAGTCATCAGCACGAATCTTAGGGGTTATCATGGATAGCAAACTTAACTGGAAGCTACATATCAATGAACTAACAGACAACTGTAAGAAATACTTGAATATTTTGAAATCAATATCAAATATAAGGTGGGGATGTGATCAACAGGTATTACTAAGGTTCTACAAAGCATTTATTTTACCTCGGATTGATTATGGAAGTATTTTATACGCCTCGGCCAAACCATCAACACTAAAACCACTTGATACAATTCAAAGAACAGCATTGCTTGTCGCACTTGGTGCTTTTCGGACAAGTCCGACGCTATCACTTTGTTGCGAAGCATCTATTCCCCCTCTACAGTATAGAAGCGAGCAGCTAATTTCCAATTACTGTATTAAAATGTTGGCTCTACCCAAACACCCCATTCATCAAATTCTGATCAACCAAGAAAATGCAGTGTTTGAAACGCGGACAACAATAACAAGACCAGTAAGAATTAGATTTAAAGAACTGATAGAAAAATTAAATACATCTTGCCCCCAGTTCTACTCTTTTCAAGAATATGAGGTTTCCCCATGGCTCATGAGTGAACCAAAAATCCATTTTGAGTGTTCGAAATATAATAAACATCACCATCCAACCAATCAAATCGAACAAGAATATCTATCTATTATAAATTTATACCCAAATAGTAGAGTAATTTACACTGATGGTTCTAAAAATGTGAATAGTGCCGGAAGTGCTTTTTACACTGACTGTATAACACGATCTTGGACATTACCAGGAGCAGCTTCAGTGTTCACTGCAGAGCTATACGCCATCTGGCAATCCTTAAAATTCATAGCTAGTGAAAACCATGCTACTAGTATCATATGTACTGATTCACTTAGCTCACTTCAGGCCGTAGAAAATAACTTTAATCCTGACCCGCTCATTAAAAACATTCATAATATCTTATTCCACTTGGAATCTGTTGGAAAGAAAGTTATTTTTCTATGGATACCAAGTCATATTGGTATCGTTGGTAATGAACGTGCTGACCTGGCTGCTAAAAGAGCTCTCAGTGAGCAACATGAAGATATTCCAATAAGGTCAGATGACTACAAGCTGCACATTAAGCAAATATTATTATCAACATGGCAGAATCAATGGAGTCAACGCATCCATATTCACAGCTGAACTTTATGCTATTTGGCAGGCACTTCAGTTTTGCGGCATGGCAAGATCAAATCAGGAAACCATAATCGTATGTGACTCTCTCAGCGTCCTTGAGTCAATTTCAAACCCATTTTCAGATGATCCTCTAGTCAAGACAATATTATTTTCTATTAATCACCTCCATAATATTGGTAAATATGTTAATTTTATTTGGGCACCAAGCCATGTCGGAATAATGGGCAATGAAAACGCAGATACAGCCGCTCGTGAGGCTGCTGATAAAAAGACAGTCGACGTTATGGTTTTGAGGGCAGATGATATAAAGGGGGAATATAAATCTTTATTGAAAAGAAAGTGGCACCAGGAATGGGACCGAGTGCACAACAGCCTAAAGTCAATAAAACCCTCTGGTGGGCCTTGGCGACCTCCAGAAGCACTGCCCAGGGCTGACAGAGTGAAGATTCACAGATTGAGATTCGGGCATACAGCATTAACGCACGCGTTTCTCCTAGGAGGACAAGATCCTCCGATATGCCTCCGTTGTGGTGAATTAACCACAGTGTCACATATCATATGCGAGTGTCCAGGATATGGAAATATGCGGCAGATTTTTAACATATCTGAACATCTCTCAGACAATTTCACGAACGCCAAGAAAATTCAAAATTTATTACAATACCTAAAATCTACTAACCTTTTCAATAAAATATAACTCCTGTAATCGAAAACGATAAGTTTTTCATTCTTCAAATTCTGGTGCTAATGATCACAGAAATCGATGCACCTAAATAGAAAAAAAAAAAAAAAAAAAATAATAATAATAATAATAATGGGGGTACTGGTCCCCTATCGGGCGCTTCCCCAGGTGGTGGATCGGAGAATGCCTTTTAGATATAGAAGGTATCGAGGAAATTAAATACCTCGGAGCGAACCAAAACCAGTTAGTTTCAGGACACGACGGTCTCCATGTAAGGAGCGGTACTCCGACAGCGTCTGTTCTCCATGTAGGGAGCGGCTGAATCAGCACCTGGCAGTAGGTCTAAAATGCGACAATCACGATGTCGAATTGTAAAACAAGATTACCCCAGGTGGGTAGAGCTAAATGCTCAGAATCCCACACTGCTTGTGTACCTAGTACATCGGCTGTCTGCTCCACGGATTCTGGGGGGAGCAATAATTCGAGTGTAAATTCCGGGACCCTAAATCTCAGGAATCGTCAGGTGAATCGACATTGCAACACCTTAAACTCTTGTCGCGTTCAAGTTGGTGCTAGAAGGGCTTGTTCGAAAAATGTTTTACCTTCTTCCTCGGTTAGCGGTAGGCGCAGCGTGACACCGAGTAGGGCTACTGCGAACCACACTCAGGGGGAAAACAACATCGATCCTCCGCCACCGGCTTCTGATGTTTCTGGAGTGACGCAAGTCGGCACATCTACGACCACAAAAGCCGGAAAGCCCAGGAAGCGCATGAAGTGGACTATCGAGCTAAACTCATTCATTATGCGCTCCTACTTTAAAATCACGAATATGGAAACTGATATGACGACATACAGATACGCCCTCCACCGTGCATTCGTTGAACATTTTCCAGAATTTCACCATCTCACGGAACAGCGTATTGCTGACCAACGTCGAAGTATTGTGAAAAACAATCTACTACCCGGTCCGACGTTGCAACAAATTCGAGGTGAAGTCCTTCTTGACCTTCAAGATGGCGAGAATGATATAATTACCGATCAGGATACACATAAATCGGAGAATGCACAAGGAGACCACAATGGCGTTGAGGGAATAAACAATGATTGCGACAAAACCACCGATAATGACTATAATACCGAACTTTGTAAAGCACTAGCGGAATTTAATGGCACCAACCCAATACACCGGCCAAAACTACCCAAGCTTCGAACCAATAAGAGCACTAACAGCATACTAGCAGCTGTGAACTTACTACTGCAGAACTATGCTAAAGACTGCGAAGCGCTGGAACAACTTCACACTCTCATCTATTGTGGAGCGGTAGCAGTGATTCGAAGTCACAATCAACACATCCAATCCCCTAAGAACAATCGAGGTAAAGAATACAAACAGCTCAAGCCTTGGTGGCAACGCCGGCTGGAAAAGTCCATTGATGACATCAGAAGGGAATTGGGGCAGCTTACAGAATTTAAAAACAACTTGAAACCGTCTAGGCGCTTAACAAACAGAGTGAGGAAGATCTATCGAAGAATCAACACTTATACAGGTCACCCACAACATAAACAACATGTATGTGAATATATCGATTCACTCAGGCAAAAGTTAAAGGCAAAATCAAAACGTTTGTCACGATATGTCAAGTGCACGAAAAGGAAACAACAGAACTACTTATTCAATAACAATCAGAAGTTATTTTACAGGCAACTAAGCGGTACTGTAAACAATCACAACCAAAGTCTCCCAGATAAAGATGAGCTAACGGAGTACTGGTCTTCTTTATGGTCGAACCCTATCGAACATAAATCCAACGCTCACTGGATAAGAACTGAGGAGGAAAAAATTAACATTGAACCAATGCCTTTCGTTAACTTGACAACAAGCGAGGTAACCGAAGCTATAAAGAGCACCAGTAATTGGAAGACACCAGGAGTTGACCATGTCCAAAACTTCTGGTATAAGAAGTTTGACAGTCTGCATGAAGCAATGGCAAGATCATTTACACATATTCTGCAGCATCCAGAAGATACACCACCATTTCTGACACTGGGTTCGACCCACTTGCTTCCCAAAACGCATCAAACTCACGATCCTACGCAGTATAGACCTATAACATGCCTTCCAACTATATATAAAATATTAACGTCTTGCATTACTAACCGTATTTACAGACATGCCGATCAAAACAACATCTTGTCGGAAGAACAAAAAGGGTGCAGACGAGATCACCAAGGCTGCAAAGAGCAACTCATCATCGATTCGGTAATACTAAAACAGGCGCAGAAGGAACAGCGCAACATCTACACGGCTTTCGTAGATTATAGGAAAGCATTTGATAGCGTTCCACATTCCTGGCTTGTTAAAGTTTTGCAAATTTACAAAGTACACCCCACTCTTGTTACTTTTCTTGAGTCATCGATGAAGCACTGGCGAACGAACCTTCATTTACAAATAAATGGACAATACCTCGAAACTGATGAAATTTCTATCCGTAGGGGGATCTTCCAAGGCGACTCCCTGAGTCCACTTTGGTTTTGTTTGGCAATGAATCCACTCTCCAATCTACTTAACGATACGGATTACGGCTTTAAAATCAAGGCCAACGGAAACACTAGCTGCACTGTTTCCCACCTCTTATACATGGATGACATCAAAATATACGCATCAAACCAGCGTCAAATTCAACATTTACTTAATATTACTGAAAAATTTTCCAGTGATATACAAATGGGATTTGGATTAGACAAGTGCAAAACCTTAAAGATCGAGAAGGGTAAAATCGTTAACGGAGATGTATTACTACCTAATGGGAACATTATAAATGCCATGCAAAATGGTGAAACCTACAAATATCTAGGATTTCAGCAAGCTAAGCTACTTGACCAGAAGCAAGCAAAAACCAAAATTCGAGGACAGTTCACTCAAAGGATAACTGCTTTATTGAAATCCCAGTTGAACGCAGGAAATCTTGCCAAAGCAATTAACACCTACGCCATACCGGTCCTGACATACTCATTTGGAATTCTGAAGTGGACAAAAACAGAACTGGAAGATATTCAAAGAACAACGCGAACCATGATGACCAAACACAAATGTCACCACCCGACATCATCAGTTATTAGGACCACACTACCAAGAAAAGAGGGAGGAAGAGCTCTAACGGACATAGCTAATTTACATTACAAACAAATATCTCAACTCCAAAAATACTTCATTGGCAAGGCTCAAACATCCAAACTGCATGAGCTGGTCGCGAAAGCAGATAAAAACCATTCCCCCTTAGATCTTGTAAACCCTGATAATAAACTTGAAATCGTTACAGACTCTGACAAACAGGCAGAGTGGGCCCAGAAAGTGCTCCATGGTCGACATCATCACGACCTCAATCAACCATATATCGACAAGGAAGCATCAAATAAGTGGCTCTCTGATGGAACATTGTTTCCAGAAACAGAAGGATTTATGATGGCGATCCAAGACCAAGTAATTAATACCAACAATTACAAGAAATTTGTTATAAGAGATCCAAATATCGTATCGGACAAGTGCAGAAGGTGTCAACAAACAACAGAGACGATACAACACATTACGTCGGGATGTTCAGCCATAGCTAACATTGATTACCTACGCAGACACAATCAACTTTGCAACATCATCCATCAGAAGTTGGCCAACAAATTTGGATTAGTTAACACCTACACGCCTTATTACAAGTACCATCCGCATGCAGTTCTAGAGAATGCTGATTTTAGACTATACTACGATAGGTCAATTATCACCGATAGACGGGTGACGAATAACCGGCCTGATATTGTAGTTGTGGATAAAAAAGCTAACTCGGTTCTTCTAGTTGATGTTGCTGTACCCAATAACAACAATATGTTAGACAAATACAACGAGAAAATTGCAAAATACACCGATCTTGCAATTGAGGTAGGACAAATGTGGCATGCAGAGAAAGTAGAGGTAGTGCCGGTCATCGTTTCATCTACGGGATTAATCCCCAAAACTCTACAAGACAGCCTCACCAAACTAGGTCTTCACAAAAATACATACATCGATCTGCAGAAGGCTGCAATTTTGAATACTTGTCACATTGTCCGTAAATTTCTAAATGTGTAACTGCTGTGCCAAATCCCATTTGCGTTTACAAACGCTCGGGATAGGTAAACATTACCAGCAAAAGCTGAGCAAGAGTACACTTGAATTGGAAATAATAATAATAATAATAATAATAATAATAATAATAATCCCGTGGGGGTACTGGTCCCCTATCGGGCGCTTCCCCAGGTGGTGGATCGGGGAATGCCTTTTAGATATAGAAGGTATCGAGGAAATTAAATACCTCGGAGCGAACCAAAACCAGTTAGTTTCAGGACACGACGGTCTCCATGTAAGGAGCGGTACTCCGACAGCGTCTGTTCTCCATGTAAGGAGCGGCTGAATCAACACCTGGTAGTAGGTCTAAAATGCGACAATCACGATGTCGAATTGTAAAACTAGATTACCCCAGGTGGGTAGAGCTAAATGCTCAGAATCCCACACTGCTAGTGTACCTAGTACATCGGCTGTCTGCTCCACGGATTCTGGGGCGAGCAATAATTCGATTGTAAATTCCGGGACCTTAAATCTCAGGAATCGTCAGGTGAATCGACATTGCAACACCTTAAACTCTTGTCGCGTTCAAGTTGGTGCTAGAAAGGCTTGTTCGAAACATGATTTACCTTCTTCCTCGGTTAGCGGTAGGCGCAGCGTGACACCGAGTAGGGCTACTGCGAACCACACTCAGGGGGAAAACAACATCGATCCTCCGCCACCGGCTTCTGATGTTTCTGGAGTGACGCAAGTCGGCACATCTACGACCACAAAAGCTGGAAAGCCCAGGAAGCGCATGAAGTGGACTATCGAGCTAAACTCATTCATTATGCGCTCCTACTTTAAAATCACCAAGATGGAAACTGATATGACGACATACAGATACGCCCTCCACCGTGCATTCATTGAACATTTTCCAGAATTTCACCATCTCACGGAACAGCGTATTGCTGACCAACGTCGAAGTATTGTGAGAAACAATCTACTACCCGGTCCGACGTTGCAACAAATTCGAGGTGAAGTCCTTCTTGGCCTTCAAGATGGAGAGAATGACATAATTACCGATCAGGATACACATAAATCGGAGAATGCACAAGAAGACCACGATGGCGTTGAGGAGATAAACAATGATTGCGACAAAACCACCGATAATGACTATAATACCGAACTTTCTAAAGCACTAGCGGAATTTAATGGCACCAACCCAATACACCGGCCAAAACTACCCAAGCTTCGAACCAATAAGAGCACTAACAGCATACTAGCAGCTGTGAACTTACTACTGCAGAACCATGCTAAAGACTGCGAAGCGCTGGAACAACTTCACACTCTCATCTATTGTGGAGCGGTAGCAGTGCTTCGAAGTCACAATCAACAAATCCAATCCCCAAAGAACAATCGGGGTAAAGACTACAAACAGCTCAAGCCTTGGTGGCAACGCCGGCTGGAAAAGTCCATTGATGACATCAGAAGGGAATTGGGGCAGCTAACAGAGTTTAAAAACAACTTGAAACCGTCTAGGCGCTTAACAAACAGAGTGAGAAAGATCTATCGAAAAATCAAAACTTTTACAGGTCACCCACAACATAAACAACATGTATGTGAATATATGGATTTACTCAGGCAAAAGTTAAAGGCAAAATCCAAACGTTTGTCACGATATGTCAAGTGCACGAAAAGGAAACAACAAAACTACTTATTCAATAACAATCAGAAGTTATTTTACAGGCAACTAAGCGGTACAGTAAACAATCACAACCAAAGTCTTCCAAATAAAGATGAGCTAACGGAGTACTGGTCTTCTTTAAGGTCGAACCCTATCGAACATAAATCCAACGCTCACTGGATAAGAACTGAGGAGGAAAAAATAAACATTGAACCAATGCCTTTCGTTAACTTGACAACAAGCGAGGTAACCGAAGCTATAAAGAGCACCAGTAGTTGGAAGACACCAGGAGTTGACAATGTCCAAAACTTTTGGTATAAGAAGTTTGACAGTCTGCATGAAGCAATAGCAAGATCATTTACACATATTCTGCAACATCCAGAAGATACACCACCATTTCTGACACTGGGTTCGACCCACTTGCTTCCCAAAACGCATCAAACTCACGATCCTACGCAGTATAGACCTATAACATGCCTTCCAACTATATATAAAATATTAACGTCTTGCATTACTAACCGTATTTACAGACATGCGGATAATAACAACATCTTGTCGGAAGAACAGAAAGGGTGCAGACGAGATCACCAAGGCTGCAAAGAACAACTCATCATCGATTCGGTAATACTAAAACAGGCGCAGAAGGAACAGCGCAACATCTACACGGCTTTCGTAGATTATAGGAAAGCATTTGATAGCGTTCCACATTCCTGGCTTGTTAAAGTTTTGCAAATTTACAAAGTACACCCCATTTTTGTTACTTTTCCTGAATCATCGATGAAGCACTGGCGAACGAACCTTCATTTACAAATAAATGGTCAATACCTCGAAACTGATGAAATTTCTATCCGTAGGGGGATCTTCCAGGGCGACTCCCTGAGTCCACTTTGGTTTTGTTTGGCAATGAATCCACTTTCCAAGCTACTTAACGATACGGATTACGGCTTTAAAATCAAAGCCAACAGGAACACTAGCTGCATTGTTTCCCACCTTTTATACATGGATGACATCAAAATATACGCATCAAACCAGCGTCAAATTCAACATTTACTTAATATCACTGAAAAGTTTTCCAGTGATATACAAATGGGATTTGGATTAGACAAGTGCAAAACCTTGAATATTGAGAAGGGTAAAATCGTTAACGGAGATGTGTTACTACCTAATGGGAACATTATAAATGCCATGCAAAATGGTGAAACCTACAAATATCTAGGATTTCAGCAAGCTAAGCTACTAGACCAGAAGCAAGCAAAAACCAAAATTCGAGGACAGTTCACTCAAAGGATAACTGCTTTATTGAAATCCCAGTTGAACGCAGGAAATCTTGCCAAAGCAATTAACACCTACGCCATACCGGTCCTGACATACTCATTTGGAATTCTGAAGTGGACAAAAACAGAACTGGAAGATATCCAAAGAACAACGCGAACCATGATGACCAAACACAAATGTCACCACCCGACATCATCAGTTATTAGGACCACTCTACCAAGAAAAGAGGGAGGGAGAGCTCTAACGGACATAGTTAATTTACATTACAAACAAATATCCCAACTCCAAAAATTCTTCATTGGCAAGGCTCAAACATCTAAATTGCATGAGCTGGTCGCGAAAGCAGATAAAAACTATTCCCCCTTAGATCTTGTAAACCCTGATAATAAACTTGAAATCGTTACAGACTCTGACAAACAGGCAGAGTGGGCCCAGAAAGTGCTCCATGGTCGACATCATCACGACCTCAATCAACCATATATCGACAAGGAAGCATCAAATAAGTGGCTCTCTGATGGAACATTGTTTCCAGAAACAGAAGGATTTATGATGGCGATCCAAGACCAAGTAATTAATACCAACAATTACAAGAAATTTGTTATAAGAGATCCAAATATCGTATCGGACAAGTGCAGAAGGTGTCAACAAACAACAGAGACAATACAACACATTACGTCGGGATGTTCAGCCATAGCTAACATTGACTTAATTACAGTTACCTGTAAATAATTGTCATATAAGTAAAGCGTGATCTATAGACGTCAAAAAATAATAGTTCAATACTATTAAACGCTTTACAAAATTAGAAAAATTAATTTCAAAGAGCAGACCGTCCACTAAGAAGCAACAACTACTTCTCGGGCTATATGCCCCGACAGACATTGAATTACACTTCTAAAGTAAACGGGGTTGGTATATCTGTTAAGATAGAACCAACCATTCTGGTTTGCGATCAGAAGGAATAACATCACTTGTGGACCGGTTTCGGCGTTTTTGCGCCTCATCAGCACAAGGTAGATGCCACTCGTCCAAGAGCTCTGAGAGCATAATCCTGGACTAGAGACTACGTCGATACCACACCAACACATTAGCCTTAGTAAAGGAAATGCTAAGAGTGCGATATCGGCGACATCTCTACATCTAATCACAAACCAAAATTCTATATCGACAAAAAAAAAAAACCATCTCGGTTTTGTAGGTATTTACTTAATTACAGTTACCTGTAAATAATTGTCATATAAGTAAAGCGTGATCTATAGACGTCAAAAAATAATAGTTCAATACTATTAAACGCTTTACAAAATTAGAAAAATTAATTTCAAAGAGCAGACCGTCCACTAAGAAGCAACAACTACTTCTCGGGCTATATGCCCCGACAGACATTGAATTACACTTCTAAAGTAAACGGGGTTGGTATATCTGTTAAGATAGAACCAACCATTCTGGTTTGCGATCAGAAGGAATAACATCACTTGTGGACCGGTTTCGGCGTTTTTGCGCCTCATCAGCACAAGGTAGATGCCACTCGTCCAAGAGCTCTGAGAGCATAATCCTGGACTAGAGACTACGTCGATACCACACCAACACATTAGCCTTAGTAAAGGAAATGCTAAGAGTGCGATATCGGCGACATCTCTACATCTAATCACAAACCAAAATTCTATATCGACAAAAAACCATCTCGGTTTTGTAGGTATTTACTTAATTACAGTTACCTGTAAATAATTGTCATATAAGTAAAGCGTGATCTATAGACGTCAAAAAATAATAGTTCAATACTATTAAACGCTTTACAAAATTAGAAAAATTAATTTCAAAGAGCAGACCGTCCACTAAGAAGCAACAACTACTTCTCGGGCTAATGTGTTGGTGTGGTATCGACGTAGTCTCTAGTCCAGGATTATGCTCTCAGAGCTCTTGGACGAGTGGCATCTACCTTGTGCTGATGAGGCGCAAAAACGCCGAAACCGGTCCACAAGTGATGTTATTCCTTCTGATCGCAAACCAGAATGGTTGGTTCTATCTTAACAGATATACCAACCCCGTTTACTTTAGAAGTGTAATTCAATGTCTGTCGGGGCATATAGCCCGAGAAGTAGTTGTTGCTTCTTAGTGGACGGTCTGCTCTTTGAAATTAATTTTTCTAATTTTGTAAAGCGTTTAATAGTATTGAACTATTATTTTTTGACGTCTATAGCTAACATTGATTACCTACGCAGGCACAATCAACTTTGCAACATCATCCATCAGAAGTTGGCCAACAAATTTGGATTAGTTAACACCTACACGCCTTATTACAAGTACCACCCGCATGCAGTTCTAGAGAATGCTGATTTTAGACTATACTACGATAGGTCAATTATCACCGATAGACGGGTGACGAATAACCGGCCTGATATTGTGGTTGTGGATAAAAACGCTAACTCGGTTCTCCTAGTGGATGTTGCTGTACCCAATAACAATAATATTTTAGACAAATACAACGAGAAAATTGCAAAATACACCGATCTTGCAATTGAGGTAGGTCAGATGTGGCAGGCAGAGAAAGTAGAGGTGGTGCCGGTCATTGTTTCATCTACGGGACTAATCCCCAAAACTCTACAAGACAGCCTCACCAAACTAGGTCTTCACAAAAACACATACATCGATCTGCAGAAGGCTGCAATTTTGAATGCTTGTCACACTGTCCGTAAATTTCTAAATATGTAACTGCTGTGCCTAGTCCCATTTGCGTTTACACACGCTCGGGATAGGTGAACATTACCAGCAAGAGCTGAGCAAGAGTACACTTGAGTTGGAAATAATAATAATAATAATAATAATAATAACTCATTCCTTGTTTAGTTATTTTATTCGGTTTCCTGTTATTATGGACTTAAACGTAATGGCTGCCTGTGCTGCGGCACTAGTTGGTTATACAATCATGTTCCAAACTGTTAGTAAAGACAATTCTCGGAAAAAGCCAAAGCGAAAATGGATTAGGCCCTGGATTCAAAGGAGAACACATCGTTCGACTTCGAACGTGTTAAATTTGTTAAACAATGAGCTTCTGCAAATGATTCATTAGCATATGAAAACTTTTTAAGGATTTCCCAGACACAATTTGATTATTCATATAATTTGGTGAAACAGGATATTGAGAAATCCGATACTCATTTTCGGGAAGCTACACCAGGAAGAAACAGGTTGAATTTTTATTTAAAAAAAAGTACACATTCAATAATATATTGTTATTAATAGGTTGGAAGTAAATTTACGTTTTTTTGGCCACTGGTGAATCATACAGGTCCCTAATGTGTTCCACACGAATTCACGAATCCACAATAAGTAAATTCGTGCTAGAAGTATGTAGAGCTATATATAAATCATCTACATCCAGTATATGTTAAGGTAAGTCTGTCTGAGACGTTTCATTCATTTTTAATTATAGACACCAAATACAAATCATGAATGGGAAAAAATAGCAAAAGATTTTGATATATGGCAGTTTCCAAACTGTATTAGAAGTTTAGATGGGAAACAAGTTTAGACCACCTCTATCAGCCGGTTCATATTACTACAACTACAAAGGAGACCATACAATAGTTTTATTAGCTTTAGCCAATGCAAAGTACAAATTTACTTATGTAAATGTGGGAGTAAATGGACGAGTAAGTGATGGAGGAGTTTTCGAACAAAGCAAACTTTCTACAGCTTTAGTTGATGGATCTTTCAATATACCCCGACCCGCAAAATTGAAGGGTAGAACATTAGAAATGCCATATGTGATCGTTGCAGATGCTTCTTTTCCCTTAACATCACATATATTGAAACCCTACCCAAAAAGGCAGTTAAATCATGATACCAAAGTGTTCAATTACCGACTTTCGAGAGCACGGCGAATTATTGAGAATGCTTTTGGCATATTAGCCAATAAATTTCGAATATTACTCAACACAATAAATGTATCTGCAAATAAAGTAGAGTTAATAACATTCGCTTGTATAGCTTCACACAATTATTTAGTTAAAGAAGAACCTTTACATGTTCCAGAAAATACTAATGAAAATGTGCAATTATCAGGCATTTCAACCCAATTTTACAGAACCAAACCAAATACAACTTCTCAGAAGATTAGAGATGAATTTAAAGAGTTTTTATGACACCTTTAGTCTCTGTTCCATGGCAAGAAGAAGCCATAAGAAAACACAATTTATAATATAGTAGATACATTTCATTAAAAAGGTTATTAAATGAACCAATATAAATTTTTATTGATATCGCAATTTGTATTATTTTTATTGTATGCATATTTTTTATTTGAACATAATAGTGTTGTAATTTATTTTATTTTATTAGATACTTTTTAGTTTAAGGTTTCCTGTTTGAAATAAACCTTCTGCTTTCCTTGTATATTTTTAGGACGACTAAATTAAAATCAAATTAATATGTTTTTAATGTTATTTTTCATTATCATATATTATTAATAAGATTGATTATATTCAATTCAGCTTCATTCTGAAGAGCCTCTCCAGAGATGGCTGTTAATCGCATGGCAATATATTCACCAAAGACATCAAACCGATCCTTAGTCGGGTGTTACACGCTCAGTTTGGCATCAGTTCAGTCCATGATTGTGGTCAGAATGATGGCAAACTGATCGTGTAATTCGTTGACTGATGGACTGATCGATATTTAAATATTTTAATAATTTTCGTCAGTAATAAGGATTTTATTATTACATTCGAAACATTGCCAATTCTCTGGAATAAAACAAATAAAAATTACGTTAATAAATACAAGAGCAATGAAGCTTTGGAAAAGCTGTTTATTATATATAAAAAAACTAAACCTCAGGCTACCTTGGATGATGTCAAAAAGAAAATAAATACACTAGGCTCCAATTACCGCCGAGAACTGAAAAAAATAGAATAATCTCGAAGATCAGGGGCCGGGGAAGATGATATTCATATCCCGAAGAGCTGTACGAGAAACCTCATGTTGTCATCTTGTTTTGTCAAATACGGCTTAACCATTCTCAACAGGTTATCAAAGCACATATTTTTCACCCGAAAATAATTTATGTAGTCTTCCTCTTCCTTCGTGTGTCTTATTTCATTCAATAATTTCAAATGTGTATATGTCTCTTTTCAGTAACCATTCTTCAGTCCATCGTTTCCTTTTACGTTTTTTACAACCACAAGCTATTATTATTGCAAGAGGAGCTTTTGTCTTATTGCGATCCATCGCGTTCTCGATTACGACTGACATCAGTCTGAATGATAGTGTATTGTCGTTCATGGGTCAATCAGTTTGCCATCACTCCATCCATGATCAAGGTCGTGGACTGAACTGACGCCAAACTGAGCGTGTAACACCCGACTTAGGAGTCTTTTGTTGGGTTTGTTTCATAGCATTTCATATGCCCTGCATTGTTGCTGAAGCATCTTCCAAAATTTTGTCCCCGAGAAATTTTTTTTTTTAACCTCTTTGGGGTTTTTGATTGTAATGTAGCTATCTGACTAGTGGCGGGACTATGAATACCTGTACTTAAGGAACCAACATAATCAATGTCAATAAATTCCAATATTATCTGAAAATACACACAAATTAAAAACTATACAATGTAGTTAGATGTTTATAAAGAAAAAATTATGTTGTAGAGCACCCTAATCTACATTTTAATTATGGTCAAAGCACAAACCAGAATTTTGTATCGCATAGTTATACTACAGGGTGAGTCATGAGGAGCTATACATACTCCTACCTCATATGGAGACCCCTATGGGGAATGTCAAGAATAATACTAAGACATCACCCTGTATAACATTTATTTAATGATGAAATAAAACAATTTAATTTGTTTAAATCTTAATTTTTTTAATGATTCATAGATATTGTCATTTTATCGAATTATCAAAATTTTATTTTAATTTTGTTCAAAATACAAAGCTACGGTAATACATAATTCAATTTTATTTTGCAGTTAGTGAAAAATTAAAATTAAATTAAAAATAACCTGCAAATTTACATTTCGATTTAAATTTTAGAAACTGCAAAATGGTGCCAAACATAAATAAAACTAAATTAAATAAAACTAGCTGATAGTAGTGTAACAATATATGAGACAAATCGAAATTCCCATCCAAAAGTTATGATCAAAAGGAATATCAATCAAAATTCACAACTCCCCCTGCATATTATTAATACTTTAATTACTATTTGGTATATAGGCAATATGGAAAGTTTTAGGTGAGTGTGGTATAAAATAAACAATTAAACTAGAAACGTACTATTAATCTAATGTTGCAGAGGCGTAGCTGCCCGTTTAGTGTCAGCAAATCTACAGCTTGGCAAGCTCTCTACCGAATATGTAAGTTCTTTTTAGAAATTATTAGGAGACATGGATTTCTCAAATGGCCATCTATGGCAAGATCTGCTGAAATATCGAACTACTTTCGAAGAAAGTATCACATTCCAGGTAAATGGGTTGACGAAAGCCATATTGATGACAAAGAACTATATTAAATTGTAATAAATTTCAGGTGTCATTGGACTTCTTGATGGAAGCCATATTAGGATTGTTGCACCAAAAGAGTATCCTTTTTCATATACAAATCGCAAGGGATATCACTCTATTCTATTGCAAGGAGTTTGTGATCATAATAAACTTTTTACAGATGTTTATGCAGATGAAGTGGGATCGATTCATGACTACACAATGTTTTTGAGATCAGAAGTGTCAAATAGAGGAGCTGAAAGCTTTCCAGATGATAGTCATCTTATAGGTGATTTAGCATACAAACTGACTGAAAAAATGTTAGTTGGTTTCAAAAATAATGGCCGCTTGACACCCAGAGAAAAAAATTTCAATTATGTAATATCAAAAGTGAGGGTGAAGATAGAAAACACTTTCGTAACCTTAAAAGGTAGATTCCGTCGCCTTGAATACATGAAGACTGTGAGTCCTGAATTAACCTGCCTTTTGGTAGTAGCAGCTTGCTTATTGCATAATTTATGTATACTAGCTGAAGATATTCGTGATAATATAGCAGATATAAACTTAGAAGCTAAAAGGCAATGTGAAATGCAGAACAATTGTAATAACCCTTTATCTGTTATGGTGCCAGAGCACAAGTAAAAAGACGTGATATAATGAACACTTTGCATTTAAATCCTAGATTTAGAAGTAATAATTTGGTTGGTTATTTAGGATTTATGAAAAAAACTAGAAACTAAAAAAACTTACCTTTCACGCTGGCTCAGCCAAATTTCAACATAGGTTTCACCACTGATTGGGGATGGATTGGGTGGAAGGGAAGTGGTTTATTCTATAATCGAACTTAAACTTAATTAGACCGGAAATTTATGTATTCTCATTGAAACACGATTTGCTACTGATTCGAAGAATATTCTCCTAGACGCATGACAATTAATATGTTAATTAATTAGTTGGCCTCTACCAGATAGGCAACATTAATGCCAAAACTTAATTAATAAACAGTATTCTTTTAATACAAATATATTTATAACAAAAACTATTGTATTTATAAACAATCCTAGAAGAAAATAATAATCTAATTTGTATTTACTGTTTGGACCCTTACTTTGTGGAATCTACTCATATTACTTTTTTAAATGAAACTAAGTGTTTCGAATTAATTCCACTATTTAATGAAAAAATTATAAAAACTCTAAGATATTGATAATTATTTCGATATTGACATATCATCGTCAGAATGACAGAAGTTACATTTAATGTGATGCCTACTTGATGTTTAATATTTTAATAATTATCAATATCTTAAAGTATTCATAATTTTTTCATTAAATAGTGGAATTAATTAGAAACACGTAGTTTCATTTAACAAAGTAATCTAATTTGTATTTAGATTTAGAAATAAAACAGTATTCTTTCAAAATAAATAAAGATTTCTATAACGAAAACCATTGTTTTGAAAAAAATAATAAGCTTATAATTTAAAATCTTAACATCCTAAAAATATGAACACGATACTAATTTCTAATTTATATTTTGTCAATTAATTTGTCGAAACTGTCAAGGAATCGATCCATCCTTGACAGTTTCTCCTTATGTCTCTCATTGGCAGTAGGGGCATGTCTTCTTTTCAACGTCGGCTGTTGGTAGTCCCCTGGAGGGCCAGATCCAGAAGTAGAAGGTGTGGGTTCTTTGGTCTATACATCTGCTTTTGCTAATGCTGTAGATGTACACCCCACAGGTGGCACAATTTTAGGTCTCTGGTGGAATAATTCGTCCATTATTTCAAAGTATTCCCATCTATGGGTAGCATTTCCACTTTTGCTATTTTTCAGTTGTATGCTTTTATATGTTCGTTTCATTGTCTTCCATTTTGATTCTACGTTTTTGACAATAAACTGAAGTTCATTAAAATGTTTGTTTAATTTTTTGGCTATTCTATCCCAAACAATTTTCTTCATACCTGTATCAAAAGCTTTTCCATTTTCTTTGTAATGATACAATAAAGATACAATTTTCTCATTGGTCCACAATTTATTAGTAGTAATCTTTTCATTTTCTTCTTCTGAATCTGAATCTGAGTTTTAAAAAAGAAAACAACAGTAAATATTCAGTAGTAGAATAGGTAACATACAGCATTTGAACAAAATACACATCTTCAGAGTGTTGAGCTGTAGTTTGAACTAGCTGAGAAGGTCCCTCTTCACTGTCATTTATTGACCTTATGCTTATACTTTCGATGTCTTCTGGACAACTCACATTTTCTATTTCCCTGGATGTGACTTTTGAACATACAAAATCCCAGAAGATTTGCTGATCTGCAAGGTATAAATATGTTTACTTATATTAATAATTGCTTTTGCGAATTGCACTTACCTGAGAGAAGTTTATATTCTGGATCTTCTATTTGAAAATTATACTCTACGTTGTTTACCAACAAATTCACTTTTTGTGCTGGCATCCGAATCTGTTTAGTCATGTTACTTTAATTATTCTAAACCATATGTTGAGCTCTGAACTGTAGGTAAATCACCTAAAGAACTCTACTTTTTCCTCATAAACTTGAAAAAATTACATTAGCAATATACCTTTTTAAGAGTTACACTTTTGCCTCCCCACTATGTGGAGTAAAAAGAGAAAACTTTTTTCACTCCGTCCAGCAATTTCGAACAGCCGACTTTATGATCCCTTTTTACTCCACCCCCACTCTCACGTCATTATAAAACGGAGGGTGTTGATTCGGAGTGAAAATAGCAACTCTTTTTGTATTCCCGAACGCACCATAAATGAGATCTGGACTTGTTAATGTTATTGTTTATAGGGCCATCATTAATAAAATCCGATTTTTTCTCTTAGTTTTGATAAGGTTTTTCATCCAATGAATAAAATGGTTCCAGTAAAGTTATTGCTAATTAAATGTCAATTTATTGTTAACGCTTTATTTATTAAAAATATTCTACAACTTTTGCTTCACAACAACTATATTACAATATCAAATATTAACAATATTTCA
This sequence comes from Lochmaea crataegi, assembly GCA_947563755.1. Classification (NCBI taxonomy): domain Eukaryota; kingdom Metazoa; phylum Arthropoda; class Insecta; order Coleoptera; family Chrysomelidae; genus Lochmaea; species Lochmaea crataegi. Next base: position 45,528,992 of record OX387429.1, read on the forward strand.
TAATATAATAAGTTCCTTATGTATATATTCCAAAGTTATACACAATACAAAAATTCATATGATAAATGTGATGTATAAAATCTGATTCATTGGTTTAAATGTATCTTACCAAACAAAGTAGTAAAAATATACACTGTGTCCGTAAAGTATGGAACAAATTCATTTTTAGCTAAACAGACCATTTTAAGAAATAATCCTGAAACACGTCGATTTTTGATTTTAATTTACCGTATTTTAAAATAATAATCTAATATACAGGGTGAATTACTTTCGAGTAATGACGTCACCGTCATTTTTTTTAAATGGAACACCCCCATTTTGTTTCAATTTTCGGATTACTCTAGCTGAGTTGATTCCAAAAATGTATCACATGTTGATTCCAATTGGTACAGGGTGAACAAAAATACAATAGTTTTGTGTGTGCTCATAAAGTAACGCGTAACATTCTTTATTAGTTAAATTAACAATATTATCAAAAATACTTATGAAATACATGACTTTATAAATGTTCGAACTGCAGCCCTTGCTGTATTTGACAGTAACCCAAACGGTGTACAAATTCTTGTTGAACCTTGTTTATTGTGTCTTGAGAAATATTGTTTATTGCTGTCCGAATTCTCTCTTTTAATTCTTGAATATTTGCTGGTTTCGTTTGATACACAACATTCTTCCGATGGCCCCACATAAAATAATCCAAAGGATTGAAATCTGGTGACCTCGCTGGCCATTCAATAGGTCCACGTCTACCAATCCACCTGTTCGGAAAAATTTCATCTAGGTACCTTCTAACATCTACAGCATAATGTGGAGGTGCACCATCCTGTTGAAACCATAAACTTTCATCAAAACCTCCAGGATTACGTCTGCTGGGAAACAAATTACGTAAAGTAGGTACGAATACCCCCTTAAAAAGTCAAGGTACGTTGCCCCGTTTAAATTACCTTCGATAAAGTAGGGTCCGATGATTCGATTTCTTACAATTCCAGCCCATACATTTACCTTTTGCGGGTATTGTCTATGATGCTCACGCATCCATTGGAGGTTTTCTTTTGCCCAGTATCTACAATTCTGACGGTTAACCTCGCCATTTAACGTGAAAGTGGCCTCATCAGAAAAAATAATGTTTTGTATCAAGAGAGGGTCTCGGTGACATTTATCCATCATTTTTTCACAAAATTGGATTCTTCTATCGGGATCATCTTCGTTTAATTCCTGCACAAGTTTGATTTTATAAGGATGCCATTTTTCAAGCTTTAATAGTTTGTGTACCGTTGTTTTGCTAACACCGATATCGCGACTAACTTTACGCACAGAAGTGTGCGCATCTTCTTCAAAACTAAGTAAAACTTCTAATGCTGTATCAGCATTTGCAGAGGGACGACCTGATTTGCGTACATTTTCAACCGTACCAGTTTCTCGAAATTTCTTTTCAATCTTACTGACTGTTGAACGCGTTATAGGTCTTTCTGGATATTTACCATTAAACAAATTGCACATTTCCATCTGAGTTCGCGATCTGTCTCCATACACAATCATCATAAGTATTTCAATTTTTTGTTTTACACTTAACTCCATTTCTACTTCTAATTAAATCTAAGCAATAATTGAAACATTCACGAATACCAAAAATTTTGTAGTACTTAACTGTCACTGAACATCAATAAATTACTAAACAAATAATGACATTTCACAAAAAATTAGACGACTATGTTTTTTTTAAATTGATAAGAAATAATTTCTTTCATATTCTGTCTGATAGACCACAAGTACAACTTCAGGGTGTTACATTTAAACCAATTGCCGCTAGACAGAAAGTATTTTTGATAATATTGTTAATTTAACTAATAAAGAATGTTACGCGTTACTTTATGAGCACACACAAAACTATTGTATTTTTGTCCACCCTGTACCAATTGGAATCAACATGTGATACATTTTTGGAATCAGCTCAGCTAGAGTAATCCGAAAATTGAGACGAAATGGGGGTGTTCCATTTAAATAAAATGACGGTGACGTCATTACTCGAAAGTAATTCACCCTGTATATAAGATTATTATTTTAAAATACGGTAAATTAAAATCAAAAATCGACGTGTTTCAGGATTATTTCTTAAAATGGTATGTTTAGCTAAAAATGAATTTGTTCCATACTTTACGGACTCAGTGTATACTACTTGTACAGAAGAACTATCGAGACGCAACAAAGTTTCTGGGAAGAATATAAATTTTGGGGTAATTCACGTAGGTACATTTAATTATAAGGTATATTATATATTTCCCAGAAACTTTGTGTCTCGATAGTTCTTTTGTACAAGTAGTATATATATTTCTACTACTATGTTTGGTAGGATACATCTAAACCAATAAATCAGATTTTATACATAACATTTATCATATAAATTTGTATTGTGTATAACTTTGGAATATACATAAGGAACTTATAAATCTGAGACAACAGTAAAATGTACGCGGACGTCTGCCCCGATCGGTTAAGGCATTTATACGATTTGGCAGTAATTCGGATTGAAAATGACATCTGTTCAGAATGAGTCGCACTGAAAGATCTACTACCTAGTTATTACAGAATCATAATTTAAAATAACTTTACTAATATAGAATAATAATTGTTTTGTAAAATCATATTTATTAAAAATCTTAGGAAAACGCTTAAAATCGCCAACTTTCTTTTGCTTATTTTTTGGTTTCTTCATTAGTATAATGTGCATTAGTTGAGCGTTTAAAAAAAGAGGACTATTCCAGACACTGGATCCCTTTAAAACACCTATTACCTATGTCAGCAAAGCCGGATAGGTGTATGTATAATGACAAAAAAAAAATGTATAATAGGAAATTGAATGAAAATAAGTAAGTATTACTTCGCTAGACAAATTTCTATATTCTATGTGTACAAAATTTTGCTTGAAACTAATCTTTCAACTAATTACCATAGCACATCAAAGTGCCTACCTTATGTTAGTTAGTGGATGAAAGTATAGTAAAAAATAATACTTTGACCTGATGGTATATCCTTAAAATACATTTTGCTCTCCTTATCCTTCGCATTGGCCTCTGTGCCCCTTTCAATATTTTCCTCAGCATCTGATCTTAGCTTGCAGAAGTCTCTATCCTCCTCAATAATGGTTTCTAGAGACTCCCTAATTTTCCCTATTTGATCTCAGCCGAATAGTAATCGAGATGGGATATCACCTGTGGATCGATTAACAGTATTATTTATGAAGAACTCTACTTCACGTATAGCAGAAACCAAATCAATTTGTTTTTCATCTACTATTTTACCTAATAATGGGGATAATAACCTATTTATTCGTTCAATCTGTCCATTTGCTCTGGGGCATCCAGTAGCTATCAGCATATTCTGATATATATTTGTCACTTTTTTTGTTTTTTAAATACTTCCAAGATTTCTTTTTGAATTTGTAATCTTTCCTCGTGCCTTTTTCTTTTTTCGCCTTCTTTTTCTGCATGCAGTCTTAATTTTTCCTTTCTATATTCGTCTATATTTCTGATATAAACATCTAACTTTGTATCTGAACCTGTTTTAGGTGTGTCACCTAAACTTTATAAAATATCAGCAAAAGCCCATAATCTAGATCTAGATCTTGCTTTTAATTACTTTGTTTCGAAGTACTTGCAACCGATCCTTTTTCTGAAGCTCTTGCAATGGGCTTCACCCAAGTTTTTTTGGAAAATAATTCATCCAAGATCTATAAATATTTTTTATTATGAGTAAAAACATTTTATACTTACAGCACTTACTTACAGCATAATAAAACCAAGATTTTCTTGAATTTCCAGATTTGCTGTTTGAATCTTTTATATTTTCATACGTTCTTGTTAAACTGCTCATCATATTTGCCAGGTTAATGAATGAAAAGAGTCACTCACCCTTATGCTGTAACTTCATTGAATTCAATAAAAATGGGAGACAGAGTGCGTACTCTGTAACTCGATAGAGATAGAAATAGAAAAGAAATAGCAAAGAAAAACAATTTCTTTCTATCGCTTTTCCTCAAATCTTCGGGCAAGTTCGTCTATAGAGAAATGTGTACTATTGAATCTGAAAACATTTTAGAACATTTCGATTTTCAACCTATCTACCCCTGATTTTGACATTATAAATGTCAATATGTATTGTCATTGTCAATGAAAGCATATAATATTAATCATAATTATTTATTTTGTTCTTGCGTTGTTTATTGAATTTTTTTATATTTGAGTGAAATGGATTTGGTATTAGCGAATTTTGTAGAAGAGGCAGAAGAAGAAGATCGAAGAGAAATGCTGAGGATGGAAAGAAGACATCTAAGAGACACGACAAATGTCTTTGAACTCCCTGAAAGAGAGTTTAGACAACGTTTTCGTCTTAGCAAAGACCTAACACGAAATTTAATCGAAGAACTGAGACCTCATATGCAAGATGGGCTTCGATCTACGAAGGTTAGCATCACCTCGAGAGTTATGGGAGCTCTACGATTTTTTGCACACGGGTCATACCAAAGGGGCATTGGAAATGAGATGCATGTTTCTATGGCGCAGCAGACCTTCAGTAGTGCTCTATCAGAGGTTTGTATGGGTATGGAAGCCATTGCACCTCGCTGGGTGAAATTTCCAATGAGTCGAGCAGAAAAGGAAATTAAAAAAGCCCAATTTATGCAGGAGTTTGAGTTTCCTGGAACTATAGGCTGTATCGACTGCACCCATGTAGCCATTCTACAGCCTACTGAGGACGAACATTTATATTTCGACAGGAAGAGGTACCATTCAAAAAATGTTCAAATTATTTGCTATACCCGTTTAATCATCTTAATTGTAAATGCGAATTATGGAGGCGCCAATCATGATTCTTTTATTTGGAGGAATTCTGCTATAAAGAGGCACTTGGAAGAGAATTATGAAAGGGGTGACCGAAATAGCTGGTTGATTGGAGATAGTGGTTACCCACAAGAACCATGGCTAATGACACCAATTAGAGGCATGGCTCCAGATTCTCCAGAGGGTAGATACACCACTGCATTAACCAGAGCTAGGAATTGTGCCGAGAGATGTATAGGTAAGTCGGACAACATCATTAGATATAGCTTAATTAACCTATTATTTTTTTACACCTTACAGGTATTTTGAAAAACCGCTTCAGATGTATATTACGTGAACGTGTTTCGAGATATCGACCGTTTAAAGCTGTTCAAATCATTAATGCTGTCACAATTCTCCACAACATGTGCATTCAGGGCCACATCCGTTTGGAAGAAGATGGACTAGAAAGAAATGATGAAGATAATGTTGATGACCAAGATGCTAACAATTTTGTTGCTCCAAACATATTAGGTTTAGGTCAGCAACGTAGAGGTCAACTAATTGATTTATATTTTTTATAAGTTTATTAATCTGTTTTTTTTATCTGTTTAGTTTTAATTGATTTATATATTTTTTTAATAAGTTTAATCCTGTTTAATATTAATTGTTTCATAATTTTTATAAGTTTAATAATAAGCCTTAGTTTTAATTGGTATTACTTATTCATTTTCATCTAGGTAGCTATTATACTGTCCTACCAAAAAGGAAGTACTCTGGCTTATCACCGATTGATGATTATTTTAATAATCTCATAGTCCTTTTGCACCAGAGCAGTCTCAGGTAACCATAATCCCAGGGTCGACTTGCGCCAATTGCCTCTACAGGGGGCCGTAATGGTATGATACATATTTTACAAATTCAAATCTTTGGATATGTCCTGCTTTATATAATTCGACTTTTTCTGATAAAAATTGCAATCTTTGTTTATATTTTTGGTTAGTTATTTTTGTAGGTATACACACACTGTTTATTTTTATATAAATACCTAACCTAACCTAACCTAACCTAACCTAACCTAACCTAACCTAACCTAACCTAACCTAACCTAACCTAACCTAACCTAACCTAACCTAACCTAACCTAACCTAACCTAACCTAAACCTAAACCTAACCTAACCTAACCTAACCTAACCTAACCTAACCTAACCTAACCTAACCTAACCTAACCTAACCTAACCTAACCTAACCATTTTCATCGGTGTAGAGCTTAGCTGTACAATTTTTATTCGCACATCTCCACCTTAACCCCTGCTTTGTTAAACCACACGAACGAAATTTAAAATTCTCAAATATAATTAACTTTTTTCCTTTGTTACTCAACAGAGATTCCATCATGGTTTCGTGATTGAAACAGAAATATGTCAATACTGATTACTTTTCTTGTACAAGTACTTATTTATAGAAAAGTACAGAACTCCAGATTGCAAATATTATATTTTCAAGAATCTACCTTCTTAATCCTTTAATTCGGATGACACCCCGCTGCGTATCATTAGACCGATAGCCGGCGCAAGTGGACGGTCGGATTAATGACCCTTTCGGGGCATCTAGTTTAGTACAGGTAAAATCGGCGCTTTCGGTATGTACCCACAAAAATAAGAAAACTACAAATAAATATTAAGTGTAAAAAAATAAAATCAGTTCTGGTTTAAAAAAAACAATCCAATATGCCTATCACAAAATAAATAAATCTTGATTATAACAAAAAAATACTAAGCTACAAATAAATATAAAAGGTAAGAAAAAAAAATCAGTTCTGGTTAAAAAAAAAACAATCCAATATGTCTATCACAAAATAAATAAATCTTGATTATAACAAAAAAAAAACTAAGCTACAAATAAATATAAAAGGTAAGAAAAAAAAATCAGTTCTGGTTAAAAAAAAACAATCCAATATTGGCAACTTCCTATCACAAAATAAATATAATAGGTGAGAAAATAAAATTAGTTCTGGTTAAAAAAACAATCCAATATTGGCAACTGCCTATCACAAAATAAATAAATCTTAATTATAACAAAAAAAAACTAAGCTACAAATAAATATAAAAGGTAAGAAAATAAAATCAGTTCTGGTTAAAAAAAAAACAATATTGGCAACTGCCTATCACAAAATAAATAAATCTCAATTATAACAAAAAAACAGTTACAAATAAATATAAAAGATTAAATTAATTCTGCAGTTATGGTTTTAAAAAAAGGTTGAATATTGGCACTTGCCTATAACAAAGATTAAAATAAAAACAATAAAACAGATACATTATAAAAAAAGTCAATAACAAAAACAAACAAAAATTCTGAAATAATTATAAATGCCTTACTCTACAGCATAATTTACAATTTTTTCAAAATTTTGGCTAATGCTTTGTAAGGCAGTTGCCATTATTTCAATATTTTTGTCTATTGACTGCAGCCTTTGCATGGTGTCACTATGCATTTTAGTTAGGGTGACAAATTTTCTCGACTTATCATTTGTCACCCTAACTTGTCTCTGACCTTTGGCGTATTCTCATCATCCACTTTTTTTCTTTTTGAGGCTGCTGCTGCTATTCGTGGAAGGGAGCCAATTGACTTGAGCACAGGCAGCTACAAATAATTAAATTCCTATATTTTAATGGGGTCATATATATTCTTTATTTACAATTCATTCATAATACAACAAATAATGCAGTTTATAGGTTTAGGTAAAGAAGCTAAATAATTTCAAAACATTTTCATAGTCAGGAATATAAATTATTAAAATTGTAAAAATTTACTCCTAATGATGCAAATGTAATATACTTACTTCTGTGTTTGATGGAGGGCTAGGTGTCTGGGCTTTAGATGGAGGGCTAAGTGTCTGGGATCTAGACGTTGTGGGCTGAAAATTAAAAGTATTATTAAATATTACCTCCAATATAATATGTAAGTATTCGTATTTACCACAGGTGTGTTGTATGAGCTAGAGGCGGCTATATCAGCTACATTTGTTGGCATCAGGGGTGGCTGCAAATAAATGAATGATTGTTTTATTAAGTATGCTTACGTTAAAGTACTTTATTTGTAAATGGATTAATATGTATTGTATAAGTAAATTACCAGCCCTAATTCAAGGTTTTTATCTCCAGTAACTGACTTCCACCCCAGCAATGCCATTAACCTCTCCTCCACTTGGTTTAGTGGAGGAGCTTTTACTGGTCCCCCACCAGTCCTTTCCATTTCCATCCGCAACTGGCTGGCTTTTGCCTTTGTTTTTGATTTCCACCTACCTATAGCCTACAAATAATATTGAAGAAGGTAGCGGATTATATATGAATAGAATATGTCAACATTGTACACAATCAGTAAAATAGTGTCATAAGTCAAGCATAACTCAATGAAACCGATTTTGAGTTACAATTTACATTATTTTATTGAGTGTGTGATTGTAAAATTAGTGATTTTGGAAAAGCTCATTAATAAAGGTACTTTATTATGTACTAAATATAGTTTGGTTTACCAGTTGCCACTTCGCAGTGCTCCTAGCACCCAAGCCCATTGAATTCAATTGAATGGTAAGTGCATGCCACAATCTGGCCCCATCTTCGCGATCTCCATCAAAATGTTTAAATTTATTTTTCAGCAGTGAAGGGTTTTCTTCTAAGAAATCTATTATAATATTCCACTGCTCCAAGGATGTTTTAAAATATCTACTCCTTCCATCTAAAAAATGTTTTGCAATTAATTTTATTTAGGTACCTAGTTAATTAAGTATTGTTAATTACATTTTTATCGTTAGCCTATTAAATTAACAGTAATAGCAGCCACAAAGTTAAAAAACATGGAAAAAATACTTACCCATCTTTAATTAAAAATAAGTACTAATGAAAAACAATAACCTGACAATAACCTAACAAAATATGTTTTTTTGTGTGTCATACAAACCCACAGACATATATGTCTGTGTACAAACCACATATCAGCCATAGAAAGACCCTATTTGCCGTTTCTATTTCTATCTTCCGAATATTCACACGGAACTACTCGAGAATCTCCGAATAGACATACAGAGTAACGTTACAAGAAATTTCTTAGTATAGAAAGAAATTTCATTTCTATTCTGTTACAGAGTTCACACACTGGTATGCTGTAAAAAAAATTACAATCAATCTTGCTTCAAAACTTGAAATGAAGTCAAGTAACTTCCAGAATTTCAATAATTGCTATGCTGTATACGAAAAATTTATATAAAAATAACAAGTCAAGGTTGAAAAATGTCAAGATTTTAACGCACCTAGAAACCCTGGGGTCCTTAATCTTGAAATTATTCGTAAACAAGTTTTATAACCTAGAAATTTGGATAATTTTTTATTTTTTGTGGTCGTGTTTTTTGTTTCAGTTTTTAACATGGATATAATTATGTTTGTAGAATTATTAGAAATTGAAATACAAAGGCAAGTACCTACATTAAAAATTGTATATATAATTTAAATTTATTGGTGTTTATTATTCAAGTTTCAATTTAAAAGACCGCCAAAATTCATTTTATATTTCTGACCTTTTTAGGCGTAATTTAAATAATAATAGAAGACTTCTGAGAGATCCACTTGCATTGCCAGAGCAAAGTTTTAAAATGCTTCATAGAGTATCTCGAGATCTTGGTCATTGGTTACTAACACAAATTGGACCCCACATGAGGGAAGGTGAAAGAACCACGTGCATTCCAAAATATCTAAGGGTAAGTTGGTTAATGTTGAAATGAAGTAAAAAAAATATTATTTTTAACCTAATCAAGTAATTTTTATATTTAGTTTTTTGACGCATTACATTTTCTTGGTCATTGTTCATATCAAAGAGGGCAAGATTTTTTGACTAGCATGCATCAATCTTCAATAAGCCGATGTGTATCAGAGGTAACAGATTTAATAGTTAATGTGATTGGGCACTGTATCAAATTTCCTCAAACAGATGAAGTTTTTTTCTTTCCAAGAAAAATTGTTGTAAGTATTTCCAATCATTCTGGATATTTTTTCATATACATACCTAATTTTTTCAAATTTTTTTTTTAAATTTACAGAAGTTGGTACATTTCCTGTAATGATAGGTTGCATTGATTGCACACAAATTGCAATCATTTCACCTAAAACTGAGGATCTACAAATGCCTGGGGTTATATTTTATTGTCGTAAGCAATTTTACAGTTTAAATGTCCAAATAGTAAGTATTTTTAGCAAAGGTGATTTTTTGGAAGCTTTTGTTTGTAATAATAGAAGTTATAGGTATCTGCACCTCTTTGCAGCTAGAGTTATTTTTTATGTATTTTTTTGTAGGTTTGTAATGCAAAATTAAAAATAATAAACATCAATGCGAGGTTTCCAGGATCAGTGCATGATTCTGCCATTTGGCAGACATCACTCGTTCGTAACCATTTAGAAACCAACTTTAGGCAAAACAGAAATCAGTTAACTTATTTATTAGGTAGGTAACTAAGTATTATGATAGAAATAAAAAAAGACAGGGTAGGGTGTTCCAAAAAAGGCTGACAGACAAAAGTTGCTTTTTTTAATGAGAGGAACATTGTTTTAAAAATCAAAAGAAAAAAATCATAAAACTTTTGCATAGCTCATAGAAGAATAAGAAATGTAGTGGAAAGAACTAATGGAGTCTTAAAACAGAGATTTCGCTGCATATTCTCTACATTACTCTACATTATGCTCCAAGAAGAGCTGCAGAAATTATTTATTCTTGTGCAATCTTGCACAATTTCTGTATTTTAAGAAATGAGAATTTTGATGAGTACAATGGTAAATTCTACTTAACATTTTGGTGAAAATTGTGTGTCTTGGTGTTTTGTTAAAATATTGTTGGTTTTTGTAAGCATTTAGCACAAATAATAAAACATTACATTTGTTTTAGATGACCAAAATGAAAATATTGATGATGATGACCATGAGGAAGATAATAACAATCCACAAAGAAATAATTTGCAAGAAGGCCGAATTGTAAGAAATGCAGTAGTTGAAAATTACTTTCATAACTTATAACCACAAATATTTACAATGAAACTTTCAATATTTTTAAATATATTGTGACGGGAATTAATTTTTTTCAATTGTTACTTTCGTTTCCTTTTTTTATGTTGGGCGTTAAAAAAAAATAATATCGTGACATACTTTTTGTTCTACCCCTGTAGGTACGAAAACGAGCATGTGGTCTCTTCTCAGGACGTACGGGCTATGGAGATTAGTCAAGCCTCGACTGCATAGGTACTAATCCATTCAGTTTATGAAATTATTATTTACTTACTCACTCACTCAACCAAAGTGTTTATTAAAAACATCAAGTGAGAACGAATAAATTTATTATATGTAGAAAATAGTGACAAAGAACGTATTCAAACAGTAACAACAATTTAACTAATGGGAATTTTATTAAATGAAATGCGTTATCAGTGAGTTACGTCAAACTTAACCTTGTCAACTCGAATCTCTCATTTATCGACAAGGAAGAGAAATAATCCAAATGGTTAAATAAAGGTATCAAAACTTACTTAATATTAATTGTTCATTTAGTTGAATTTCTTTCTTTTTTCTAGAATACTTGTTATTTTACTGGATTCAACAGTTCACATGATGATGCAAACTTACCGACTAGAAATTTTCTCTTTTATACCAGGTAACTTAGGACTTTTAAAATTATAAGCTGGAACTATACTCCCTTACAGGCTTCAATAAATAATTTTATTTATTGATGTTGAAATCGTTGAAATTGGATATTGACTTTATCTTTGAAAAATTCAATATAAATCCTTATCAATTTTAATTCCTTTCCAACGAATGGTTTTATTCGTATAACGTTGACATCGTTGAAATTTTTGATAAGACTCTACTTAATAAGATTCAATTTTCAAAATATTTTTTTAATGTCACTTCCTTCTTTCCTTGACAGCTCAAAAACCCGTTGTTTATTTTGGGTCACCTATGAAATTACGTCATGAAACAAATGACGGTGGAGCCCAAGAGAAACGAGGTTCCTTGTACAACGTTTAGTCCAAGAGCTAGTAACACGTGTTTCATGAAGTGTTTGATGCACCTTGAAATTTTGTGCCATAGTATCGACTGCATAGATGAGCAGGTGAGCAAGTATTGGCGTGCCCTACCTGGGGCACCAGGTACTGCGCATAGGAGAGTAAAAAAAATTTACCCAAAAAAAGTGTTTGATGCAGAGACCAGCAAACAGAAATTTAAATTTAAAATCACATAAAATACAAAAATTAATAAGGCAGACACATTCGAGGGGGTTAACATTTAATAAAAACACCCTCAAGTTGTTTTTTTTTAATACAAAATGAAGTGTTTGATTCACGTTGACATTTTAACAGCGTCTTAATTTCATATAATAAAAAATAATTACAAAAAGGCAGACACTTTTTTTGGGGTTTAATTATCGGAAAACATGAAAATAAATAGACGTCAAAAAATAATAGTTTAATACTATTATACCGCCTACAAAATTTGAAAAATAATTTTCAAAGAACAGACCGTTCACTAAGATGAGATAAGATAAGATAAATATGGGGCTTAAGTGCTTCTAAGAGCCTCTCCACTACGACCTTTGCAGATCTATTGTGTATGCCCTCCTGTTATTCTAGAGTTCCTTGTCTAGACCTGTCCTTATTACCAGACGGATGACATACCTCAGGTCCTCCATATATTGGGAGGGTTGTGGTTTTTCCTCCCCTATCGTTGAAAACCTCAGCCTTTGTAGTAGCACAGTATGTGTACTGGGGTTTCCCCATCTTCTTGGCAAAACCTACATATGGTTGTTTCTGCCAATCCTATGTTGTTCATGTGTTTGTTAAGTCTACAACGCCCAACCAGAATCCTGATTGTCGAGGGTTTCTTGATGAACTCTTTGGCCTGCCTCATTTTTGGCACCTTGTTCCACCATTCTCGAGACTGATTTTTTATCCAAGTGCTGCTATTTGTTTTTTGCAGCGCTTTCGCTATGCCACAGAAAAGTTCTGGGCCAATGGGAGCACAACGTGCCCCTTCTCGGGCTAGTGAGTCTGCCTCTTCATTGCCCTTGTGATCTGAGTGGCCTGGTACCCAAGCTACGGACAGTCTATTACGACTGCCCAGCTCTTGTAGCGTCTCCAAGCAGTCCCAAACAAGTTTGGAATTTATTTGCATGGAGCTGATTGCTTTTATAGCCGCCTGGCTGTCGGATTATATGGCAATGGTCTTTTCCTCAAACTCTTGCCTCAATAGCTCCCCTGCACAGTGATGTATTGCTGCAACTTCTGCCTGGAATATCGTCACATGTTTACCCAAGCTCAGTGTGACCGTTCACTAAGAAGCAACAACTACTTCTCGGGCTATATGCCCCGACAGACATTGAATTACATTTCTAAGTTAAACGGGGTTGGTATATCTTTAAAATAGAACCAACCATTCTGGTTTGTGATTAGAAGGAATAACATCACTTGTGGACCGGTTTCGACGTATTCGCGTCTCATCAGTACAAGATAGATGCCATTCGTCCAGAAGCCCTGAGAGCATAATCCTGGACTGGAGACTACGTTAATACCACACCAATACATTAACCTCAGTAAAGGAAATGGTAAGAGTGCGATATCAGCGACATCCCCACATCACATCAAACCAAAATTCTATATCGACCATCTCGGTTTTGTAGTTATTTAATTAATTACAGTTACCTGTAAAAATGGTCATATTTTAGTAAAGCGTGATGAATAGTCGTCAAAAAATAATATTTGAATACTATTATAACGCTTTTGTCTAATCACAAACCAGAATGGTTGGTTCTATCTTAAAGATATACCAACCCCGTTTAACTTAGAAGTGTAATTCAATGTCTATCGGGGCATATAGCCCGATAAGTAGTTGTTGCTTCTTAGTGAACGGTCTGTTCTTTGAAAATTATTTTTTAAATTTTGTAAAGCGGTATAATAGTATTAAACTATTATTTTTTGACGTCTATTTATTTTCATGTTTTCCGATAATTAAACCCCAAAAAAAGTGTCTGCCTTTTTGTAATTATTTTTTATTATATGAAATTAAGACGCTGTTGAAATGTCAATGTGAATCAAACACTTCATTTTGTATTTAAAAAAAAAAACACAACTTGAGGGTGTTTTTATTAAATGTTAACCCCCTCAAAAGTGTCTGTCTTATTAATTTTTCTATTTTGTGTGATTTTAAATTTAGATTTCTGTTTGCTGGCATCTGCATCAAACACTTTTTTTGGGCAAAATTTTTTTACACCTTTCTCCAATGCGCAGTACCTGGTGTCCCCAGGTAGGGCTAGCCAACACTTGCTTACCTGCTCATCTATGCAGTCGATACTATGGCACAAAATTTCAAGGTGCATCAAACACATCATGAAACACGTGTTACTAGCTCTCCGACTAGTTCAAAAACAGACTGCCTGGTTAATTTTGGTTGACATAACCTCACTAATCATAATAAAAATTACTGAATTTTCATAAAACCTAAATTACAATTAAAGATTATGATCTACTATCTATCCCAATGCATGTCCTTCACTCTTAAAATTGCTATTAAGTCCGAAAATTAGCTAACAAATATTAATTTGACAGTTCATAATAATAAAATTTAAATTAAGTTTTTGTTGCTAAAAACAATCCTTTCCCCTATATAATTGTTTATAACGAAACACTAGACTGTTATTCAACACTTCTTACTTCTTATAGCACGCACTTTGTTTTAAATTTCCAATGAAATTTGAACTACCTCAATTTAACCTCCCAACTACAGCTTACAACCTACAACTTCTAGATATTTTAAACAAACTTTCCATCATTATTGTTATAAGAATTTCCAACAAGGAGTAATCAGGATAATCCATTGTAACGTGCCTCCCTTCTTACACGTGGCTCCTGCCACAAGAACACGTCACTATGGACACCCTTGATGCAAAATTCGGGTTTTTAAATCTCGGGCGCCAGATTATTAACGTGGTTTGCTCCACGGCCCCTTGACCCTTAGCGTCAAGAGTTCCAGATAGCCTCAGATGGAGGTTACGGAAAATTCCAGGGGTCTTGTTGAATTAAATTTAACTAACTAGTGAAAATCGGGAAAGGCCAAATCTTGGTTCTCCAATCAATAAGTTGCGGTTAAAAATGAAAATAGTAGAAATTCAAAACTTTAATCTATTAATACTCTGTGGTCTATTTTACGAATAATTCTTTAGTGACAAACAAATTAACAGGGAAAATAAAATGAGGTATGTATTACCTATATCTGGGATTTTAACGGACTTAACGGTCAGGTTATCAAATACGGTTCATATCTACCGGGTTTTACGGGGTCCCTAATGCACGATTTAGGTCTGCCGGGTAATCAGACAAATTGTGGCTAAGCCTCTTCCAAGTCTGATTAACCCTTGAATCCAAATGAAACCGGCAACTATTATTCCGACGGGGGAGAAAAAAAATATAAATAATGATTCTACGAAACGGGAAAAGAACGATTTAGATCTGCCGGGAAATCAAACAAATTGTGGCTAAGCCTCTTCCAAGTCTGATTAACCCTTGAATCTACTAAAGCCGGTAACTATTATTCCAAAAAAAAAAAATTTAAGAACGAGTTAGATCTGCCGGGAAATCAAACAAATTGTGGCTAAGCCTCTTCCAAGTCTGATTAACCCTTGAATCTACTAAGCCGGTAACTATTATTCCGAAAAAAAAAAAAAAATTTAAGAACGAATTAGATCTGCCGGGAAATCAAACAAATTGTGGCTAAGCCTCTTCCAAGTCTGATTAACCCTTGAATCTAACTAAAGCCGGTAACAATTAAAAAAAAATATTTTCCCACGAGTTAAACGGTACCCAACTATCGACACACAGAGTAAAAATATTCGTACTAGCATAAACTTTAAAATATTATACCTAATCCATTTGGATATCAATTTAATTTAAAACTACTGACAACCAAAAGCATAAAATAATTCGAGAATCCACTAATAATTCATATCAGTTAATTAATATATAATAAACGCAGTAAATAAAAATTCGAAATCAAATTACGGTTGACAAATCTTTATTTTCAGATAAGAGAAACAAAAAAAAAACAAATTTCAGCTCAACAACAAAAGAAAAAAAATAGCCGGTCGGAAAATTTTCAAAACCATACATTCAACAATTTAATAATAAGCGGCGATACGGAAAGTTTAGAATACACAGTTTATTTCTTAAAATTGATTTACCTTTTAAAATACAGCAGAACACACAAACGGAATACGGAATACACAAAAATTTTTCGCACTACGGTTTTTCGGTTTTTCGGAGGAAAGTTTAACGGAGAATACTTAGAGCCGAAAAATGAACTGATTCTTCAGAGCCGAAAAATGAACTGATTCTTGAGAGAGCAAAAATGAACTGATTCTTCAGAGAGACTGAATGATGCCCGTCAGCCAATTTATATCCCAAATTTTAGTTACAGTTTTCGGTCGTCGTCCCCGGTGGCGGAATTAAAACGTGAAATTAATCTAGTTTCGACAAAAACTTGTAAGTATACTAGCCGGCTCTCGATTAAATTAAAATGTTGTATATACCGGGCGTCCTTTCAGTTGAAAAATTTAAATATCGGAAATGAATAAATTGTGTATGGTAGAAGTTGGATTTGCGTAACTCGGACTTATACTAAAATATACACCGGTAATAGCAAAAAATAAATCACTGCGGTAGTCGAAAGGGTTGTAAAGTAACGAGTTATATACACCCTAGTGGTAAAATAAAATATATTACGGAATAAATAAAAAAAAAATAAAAAAATTAAACTTGCAAAAAGCAGAAGAAAAAAATAACTCGTTACACACCCCCTTTACTTCGGTAAAAAAAATGAATGAGCGAAAGTGCAACTTTCGGACATTACATTTTTTTTTAAACAACAACTTACACCTAATAATAAAAAAGGTGAGAAAAAAAAACGGTGATCCAGGGTGTAGCGTCTCACAGCCTGGAACGTCGGCGTAGGGTCGCTTGATGTGGATGGGGCGGTCCTCCTCCACGGGACGCCTGTCTTCGGTATGACCTGGAACAGCGTCCGGCTGTTTCCAGAGCGGGGTGGGGTCGTTCGATGCCGATACTACACTGGATGGAAGCATCCTGCATTCGTCGGGGTTCGTCGCTACGGGAGACCAGTTGCGCTTGTACTGCCACCGACCGGGTACGGGGGCCGCGTCGATCACACGGGCATTCTCGGGACATCCGTCCCACTTGTCCGCATCGGGAACAAAACAGAATAGACGGCCTGCTGCAGTTCTCTCGGCGGTGTCCGGAGATTCCACACCTCCAACAGAGATCATCCGTCAGGGTGATGAACTTCCCGGATATCGTTCGTTCTTGCGGCAGATGGGTCTCTGCTGGTTTTTGCTGTGACGGTTTGTACTGTTGACATCGCAGACACCTCTTTACGTACTTGGTGATGTCCCTGAACATTCCTGGCCAATAGTACAATTTTGCAATCCGGGTGATGGTTTTAGCAATTCCCAGATGACCAGCATTCGGATTATCATGGTTTTCTTGCAACACCCGGATTCGGTCGGGCTTTGCTATACACAGTTTCCATGGATCGGACATTTCTGGCTCTCGGAAATCATTGATATCCCAGAAATGACGGTATAGACGGTCTTCTTTTATGCAGTAGTCCGGAAACTTCCCTGGATCCTTCAGGACCTCTTCCTTCCTGTTCCGGTACCACGAACATTCGGCGGTTACATCGGTCAAACAGATTGCGGACGGTGAGTCGCTCTCGGCGGTCATTGGTAGCGGGTTTCTTGACAAAGCGTCGGCCACACGATTTAGAGCACCTTTACGGTACTGTATCTCGAAATCATACTGTTGTAGAAAAATACTCCACCTAGCTAAACGTCCGGTCGGTAGCCCTCCAAATAAGGACGCATCTTTTCAATCCCCCAAACAATGGCAAGACATTCTTTTTCGGTTACGGAGTAATTTTTCTCGGTAGCACTCAGGGTGCGACTTGCATACGCTACCACGTGTTCGAGGCCATCCTTCTGCTGGGTAAGGGCTATTCCCAAACCATATTCGGAGGCATCGGTCTGCAGAGTGAACGGTACGGTAAAATCAGGACAGCTCAAAACGGGTGCTTCCGACAGACAGGTTTTAATCTTAGTGAAAGCAGCTTCCTGTTCTTCAGCCCACTTTTATCGCTGAGACTTACGGAGTAACTTCGTTAACGGAGCCACCTTTTGTGAAAATGATGGCACAAATCTCCTATACCAGGATGCAACTCCCAAAAACCTTCTCAACTCTCGGAGATTTCTCGGGGCTGCATTACTATCTCCCAACTCTACGAGAGACGATGAACAGACTTCGGTAACAGATTGCTCCTTGTCAACCCCTAACACCAGGGAAGACTCAGAGACTTCGGAAATAGATTGCTCCTTGTCAACCCCTAACACCAGGGAAGACGCAGAGACTTCGGAAACAGATTGCTTCTTGTCAACCCCTAACTCCAGGGAAGACGCAGAGACTTCGGAACAAATTCGCTCCTTGTCAACCCCTAACACCAGGAAAGACGCAGAGACTTCGGAAACGGTTTGCTCCTTGTCAACCCCTAACACCAGGGAAGATTCAGAGACTTCAGAAACGGTTTGCTCCTTGTCAACCCCTAACTCCAGGGAAGACGCAGAGACTTCGGAACAAATTCGCTCCTTGTCGACCCCTAACTCCAGGGAGGACGCAGAGACTTCGGAAACAATTTGCTCCTCGCCAACCCCTAACACCAGGGAAGACGCAGAGACTTCGGAAACAGCTTGCTCCTTGTCAACCCCTAAAACCAGGGAAGACGCAGAGACTTCGGAAACAGCTTGCTCCTTGTCAACCCCTAAACCCAGGGAAGACGCAGAGACTTCGGAAACAGATTGCTCTTTGTCAACCCCTAACACCAGGGAGGACGCAGAGACTTCAGAAACAGATTGCTCTTTGTCAAACCCTAACACCAGGGAAGACGCAGAGACTTCGGAAACAGATTGCTCCTCGCCAACCCCCAACACCAGGGAAGACGCAGAGACTTCGGAACAAGACAGATTTACAGAACGGCGGTCTTTCCTAAGACGGTGGGTGGTTTCTTCTCTACATATTGTCGGTACAGCAGAATTGACTTCTTTCATAGGCGGGTTCACGGCCTCCAATATTCCAACAGGACTGGCCAATTGTGAACGCCTCACTAACTCATCATTCACGTATATTTCTCCGGTTCCTAACTCCAGCCGGAAATTATACTTGCGGAGGACATCATGTCCTAATA
This sequence comes from Lochmaea crataegi, assembly GCA_947563755.1. NCBI lineage: Eukaryota > Metazoa > Arthropoda > Insecta > Coleoptera > Chrysomelidae > Lochmaea > Lochmaea crataegi. The sequence continues at coordinate 45,548,139 of OX387429.1, forward strand.
CAATGTCGGTTATTAGACCAGGGAAATGCTCCAACGAACCCTCCATTGTGACGTCATCGATTTTCCATTTCAGCTCATATATGTCGGTGATGGAGACTAGATTTCCATTAGCTAAACGGGCCTTCGTAGCTTGACGAGAGGTAGTGTGCTTTCTTTGGGAAAAAGTCTTAGCTACTTGATCACCAATATATGACTTTGCGGCTCCTGTTTCTAACAATGCTCTAAACATATGATTTTCTATTTCGACGTCTATGTGCGGTCGGGGGTCGTTCATTTCTGCTGGCGGTTCGGTATGAGAGGCAAAGATTTGCGGAAGCTGTGTCGGCCTCTCTTCGGTACAACTTCGGTTTAGTTTTCCTGCCTCCTGCAGGAACAGTCTCGGGAAAATACTCCTTCCTTCTGGCAACGAGAACAGAATATTTTTGGCGGGTTTTGACAGTTATTCCTATAATGTCCAGACTCACCACAACGGAAACAGATGAGTTGACGGGAATATTGTCCTGAAGGTTGACGAGTAGTATCAGGCGGCGGCGGAGTATCGGTCGGTGACGGTTGGCTGGGACCGGCGATGGGCTCTCTGGATGGCCCAGGCATCGTGTTGTGGGAAGGTCCATACCTCGGCGAATTCATTGGCTGCGGACGGGGATTTGGTCCCCGGTTCGGTCCAGTGTGGTTGGGTACAGACTGGAGTTCCTTCCTGAGGAGCTCATATTCCCTGACCACCTGACAAAAGGGGGAAAAATCGTCAAAGTCCCCTTTTCGGATTTGCAGACGGTATTCGGGCAACAGGTTACGGTACAGCCATGCTAACTGCTGTTCGGGAGTTAGCTTTCCATGCCTTCGCATCAAAGTCTGGAGTTCGGTGATGTATGTGGCGGCGGACTCATTCCTTCTTTGCAAACGACGGCCTATCTCGGCTTCTAAGTCAACCTCGTAGTTCACGGGATAGAAGAAAATTCGGAAATCTGTTTCAAAATCCGTCCAGCTGGTATATCGGCTGCGGTTATTCCGGTACCATAGTGCGGGCTCACCGGACAGTAATTCAGGTAGCAAAGGAAGCAAATCATCTTTTTGAACATTTCTTGCGGTACATATTTCTTCGATTCTTTCGATGAATCCGACCGGATCTCCTCGACTTCCAAAGCACACCTTCCAGTCATGCACATTCGGCGGAGGGTTGGCCATAACGGTTGGAACGGTTCCGGTATCGGATCGGTATCGGATCGGATCGGTCGGTCAAAAACCGGTCGTGGAGAAATATGTCTTCTTGAAATTGGCCTTTTGGCCCTAGGCTCAGCAATCCCTTCTGACAAGCTTTTAAACTCAAGCGGAAAGAAAAATTTTCGTAAACACCAAAGGAACAAGATCAGGGACAGGCAAAACGGTCCATTCAAACAACATGTCCACAGGTTACTCTCAATCATCGAGTCGGTGGTCTTCTTAACAATCCGGAACAATAAAAGAAAAATCGAAAACGGAATACGGTCCTTGTTCAAATCAACAATGGGCAAAAAAAAACCGTAAAACCGTATAAACGGTCCAGCAACAATACGCTAAAAAAATATCCACAGCGGTATTTCAGTTCCTGCTATAATCAGGTCTCTTTAACAATACGGTAAAATAACGGAAACGGAATAACGGTTCCAGCTCTAACAAATAATCAACTCTCTGCAATAATACGGTAAACAAACAGTCAACACAGACTTAACTGGTCCAAGCAAAAAAACGCTTCAAAAAAAAATATAAATTGAAAACGGTATTAAACTGATCCTATTGTAACCAACAATCAGGTCCCTGCTCGGGCGCCATTTTGTAACGTGCCTCCCTTCTTACACGTGGCTCCTGCCACAAGAACACGTCACTATGGACACCCTTGATGCAAAATTCGGGTTTTTAAATCTCGGGCGCCAGATTATTAACGTGGTTTGCTCCACGGCCCCTTGACCCTTAGCGTCAAGAGTTCCAGATAGCCTCAGATGGAGGTTACGGAAAATTCCAGGGGTCTTGTTGAATTAAATTTAACTAACTAGTGAAAATCGGGAAAGGCCAAATCTTGGTTCTCCAATCAATAAGTTGCGGTTAAAAATGAAAATAGTAGAAATTCAAAACTTTAATCTATTAATACTCTGTGGTCTATTTTACGAATAATTCTTTAGTGACAAACAAATTAACAGGGAAAATAAAATGAGGTATGTATTACCTATATCTGGGATTTTAACGGACTTAACGGTCAGGTTATCAAATACGGTTCAAATCTACCGGGTTTTACGGGGTCCCTAATGCACGATTTAGATCTGCCGGGTAATCAGACAAATTGTGGCTAAGCCTCTTCCAAGTCTGATTAACCCTTGAATCCAAATGAAACCGGCAACTATTATTCCGACGGGAAAAAAAAATATAAATAATGATTCTACGAAACGGGAAAAGAACGATTTAGATCTGCCGGGAAATCAAACAAATTGTGGCTAAGCCTCTTCCAAGTCTGATTAACCCTTAAATCCAAATGAAACCGGCAACTATTATTCCGACGGGGGAGAAAAAAAATATAAATAATGATTTTACGAAACGGGAAAAGAACGATTTAGATCTGCCGGGAAATCAAACAAATTGTGGCTAAGCCTCTTCCAAGTCTGATTAACCCTTGAATCTACTAAAGCCGGTAACTATTATTCCAAAAAAAATAAAATTTAAGAACGAGTTAGATCTGCCGGGAAATCAAACAAATTGTGGCTAAGCCTCTTCCAAGTCTGATTAACCCTTGAATCTACTAAGCCGGTAACTATTATTCCGAAAAAAAAAAAAAATTTAAGAACGAATTTGATCTGCCGGGAAATCAAACAAATTGTGGCTAAGCCTCTTCCAAGTCTGATTAACCCTTGAATCTAACTAAAGCCGGTAACAATTAAAAAAAAATATTTTCCCACGAGTTAAACGGTACCCAACTATCGACACACAGAGTAAAAATATTCGTACTAGCATAAACTTTAAAATATTATACCTAATCCATTTGGATATCAATTTAATTTAAAACTACTGACAACCAAAAGCATAAAATAATTCGAGAATCCACTAATAATTCATATCAGTTAATTAATATATAATAAACGCAGTAAATAAAAATTCGAAATCAAATTACGGTTGACAAATCTTTATTTTCAGATAAGAGAAACAAAAAAAAAACAAATTTCAGCTCAACAACAAAAGAAAAAAAATAGCCGGTCGGAAAATTTTCAAAACCATACATTCAACAATTTAATAATAAGCGGCGATACGGAAAGTTTAGAATACACAGTTTATTTGTTAAAATTGATTTACCTTTTAAAATACAGCAGAACACACAAACGGAATACGGAATACACAAAATTTTTTCGCACTACGGTTTTTCGGTTTTTCGGAGGAAAGTTTAACGGAGAATACTTAGAGCCGAAAAATGAACTGATTCTTCAGAGCCGAAAAATGAACTGATTCTTGAGAGAGCAAAAATGAACTGATTCTTCAGAGAGACTGAATGATGCCCGTCAGCCAATTTATATCCCAAATTTTAGTTACAATTTTCGGTCGTCGTCCCCGGTGGCGGAATTAAAACGTGAAATTTATCTAGTTTCGACAAAAACTTGTAAGTATACTAGCCGGCTCTCGATTAAATTAAAATGTTGTATATACCGGGCGTCCTTTCAGTTGAAAAATTTAAATATCGGAAATGAATAAATTGTGTATGGTAGAAGTTGGATTTGCGTAACTCGGACTTATACTAAAATATACACCGGTAATAGCAAAAAATAAATCACTGCGGTAGTCGAAAGGGTTGTAAAGTAACGAGTTATATACACCCTAGTGGTAAAATAAAATATATTACGGAATAAATAAAAAAAAAATAAAAAAATAAAACTTGCAAAAAGCAGAAAAAAAAATAACTCGTTACACCATGCATAGTTTTTTATTATTATTTGTTTGTTGTACTTTCCTTCGGTATCTTTAAAATGAAAATGTCAACCTCCCTTTTATATTTTAATAGACGAGAACATATTCTTTTTGGTTTTATTCCCGTACAAGTATATAACAACCATACCATGGAGGCTATACAAGGAGATCGAACTCCATGTATTCCAATTTCTGGTCATTATAGAGGGCACCACATAAGTTGCGATACCAAAAAATCTGACGGCAGCCAATCATAAAACTCGAGTTAATGATGTTTTATTGGTTGCTAGCTTCTTTGACAGTTCGCTGTTCACGTGTGAGGTAAGTGAGGTTAGGTCACAGAAATGGAAAATATTGTGAATAAGAAATCCGTATTTTGTCCTCGTTTTCAAAAATATCGAAAATTGTAATCGTTTGGTGGTAAAATAATCAGTTCGACTCTGTGCTGCTGAATTTATTTATGTTTTTACGTGATAAAAAATATGAATATCTACTATCATGTCTTCTCTTCAGTATGGAATTTTAGAACACTCTTAAAGGTCCAGCACAGTTGGAATGAGTATGTCTTTAAAAGAGAAATTTGAAGAATAAAAAAGACACTCTATGTGCAAGTAAGTATATTCTAGAACAAAGTTCACAAGTTGGATTGCCCAATTATAAAAAATAAATTGAAGATGAATAAAGAGATAAGTTTACAATATGTATAAACTTTTTCAGAATCTGGCTTCCTAAACAGTAAAAAAATATTAGCTACACAAAAATATGAAAAAACGGAGGAAAAAAAAAGGAAAAATCACTTAAAATGCTTGGAGGAAATGTGCCACTTCAAATGTACTATATTAAATGGCCTTCGAATAATTGAGAATTGCAACTAGAAAAAATACAGTTTGAAAACATAGAAAGTATGTATAGATAAATAGCCAGTAGTCATAAGCTCTAATAACACACAAATTTGGTCCTATCAATAAGAAGTAATAAAACAATTACAGAATTAATAATATCTAATATTTCAGATTATTTTCTATGAAATGAACGAAAAGATGATTGCTTCCGAACTGGTCAAGCCTTCACAAGAAGAAATCATGAAAATATTGAATATACAGAGAGTTGCACGAGAAGTAATTTACTACACACTATGTAACTTCTTTTACCTAAATATAAAGTGTACAATCCTTCGATCATTAAACATTGTTCAGATACAATCAGTATTTTGTCTCTAACTTGATACCTACCTATCCTATTGCCTGTTATAATTATTCAGCTTAGGTATTATGAGTAATAAGTGAACTGTTGAAGTTAAAATAAGGTAATTAGAATACTTCATATTTACTGCTCAATTTACCAATAGGCTTTATAGGATTACGAGTACTCTTGCAAAAAAATTTAACTGAAGGATATCAGAAAATACATCTATATCTTGATACCAGATGCTCAACTATGCACACTATCGAACCTGACATCAAATATACGAGTACAAACCTCTAGTTTATGATGAAAACATAGTGCTGCTATTTTTCTAGGCATTACTGAAGCGTTTGATGGTGTTTGGAACTGTGGTATATTCTACAAATATATGAAATGATGTGTTCTAAATACTTCCTTTTAATCTTGAAAACTACCTTAGTGATAGATCACCACAAGTAAAAGTGAATTACAGTTTTATTCAAAACATTTAATGACTTCTCCAGTATTCCTCACTGTCCTATTTGCTCTACAATCTATCTTGTTGCAACTATGATTCAAAACAGAACATTTAAATTTGCATACATATTGCAGTATATAGATGATATCGCTTTGATCAGTCATAATAATCTTAAATAACAGTAAATAAGCTACAAAAACTTATAACAGAATACTAAAATGGTTTAACATGTGTAGGATGAAGCCCAAAGTCTTAAAACTCAATGCATAATCTTCAATCTGTTCAATAACAATGAAAAATACAATATATCTTCAATCAATAGGTACAACTTACTAATGACATTAGTTCATGCACAGATTTTCAATATAAAATATATTTAAATAATTCCGTATCATACATGAAAATAATTTTTTCAAGTACTTTATTTTGAAAATACAAAAATTGCAATTTACAAAAGTTTATTTCCTAATGAAGCAAACACAGTGGAAAGTCACAATTAGTAAAATACATAAGTACGTACACAAAATATATATAACTGTGCTATGTAAGTTTCATAGTCATCATGCCATTGTGGTGTTTTTCTAATTCGATTACTCATTCGTACATGCTCAGTCATACCTAGCTCATCATCTTCACTTTCATTATGTTCATTCTCTTGATTTTCTTTACCTGCCTGTTCATCATTTTCAGAACTATTTCTGTCTTCCTGATCATAATTTGTTTGCAAAGTTGCACATTTTTTATTAAAGTAAAATTCATTTTCATTGAACTTAACATCCCTTGATACGATTACATTATTTCTTTCTATATTCCACAACCTGTAACCATTTTGTGTATAACCCACTACAATACATTTTTCAACTTTAGAGTCAAATTTGTTCCTTATTTCTTTTCTTATATGACTATATGCTACTGTACCAAAAATTTTCAAATTATTAACATTAGACTTTCCCTTATACCAAACTTCTGCCGCAGTTTTATTTTGAAGTGTTTCAGTCGGCCCTCTATTGATTACATAGTTAACATTTAAAATAGCCTCCCCCCAGAGTTCTTTGGGCCACACCTGATTCATTTATAACTGCCCTAGCTCTTTCTACTAGTGTTCGGTTTTTGCGTTCTGCCTTACCATTTTGTTGTGGTGTATATGGAATTTAATAATCAAAAACTACCCCATTTTCCCCACAAAAATTCCTAAAATCATGTGATACATATTCCCGTCCATTATCACACCTCAGTTTTTGAATTGTGAAACCAAACATTGCTTTTGTCATGAACTAAAATTCTTTAAACTTTGTAAATGCCTCATTTTTATTTTTGATCAAATATACTGATGTAAAGTTAGAAAAATCGTCTGTGAAAGTAATAAAATACTTACTTCCATCATATGCAACTGGTGTTATAGGTCTGTGTGAACAATCTCTAACATTTTACTGCTCCTTACCCTGGTACCAAATGGTTTTCTACACATTTTGGCCGCTCTGCATGGTTCTCAAAATTCTAAATCGGAGACCTGAACATTTTCTAAACCCTCTACTTTATTCCCACTGACTAATTTCTTGAGGCTTTGAAAATTTAAGTGTGCAAACCTTTTGTGCCATTTGAGAAAAACATCATTTTTATTAATATCTACATTATGGCACTCATTATCAATTATATTGAAACTAATTTCATACAAACTATTTCTTTTTCCAATTCCTATGATTTCTTCATTATGAATAAGTTTAACCGATCCATCTCCAAAGTTGACATTTAACCCAGACATTTCTAATTTTTTAAGAGATAGTAAATTTCTTCTTAAAGAAGGTACATATAAGACATTTTTTATTTTACAGTTTGTTTCTTTTCCCATCACATTACTGATTACATTGATATTTCCTACCCCTGTAGCTAAAAGGTAATTGTCATTTTTTTGCAATAGCTATTTTTATAGGGCTTTTAAGCATTGCAATTTCAAAAAATACATTTTTATTATTAATTAAATGATCTGTGCAGCCAGAGTCAATACAAAAAATTAACTGGTTAGAATTGACTTATGATATACTATCCCCTACATTAAAACAAACATTTGATACATTTTCATCACTCACTTGGCTCACCTGTGTGTGCATATTACCTTGGCTTCTCTGTTGTGTAAATCTGCCTCTGTAATTACCCCTGTACATTCCTCTTCCTCTATTTCCAGCGAGGCGGCGCGGCGCTTTAAAATGACGCTCGCAATTGTTTGCGTCTAGTTTAAAATCATACCGTTCTCACCTAAGCAGAGCGGTGCGAAGTGTATGGTCGCGGACTCGCGCTACATCTTTTCACCGCTTCCAGGAGAGTTGGCTCGCGGCACGCCTGTTGTGACAATACAAGATTCAACTAAAGTTGGGACCAAAAATATGAGTTAAGTAAACAAATATATATTCACTTCTCAGGGTTGGCTTTATGAACGTGGGTTCTTATAAACCTAGAGTAAATTGCAGAGAATATCCTAGAGCTACTGTAATATTAATAATAATACCTTGTAAGTAAAGACCACGGGCGCCACAAAGTTTTCTCAAAAACTTTGAACAGACCTACAAAGACTCTAGATAGTAGCTATTTTTGAAGTTTACTTGGTTACTGCAGGTAGGTAGTTGAAGTTAGAAATAAAAGACAGTCTCAATGGTTACTAAGTCTAATGGCAATCTGTGAGATGAATAGTGAATAGTTATACAATAGTTATACAAAAAAAAACACACAAAAATCTTGACTGCTTTTAGTTACTGTTAGTTATGGTTAGTGTTGATTTAATACTAGAAAAGATTACATGGTGGGTAACTTGTAGGTAATTTTCAGGTCAGATGAACCTCCAGGTAATCGTTATATAGGTCTTCAGCTAAGTTAGATAAATCTTCCGATAAGTTGTAGATATCTTCGAGTAAGTTTCAGGCAAACTGTGAACTGAGCTTCACAGAACCCTCTGAGACGCTCAGAAACACTAAGAGGTATACAATTCAGGCAAGCCTCGTATAACCATCATAACCATCAGGGAGTACTGCGTGAACTTCGATACGATACACATCGTTTGTGTTAGCTAAAACATAATTTATTCACTTAAGAAGTAAAATTTTGATCAAGTGAATTTAATGGGCCGTATGAATAAAAAGAAAGCAAATGCTCATGAGTATGAGCAAACGCTACAAGCAAAAGCTTAGAGTAACAGGTCGGAGTATAAGCATCTACTCGAGTGGATATGAATAATGATTCAAGAGCTTTTGCTTCAATAATATGAGCATTTGTGCCTGGACTGCCTGGTCATTCCTGTCGAAACTCGCAAACAGTCGAGTTGCGTTTGCATTAATTTGACCGTGTTTTGATTGTGTTATACTAATTAGTTTATTAATCATACACACCGTATAGTTTTCTTAATTGTTATTAATGTTTGTCAATTCTGTTGTATATTTTTAAACTGTCAATATCTAATCTGTCAGTCAAGTTATGTGAATTAAAGCCTAATTCTGTAAAAAGGTTTTATTACAGATTGTAAGTGTAATTAAAATGTCTTCAGACGAGGGGAATGACCTGCAATCCTCACCAAATCACAAATTCCACATATAAAAATAAAAAAAAACGAGGCCTTAAAACATGCAGCCACAGAAATAGAACGAAAAATAGGAAAGCCATTAACCGTTACGCAACTAACGAAGAAAGTAAACAACATGAAAACGAGACTAATAAATAAGGTTGACAAGAACAAAACTGGCAATAAAAAAATTGTTTTAAAGCAGTGGGAAAAAATTTTACATGGATTAATGGATGGAGAGGAGAATCCGACCATAGGTAAAATACAAGGTAAGATTTTATTTCCTAATTGATTGAAGAAAAGTTTGCATCACATAAATAAATGTGATATGGATGTATGTAATACAAAAGTGCCGCGACCATGACAACACACATCTAGAAAACGGGATATAATTAAAAAATATGCTTTTTAATATTTTTAAACAGAGCTTTTTTTGTACTATTGATTGGAAATGTCGTTTTTAGAATAGTTTTGCGTCAATAAAGCAGCCCTTTTTTGCATACATACAGAATTTTTCGATAAACATTTAATTACAATCTTGATAGATTATTCCATTCTAGGAGCCAAAAGTGTTGGACTTTCTACAGTTGCGAGGAATGTAGACGACGAAGAATTGTCTCTCTCTTCCTTATCTTTCCAGTCCGAGAAAGAAAAGGAAGACTGGCCTATACCACGGCCACAAAAAGCGTTAAAGCAGCAAACAAACAAGAACTCACAGTCATTTGAAACAGAAGAAACTTCCAAACTGACAACACAGGAATCACAACGCCTTGTTCTTATCGAACAATTAAAGACTAGTCGTATCCAGAGGCAGTTTTATGAACAGGCAATATGGAAAGCGGCGCAACCAAATGCCAGCCATGATGATAATCCTTATATAATTACACAATTGAACTAAATATATACATATATTTTTTTAAATATTTTTTGTATATCTTTGTATTTGTATATTGTTCAGTTGTACTTAATTCGAAATAAAATATAAATATTTTCTTCATGCGAAAGTAGAAAGTATGAATAAAATGGTAAATTAAAAATTTCATATATTAATTATGGCCACTGGCCACCAACTAAAAGCAACAAAAGGATCATGTGACGAAAATATGAGAGCTAAATATTAAAGTTGGTACGATTTACAAAAAAAACGCCTTTCTTATAGATAAATATTTATTTTGTTTACTTCTAATTTAATTTACATGAACCCACCATTTTTATCTAAGAACTTGACCAAGAATAACATTTCCTATTTCAAGCCGTCTCTCTCGTGCACGCTGTAGGAGCCCATCTTATACTTCGTAGTCACCACCGTTATGATCATTTTCTTCTGGTTCTGCATTATATTCAAAATCAGCATCTCCCAAGTATTTGGCAATATTGTGAAGCACGATACAACAAATAATGACGGATGGAACTTTTTCTAATTTAACTCGGCACATGTATTTCAAAACTGGAAACCTGCGCTTAAGTTGGCCAAAACACCTTTCAACTGTAACCCTTTCTTTCTCAAAAAGTCTGTTGTAAGCGCTTTCCAATGCGTAATTAGGGTTTCTAAACGGAGTCATTAGCCACGGTTCTAAGCCATAACCATCATCACCCAGTAGTACTGCACCAGGAAACTGTTGCATAGTTACACGTATTTCGCAGTTCCTCCAAATTCTTGCGTCGTGTACAGAACCCGGCCAACTAACATCAGCACTAGTAAACATTTCCACTGAGTTACATGTTGCCTGCACATTTAAAGTCGCCAATCCCTTTCTGTTGATGTATTCATCACCGTGTTGATTCGGTTTCAAAATCTGAACGTGCGTGCAATCAATCACTCCAATAGCACTTGGAAACTGATATTTTTCTTGCCACGCTTGCTGTGCTTCGTTTATTTTGGGTTGGGTTGACGGAAATTTGATCCATAAATGGGACTTTTCAATTCTTCTGCTACACCCATCTGAAATCCAGGATTGACCATATATCGCAAGAAAACCTTCATTTTATGATTTGAACAAAGAGCGCCTCCGCTTCTTTCAAGATTTTCTCCCAAAAAGTACGTTGCCATCCAATTTACATTTTCTTCTTGAAATCTGTAAAGAGATTTAAAATCTCGCCAATTAGCTTCCCTTCGCACTTTGTATTGCGTCTGTGCCCGTAAATTCACGAATTCTGCCATTTTATGACCAGATTATTGCAAGGTGTATCTCCTACTAACGAGATGCAAAAATTTTGGAGCAAATGCTGAACTAAGTAAGCAAAGCATACTTTTTATTCATAACAAGATGAGCAAATACTTAAACGTGAGTAGATGCTCATGCTCCTAATACAACTTTGAGCAAAATCTTTTACTTAAATTTCATTCATAAACTATTTAGCATTTGCTTCAAGTTTTGCAAGTAGAAGGTTGTGCTCATTTTTATTCTTACGGCCCAATATTTCATCATAGTGATTCTGTCGGTAGATCGAGAGATCGGTAGAACATTTTTATTAAAGTAAATCAACTCGTAATTAACCAAGTAATAAGTTTTTTTTATTTTTCGGTGTTCAATTCCTATTCAGTTTGTTTACAACTAATTCTAGTATCAGCTGTAAATATGGTGAAACCTGTCACGTATGTTTGGAGCAATTACCTTCATCGACTCGAATAATTTGTATATGTTTCGTCTGCCAGAACGAAATTCATAAGAAGTGTGGACGCACCATTTCAAACGAAAGTTTTGGCGGTACAATCTCTGATACGGAATAATGGAAATGTCAAAAATGCGACAATAGCGGAAACATTATGACTCCTTCTCAGTTTCAGGAAATTATGTCCGGTTCGAACACTCTGACGTTAGCAATGCAGGAGTAAATAAATCGATCCACTGATTTCAACAACAGTAACACACTCTGCAGCAATTCAAAAATTTACAATAGACAACGATGATTTGCAGAAACAAAATCAACATTTGCAATATAAAGTAGATTCATTAGAAAGTAACAAGGCAGCCTCGTCAGTGTCTGAAATAATTTATTAAGCTGCCAATAGAATTCGACAAGAAAAAAATTTAATAGTCTTTGGAATACCCGAAGAAGAAAATCTGGGAAGTCATTGATAATATGTCCCCAGATATTATTCTTATTTTGTTAGACTGATTCTTGGTTATCTTTACAGTTTGTCAGTTATGGTTGACAGCTTGTCAATAATTGATTGCCATGGAACCATGAACTTGACCCTTGACCTAGCAGGTTTACCAATCTCTCCAGTGAGGTCAAGGTTAAAATAACAATGCTTGCTTAAAATTGACTGATAATTAATAGAAATATCAGGTGTCCTATCTGATCCTCACAGGAAATGCCTGTCTGTCAATGGTATCGATTTTGTCACTTTTTATTGCCTGATTAGCTTGACACGGAAGCATGTGCTTTTAAAAATCTCAATTTGAGAATTTGTGCTAATAGGATTGTGAGATCCATAATTTCCATATTGGCCAGTAGTTGGTCATTTCTTGAAAAATGATTCGATTGTGGATCTTGCCAATAGTGAATACTACGAAGCCGAACCATCATCAACAGGAGGGTGCTCAAATAACATATCGAAACCATTTTCATACTATTAAACATAGCGGTTTATAGTTGTAGACGTAGTTCACTACTAGGTATTTCTATTTAAGGCCTCTAATCTACCTTACTCTGCTGTACTCTACTCTTCTCTTTCTGTTTCCTTGGAAAACTGAGCTGGTGCTTTGACTGTGCTTGACCTTTGCATGCTACTCAGTTATCTGGTTAGAGATATTTATTAAGTACCATTTACTTGCCTAGAAGGTTGGTCGACTTGATTTTGTCTTTCACAATCATTTATAAATAACAAAAGTTTATAATTTGTTTTTACTGTATGACACTTGACTTGCCACAGTCAATCCAGGATCACAGATCTATTGTCGCTAACTTAGTGCACTTTTACTATTTTCTTGTTTTGTTCACCAACTCCATCTGTGATGGATACGATAATATATTAAACAATAATAGTTACTCACAAACCTGGTATTTATTTTATACCGCCCATGACACCTACCGATTGGAGCTTAGAGTGGACGTGATGCTCAAAATTCAAGGAAACCAAGAGTACCGCTTCCAGAAAGAAGAGGGGAGAACAAGCTATTATACTGTAAAATATATTGAGATTATTAGATTCTTGTAACACAATAAGATTCATGTTGACAATATTGTCACTCTGGCACTGTCGTAAATATGCTATTTAAAATTTTTTGAAACTGTTCTGTGTAACATAAAAAATCAAACTTCGTGTACCATTGCACTTAACCTCAATAACGTTAGTGACCTATCAATGAAAATATATCGAACTTACGGCCACAAAAAAATACTACTGTCTATTAACAAGTTACCAGCTGATCGGATGGCCTACGCCATAAGCTATTTTACCCGTTAGACTCTAGTCGAAGAAGGGAGGTTCGTATGCTGGTAACGAACAAAATAATATGAACTATATAAAACTCAAGGCGCCAGGTAAACCGTGCCCGAGAAAATACCTCAGACCTGATTCGTAACCTTAGTTCACCCATAGTCAGAAATATACTTAATAAATCTAACAAAAATGATTTATTAGGTGGTGGTTTGGTTTGAGACAATTATTATTGTAAGTACATTTTACCGGAAATAGCTTCCGGCAGCTGTGGAGATCCAAATGAATCCACACTTCTATAAAAAAAAATAACTATGTGTGTGTGTGTTTCACATAGTGACCTTGATCTGAGATCAATTGGTAATTTTTTTTTCGTTAGTATTTACAATCATTTTAAATAATCCTTTATAAATTTCCTTTCTTATACGTATGTTAGTAGTTTAGTAGTTTTTTTTTTAATTTTTCTTTTTTCTTTTTTTTTTCTTTCAATTTTTATAATTTTCATCATTATTATATTATATTATATCATTTGTGTCCAATTAAGTCGGCATCATATGGGAAACTTGAGAATTATTAATTTTATGAAAAAAAGGTATTCTTTATAAAAGGCTCTGCATGGTCCAAAACTTAAAACACAACCATCAGATATCAATTTTTTCAAGCCGTAAACGAGGTTTGTCAAAAAATATTAATTTTACTCAAGAGTAAAGTATCTTTATTTTTGAAAAGAGCGACAATTGTTGTCGAGAAAAGTGCATCATAATTGAAAACTATTCTCAGATATCCAATATGATGCATCCGACATGAAAAACGATCTTTAATAATTTCCGGTATAAATAAATTATGCAAATTTTGTAAATTACACATCAGCTATTTTGTTGAAAAACATGATATTATAACCTATCGGTTTATTAATAAGTTCTGTAACGATATTTTATTGCATTTGAATAGTTAATGCATACATATCATAATATTTTATTTTGCAAATGAAAAGATAAACAAGATAACTAATACGTGATAAGTAATTGAAAATAAAATAATTTGTATTTTGCTTCAATTCACGAAAGTCTCAATATATCCACCAACTATTTCTAGACATTTAGTGGTTCGTTTACCAAATTCCTTTAATACATTCTTGATCATATCTTCAGTAATTTCCTGACATGCTTCTGTAATTATCCTTTCCAAATGATCAATATCTTGAAGATGCCCTTGCTGATAAACCCTATATTTTAAGTTGCCCCATAAGAAATACTCCAGAGGACTCAAGTCTGGAGATCTAGCCGGCCAAAAAATGGCATGTAGCACCGTCTTGTTGATATCATATACGTTGACGGTCTATTAAAGATAATTCTCCAATAAAATCGTAGAATTCATTTTGTAAAAAATTTAGATAGCGTTCGGCATTTATGGACTGTCGAAAAAAATATGGTCCTATTATTTTATTCTTATAAATACCACACCATACGTTGGTTTTGAATGAATATTGGTGACTTTTTTTTTCTTAGGATTACTGTCACACCACCAGCGACAATTTTGTGAAATGACAGTTCCATTTGATGTGAAAGTTGCCTCATCGGAAAATATTACATTTCTTAATAAAAATGGATACTCTTCTAACTTTCCTTGTATTAAAGAGCAAAATTCAAACCGTCTGTCATAATCTCTTTCTTTCAATGTATGAACAAACTGCGGTTTGTAAGGATGACATTTGCTACTTTTTAAAATGTTTGCCATTGTGCCTCTACTTTCGTTAGACATTCTTTTTCGCAATGACATTCCAATTTCAATTTTATTCTCACAAGTTAATAGAGCTGCAATTTCTTGTATTTTATAAAATCTAACTAGCGATTTGACGTTTACCGTCAGTGCATTCTAGATTAAATATCGTTCTATATACAAATTGCTAGGTAATGTTTATCTGTAGACGTAAATTATCAATGCTAACAAGAAGTTTATAAATGTATCAAAATCTGTTTTCTCATGGCAAATGGATAATATCGGATATCTGACAATAGTTTTCAATTATGACCAACTTTTTTCAATAACAATTTTCGCTATTTTCAAAAATAAAGGTACTTTACTCTTTAGTAAAATTCATATTTTTTGATTACCTCGTATACGGCTTACAAAAATTGATATGTGATGGTTGCGTTTTAGGTTTTAGACCATGCAGAACTTTTTATAAAGAATAACTTTTTTCATAAAACTGATATTAAAAAAGTTTTCCCTATGATGCCGACTTAATTGGACACACTGTACTTTTTTTATTTTTTCTATTTATCTAATTTTAATTTTTTCAAATGTTTATAAATGGTTACATATATATTTACATTCCGCAGACACAAATGCGCATCTAAGTTGGTAGGGAGTGCTGCTCCCGCCATGTGAAGATTTCTGTAGAATTCTGCATTTTCTTGATTGTATGTTTTACAGTGAAAAATTATGTGCTGCAAAGTTCCCATCTCGCTGCAAGGGCAATTTGGGGAATCTTCCAAACCAATTTTAAACTTGTATTCTGGGTATATCCCATGTTTGCTTCTTAATCCATTCATTGTTTTAATGAGATGACGATTTGATATACCAGAAAACCAAGGTTTGTTCAAAATGTTCGGGTGGATATCGTGGAATTGGACGCTTTTTACACAGTTAGAATATTGTTGCTGCCATTTATTGAGTAGGTTTTTCTTAAATAAGGGTCGAAGGTCAGACACTGGAGTCAACGGTTCTTCTAATGGATTCCCATCTCTCGAGGCCGCTTTTGCTAACTGATCGACTTTTTCATTACCTATAATACCCTGATGTCCTCTAATCCAAACCAGAGTAACCAATTTGTCTCTATTATTCAAGGTTTTAATCGTCTTTAATATATTTACTACGGCGATTGAGGTGGTGCCTAATACTTTATTTGTTATTGCTTCTATAGAACTTTTGCTGTCTGTAAAAATAACAAAATTGGCCTTTTTATGCATATTTATGTATACTAGTGCTTCCAAAATAGCTACAAGCTCTGCAGTAAATATTGACGTGTTATCTGGAAGTTTAAATTTTCTTGACACGTTGTCATTTAAATGGAAAAATGCACAACCAGTATTTTCATTTATTTTTGTACCGTCTGTATAAATGTACTCAAATTCAGGCCACCTATTGTGTAATGTATCTTTGAAAAGGAGGTTCAACATATTAACACTGCATGTTTCTTCTGTGCTGAGAAAGTAGTGTGGTACTTGGATATTAAACAGTTCATATTCACCATCGTAGCAGGGTAGTTTGTCGCTTCTATATATACAATCTTCCATTTGTTTAATCTGCTGGAGACTGGGAATGTTTTTTGTGTAACCAGAATTTGTTATTCATTTTATTGCTCAATTGTTCAATTTTTGTTGTTCTATTTTGGGCAAAAAGTTTAGAAATAAAAATATCACTGAGGTAATCTCTCCTTAGCTCTAGGGGTGGTTCTACTGCTTCTGCTTCTAATATATCAATTGGTGTACTTTTTAAGGCTCCCAAACATAGCCGTAAGCATTTGTTTTTAATTGTCTCGACAGTTTTCAATTGGCAAGGACTGGCATTCCCATATAAAGTGCTCCCATAATCCAAAATAGAACGTATTAAAGCTTTCTAAAAGATTTGTGATATGTTGGGATCTGCACCCCATTTTGAGTTACAAAAAGCTCTCAAAACATTTAAAGCGTTTTCACATTTTTTTGTTAAATGATGAATATGGTTTTTCCAGGATAGTTTTTGATTAAGTATCATGCCTAAATATTTAACCGAAGTTTTGTATGAAATAGTGTATGGTCCTAACTTGATTTCGTTTGGAGGCTTATAGCGATGCCGCGTAAATGAACATAAAACTGATTTTTCTCGACATATCTCAAAACCATTTTGGTTAGTCCATTTAACCACTCTATTGATTGCAATATTCAAATCCCTTATTGTGGTTTAAATTATTCTATTTTCTTAATATAAACAAAAATCGTCTGCAAATTGTAACACTCTAATTTCAGGTTGAATATGATCCATAAAATCCGCAGAATATAAAATGAAGAGGATCGGGCTTAAGATACTTCCTTGAGGTAGACCTAACGATGTTGTCCTTGATGAAATAATCTGCCCATTAATTTTTAGATGTAGATGTCTGTTCGCATATAATCTGTTAAGATTATTTATCAAGCCTGTTGGGATCCCTACATTTTGAAGTTTGCTTGCTAGTATATGAAGGTTAACTGCATCATAAGCTCCTTTTATGTCTAAAAATAATGCGGAAATGGAATTATTATTTGTGAAAGCTAGTAAAAGCTTACTACAGATGAGTAAGCGCAGCTAGTGTTTCTTGTGTTGATCGTCCCTTTCTGAAACCATATTGTATTATTGGTAGTGATTGATTTTTTTCCAACCAGTGTTTCAATCTGTTTTTGATAAGTCTTTCATAGGTTTTCACTACACACGAACCAAGAGAGATGGGTCGATAAGACTGCGCATTGTTTCTGTTTTTGTCAGGTTTAGGAATGGGTATTATAAGGTAATTATGCCAAATTTCTGGTTTTTTAGACATGTTGGTCCAAATCTTGTTAAAAATATTTAAAAGTCGATCTTTAGTTAACTGAGGAAGTTGTGAAATCATTGGATAATGAATGTTATCAATACCTGGAGCAGTATTCTTCTTTTTCTTTATAGCATGTTCTAACTCAGTTGTAGTAAATGGGGTGCATAATGGATGAGCCTGATCTTGTTCTTCTGAGATCTCTAGAGGTTTCTCATTTGCCCAACTTGGACATATTTTGTTATGGAAGTCTTCTGTCCATTCTCCTGGTTCTATGGGTAAAATCTTTGATTGTTTTCTGTTTTTATATCTATTTTGTTTAGATCAGACTTCTTTCATTGGTGTACCTACTTTTATTTAGGCTGCTGCAATATTCTCTCCAACTTTGTCTTTTTACCTGATTGGTGATTTTTCTAACGATGCATCTTGATTCTGGTAATTTATAAGATTTTCTAAATTTGGATTTTCTTGGTATCGTCTAAAAAAATTTTTTTCTACGACAACCTCGATAAATGTTCATTTTATAACCGTAACTTCAATCATAAACTAGCACATTTTGTACAGAATTTCATTTTTGCATCGGTTGCTAGGCAAGTTGCTAAGCAACAAATGCGAAATGGAATATTTCGTGTTAGGTCTAGGTTCACTCTAAAATCACGACGACTACGTCTTGTCAAATTATGACGTCCAGCGACAAATTGATGAAATGTCAGCTGATCGTTTCTGTCAAAGTTTTAGTATAGGTTATATTATGATATGTTGTCATAGAAAAAGTATAGTATGCATCTTGCAGCAAAATGGCCATTTTGCACTCGTATGAATTGCAGCACTTGCCTTCGGCTCGTGCTGCAAATTTCATACTCGTGCAAAATGGGCATCATTTTGTGCTCATTGCATAATATACTATTTCGTTTCAAAACCGCCTCATTACATTTTTCATTCCACCAGGGTTTGCATTTTTCTGGTCTGGTCTTCTGGTCTTTTTGATGTGGATTGTATTTTGGTATAGCTAAGTTTGCAGCTTCGTTGATATCGTTTATTAATTTATTGTAACTGTTATCCATTATCTCCTCTGAATTTGCCTGTAAATAGTTTTTGTAGATAAACCAGTCTGCTTTATTTATCTTCCATATTTTGTGTGTCTTCCGAGGTGATTCCACTCCTATTGTCATTTTCATTAATATTGGCAGATGATTTGATCCATGAACATATTGTTATGTCTATAGCGCTTTTTCTTTGTCCAGGTCTAGTTACAAGAGTTGAAGTTCCTGTATTAAGAAAAACTAACTGAGTAATATTGATTGCCTCTAATAGATTTCTTCCATCGGCATCTTCTGCCTCTGAACTGAAAAATGTATGATGTGCATTGAAGTCCCCACCAACAATACATGACTTTGGAATGTTATCAAGAAAAGTTACAATTTGATTTGTTGTTAGTTTAGATAGTGGTTTGATATAAAGTTATAGTAACAATCTCTCTTAAACCATGTTTCAGATAGTAAAGCAATAGTTACATTATATGTATGTAGTAGGTTTTCTAAACTTGATTTATTTGAATCTGCAGACCTGCAATTCCATTGTGTTATTGTAAATTCCATGTTCATGTTAATAGCCTTTCCTTAATAATATTAACCACTTCAACTGTTTTAAAATCAAGTGTATTTTGATTCAATGAATTTAAAACATCAATAACTAATTCTACCACTGAGTGAATACCTTCAATTTCACTTCGTTCGTCCGCAAGATGTTTTTGATAGGACAGTTTTCCCAATATACCTCCCACTGATTTATCTGAATCTAGGGCATTTCTTTCAATTAGTAATGGTTCTGGAGTTACGGTTCTGGGACGTTTTGGAGGAACTTTTAATACTTTGAATTTGTGTGATGAGGATGGAGTTTTCTGGATAGTAGTGGGCTGATTTGAAGTATTTGATAGTGGGAGGGATGGGAATATTGACTGAGATGTTATGTCGCCAATAAATCTGGAATGACTATTTGTGGATTGGGAATGGATTTGATTGTTTTTGGTAGCATTTACATATGAATTTTTTGGTATAAGTTTAATTGCATCCCGATTAGAAATATTTTTTTCTGGCATAATTAATTTTATCTTCTTTTGACGATCAAATTCGGGACATTTATCAAAATCTGTAGTTGTGTGATTTCCGTCACAATTAAAACACTTATTTAATGAAGAATTTTCACAAGTTGATGTTACATGCTCCTCATGACAATTTGCACATCGCGGTTTGCTACGACACTGCCCTCCAACATGCCCATATCTATTACAGTTATAGCATAAAATAACTTTTTGTATGTATGGGATTACCTCTAAGATTACTTTATTTAAAACTACTTGCTTGGGTAATGATTGAGATCTGAAGGTAACAATCACACTTTTTGTTGGTAGATATTTTACAGAATTATTTTCCTTTACTCTGCGATTTATTCTTTAGTAGTAGACATGACTTCAAACTGACAATTAATAGTCGTATGCTTTAATTTTATTTTTTAAATCGTCAACGGATGTGTCCTTATCGATATCCCTTATTATACCCTGACGATGAATAATAAATTTAGGTATATATGCTTCAATATTGTTAGTTTTAAAAATAGAAGATTTATTTTGTTCTGTTAAATAATTTGCTGCTTTGTAGTCATTAAATATTACTTTTACTATATGTTTTCCTGCTAAATCAATTCGTTTTATTTTATTGTCTAGTTCAGGCCAGTTTTTTAAAATTAAGTCTCCTATTTTTATTGCATTTATGCGTGATTCATTTTTGTTTTCTATAATTATTTGAAAAGGTCCCGTATCGATATGTTTATATTTGTATTCTTCACGTTTTTTATCCTCAATAACGACAACTGAAATGTTATCTATTTCTGATATGTTTTTGTTAACATTTTCGTTATTGTGGTCTTCTGTATTTCCAATTTTATTAGTTTTTTTTGCTTTTACTTCATTAAGCTTACCGAAAAATTCACTAATTGTATTATTTGAAAATTTACTTACAGTATGATGTTTTGCTATATTAATAAATTCATTGATATCACCTAATTCGTCATAGTTAGTTTCCATTTCCTCCCTCATAAAACCTTTAAAACCGTTTTCACCCGGATCGGGTGGATCACCGTCTTGGGGTATACTCATTAATAAAAGATTATAAGTGAAATATTAAGTATCACCGCAAATTTGTAGAAATTAACAACCGCTTTGAGAGAACTTGAATTTAACGTCTTATCACCGTCAATACTCGAACCGAACTCAAAAAATAACTATATAAACCGTCAACCCCGAAATACTATAATATTAGTCAGAAGGATTCGTACCAGACACCAGTTCTGAGTTAGGTTTTTAAATGTATTACAATATAAACGAAAAATTATTAAAAGTTACCCTTGCCATGGCTTAATTATAAACACTATTATTATAAAACTTACCAAAATAATAATTATTTGATATTGATACGCCAAGGACACGATCCGTTTGAGTTCAGACTCGCGCGTTTTCCTCCGCCGAAAGTAATTAATGTTCGCAAAATTTAAACAATACAAGTCACTTGTATGTTTACAGATGGTCTAGCGTACCATAACAAACTGATTAATGTTGAATAACTAGATTATACAAGAAAAATAGAACCCTAAATGAAAAAAATATGATCTATTGCATCTTCACTAGTTGGTGATAACCCTTGGCTTGGTCCCGCAGACTCCAAATTTGATAGATTAGGACACTGGAACTTCAGCTGGAACTGCAACCCCAACTGAACCGCCAATAAAAGGACCGGAACCGTCGATTAAATCCCGAATTAAACCATAACAATAGTCAAACGTAACCCAAAACGTAGACCAAAATGTGGTCCAAAAAAAAAACGTGGACCAAAAAAAGAACCTAAAATATAAAACTAAAGAGTGTTGTTTCTACAACTTAATTGGTATTAGCTACCCTTTGAATTCAACACATTTTTCCCAGTGTGAATACTACTACTAACCCGCTATTAGCCCTTTACTAACTGACTAGGAGGATCCCTTTGACTAAACTAAAATAACTACAAATTCACCATCTGTTTGACAGTGTTACCATATAATCCCCATATAAAGTATAAAATTAACAAACCCTCGAGGTATGCGCCCCCTTACTAAAATGTACCCTATCATTATAGTATACACAAGTTATGTTCGAACCTAGAATAAGATGGTGTAACCTTCTTCGCAAAACTATACTGAATCTTGCTAATTACACTGAATACTGATAAAAATTGATACAAATGGAAATAAGAGTGGTATCTTATGAATCCAGATTGTTATCAGAAACAGAGCATCGTTATGCCCAAATATAGCATGAGGCGTTAGCTTTGACATGGCCTTGTGAGAAATTTTCTGAATATGTTTACGGATTGAGAGTTCTTATCGAAACTGATCATAAGCCGTTAGTTCAAGTTTTACAAATTAAAAATATCAATGAATTGACTCCGCGTCTTCAGAGATTTAGGTTAAGATTCTTGAAATATGATTACGAGATTTATTATGTTCCGGGTAAAGATTTAGCAATTGCGGATGCTCTGCATTGCCTGAACATGATGAATTAGCCTTAGAATCCGATATCTTTGTAAATCTAATACTTACAAACTTTGAAATAAAACCTTATTCCTTAGAAGAGACAAATCTGAGCAAAATAAATATTCTGTATGTACAAAATTATAATAGGCGTCATCGCACCAGAAGGCTTCCCTATTTAAAGGTTGATGATAGTAAATGGGTGACCGATCTAAAAACATTCGGGAAAGTTATTCAAAAGCTTAACGAACCTAGGTCTTATCTTGTCGAAACTCACAGGGGCAGGTTTCGAAAAAATAGATGGTTTTTAGTACCAGCAAATACATGACAACCTGCAGTGGCTAGGCGCGGAGAGTTGCCTAGGGATGAGATGTTAATTTTATATGTATATGAGTATACAAATAAACTAGATTCCAACATAACAATCCACTTCCCGGAGGTGTCTGCCACCCTAGTAGCACACTTCGTCAATATGACGTCTTTTTAAAGTCATTATTCGTCGTCGACGTCATTTGACGAAAGCAGTTCGTACTTAAAACGTCATTTTTGGTGACGTCATTTTGTCGTTCTCATAAAAACGTCATTTTTGACAATATTTCTAGTGACGTCAATAGGTCACTCTTGCGATAACGTCAAGTTGACGTCAGTTGTGAAGTAGAATTTATCTTGAATAGATGAGGCTTTCACTTGATGAAGATCTATACTCAACGATGAAATAAAACAATATAATTTGGTCAAAACTTATATTTGTTTAAATCTTCATTATATTTGAACTAACGTTCAATTTAAACTTGTGACGCGTTTCGCTAACACCGTAGCTTTATCAAACGATTTAAAGGTATAATGAAATTTTTTTAATTTATACAGTGCATTCATACGGAATTTTAAAGATATTGACAAAATTATTAGATGTTTACATGCTTAACATACTTTGGAACACGATCCTTCAAAATTAAATAATTTTTAGAAACTTTAAACATGAATATTTGCTTTAAAACCGATTACAATTTATCAAAACTCATTAAAGATAACAAATCTAAATCTTCAAAATTAAACAAATCAGGAGTTTATAAATTAAAATGTGGTAATGACAACTGTGACAAAATTCATATCGGTAGAACTTTTAGGGATTTTAAAACAGAATTTCAGTACACAAACGTAGCTATGACAACAAAAAATTAGATTCTAACTATCCAAATCATTTTTTAGCAAACCAACACACTTGTGTGATTGTTGTGAATGAATTTCCAGGTTAACTTGTTCAATACTTTTGTTAATATTCGTAGAATTCCGTATTTAGGCACTTTTTGTACTTTATTTCGATGTGAATATATTATAATACTTTTGGCAATATCCTTGAAATTCCGTATTAATGCACTTTATAAATTTTTCCATTATACCTTCACTGGTTTGATAAAGCTAGCGAAACGCGTCACAAGTTTGAATTGAGCATTGGTCCAAATATAATGAAGTTTCAAACAAATTATATTGTTTTATTTCATCGTTTAGAGTTTATCTGTATACAAAACAATTGAATCGCGCTATATTTAAACCTCGCGCTATAAATCATTATAACCTATCACATTAGACAACCATGATCTCAGCTAGGGGTAGGCGGCGTAGGTGCCAATCAGTGATGTGTATATATAATGTCACGTGGTAACCAAACGATTCTGATGCTTAAACAATATTGAAAAGTTCCATGAATATTTTGTATCTTATTTTTTCATGGTTATCAGGTAGGTTATCATTATTGTAACTGTAATATTGTAATAAAATATATTAAAAACAACTATTTATTATTAATGTTCTGTTCTGTAGAGAAAATTAAAAATTAAAGATCTGATGTAAAGCTACTATAATAGACTTTATAATTTGGACGTTGATTATTGTTACAGGTATTATTCATTCAATGGCTTATATTCTTGTTGAATTTGATAAAAATTATGGTGGAGGGATATCAGTCTTACACCACTCTTGGTTAACTCCTAGAAAGAAATGGGCCTTCTGGCCACCATTTAAGGATCAATATCAATTTGATAAAGCTTTAAAAAATGATGCTTCTATAAATACAGAAACCTGGAATCTTTGTAAAGTTCATAGAATTTTTATGAGAGTGATGAGTACACCCCTAGATATTTTTTTTATTCAAAACTAATTATTACTTTTATAAAATATACGTTTTAGAACCTTTTTGGGTATATTGATTTGTATCTGTAACAAAAGCACAATTTATTTAAAAACCTAAATGGCCATTGGAGATCGGTGTTCTTTCTGCATGTGGATTGATACACTTTTCTTGATATTTTTAACAATTTATTAACGTTGTGGACTGTATAACAATTTTATTGAAAATTATAGAACAATAAGAGCCAGCCGACATGTTGTTAAGTTGGTTACTCAATCCCAATTGTCTTTTATTTAATATAAGCGGTCAGAACCAGAGACCGCTGTCGACATGTTACGGCGTTGCCAATGTGCATAAATTAACTTTGCTTTGCGTACATTTTCAAATCATAAACTTATAAAGTAACAATGAACATACTCGCCCCCTTGCAAGGCTAGGCTTTGAAAAATTTAGACAGGATATGACAAAGAAAATGAAAGGTTATTCTAACGAGTTTAAATGTTTATCATTTAATCAACACTAATTGGTAATAAGGATAGTCTGTTTATGGCGCGTTTCAGGACACCATTTTTTGTTCGTTCACTGACCACTACTCGTCCCAGTGGCCAACACATTGGCGGGGCATTTTCTTCCGTCAACAGGACCATCGAGTCGATGTGGACACCTGGAGTTGTGTCAAACTGCCACTTGTTTCGCATCTGGAGGTTGTTCAAATATTCCTTTCTCCAACGGGCCCAGAAATGTTGTCCGATCTGCTGAAGATACTGGTAACGTTTTACAAAGTTTGTCCTCGTGCCGAGTAGGTTTCTTTCAGGAATTGAGGTTAACTGCTCGCCTATTTGGAAGTGCGCCGGGGTCAATACTTCGAGGTCATTAGGATCGAGTGTTAACGGGAGCAGCGGTCTCGAATTTAGTATCGCCTCGACCTGCGTCGTCAAAGAGTAAAATTCCTCGTAAGTTAAGTTTACATCATTGAGAATACGTTTAAGGTGGTGTTTACACGACTTTACCGCAGCTTCGTGTAAACCACCGAAATATGGTGATCGGGCAGGCAAAAAATGCCATTTAATCTTCGAATGAACAAGATACCTTTGAAATTCACCAAAATCTACTAAGTTCTGTATCGATATAAGCTCATTATTACAGCCAATAAAATTCGTTCCATTATCCGTAATAATGTCAGTGCAGAAACCTCTACGTGATACAAACCTTTTTAGTAGACTTAAAAAACCCTCACTGGTCAGATCCGTTATTAATTCTATATGTATCGCCTTGATGGCGAGACATACAAATACACAAACATAACCTTTAATAAGTGTTCTGTTTCGCGTTTTACTCGCCTTTAATTCAAAAGGACCAGCATAATCGGCTGCGACGACTAAAAACGGTTGAGACGGAGTAATACGCTCTTTCGGTAACTCACCCATTTTAGGAAAAACATTTGACTGCGGATTTGCCCTGAAGCAGGTAGTGCATTTTCGAATAACCGATTTAACCGCTTTTTTACCGTTAATGGGCCAATATTTTTGCCTTATGTGCGATAGGGTACATTGAGCACCTGAATGAAATGTTCTAATATGTTCGTGTTCGATAATTAATTTTGTGTATGTGTGTTTATCCGGTAATACTATCGGGTGTTTGACGTCGTAATTGAGATTTGAGTTTTTTAATCTGCCACCTAGCCTTATCAATCCTTGCTCGTCAAGAAAGGGAGATAATGCCTTTAATTTACTTTTGAGAGAGACACAATTGTCTGCGCGTAATTTTTGAATTTCGTCAGAATAAAATTCAGACTGTACTAATTTCACAAGGATAGTATTACTATTTTCGATTTCGTTGATTGTTAGTTGATCTTATGACCTGTTTTCAACCGGTAATTTACAGTTTTCGGAAAACCTTAAACAATAGGCTACTACGCGAATTAATTTATTAACGTCTGAAAATCTTTCAAAAATACTAAGATCCCTTTTATTCTGAATTTGCGTTACGAGGACTGTTCGAAGTTCTGGCGAATTTGCCCTAGAGGCAAAATTAAGTAAGTAAGTGCAACCATAATTCTGAATTTATTAAATCTTTTAAGCTTGATCCACGAGAGATGATGTCCGCGGGATTCTGTTCAGAGTTAACGTGACGCCAGTCTAAAATTCGAGTGAGGCTCTGGATTTCTGCCACTCTGTTTGCAATGAACGTTTTCCAAGCTTTCGGTTCGTTTGCGAGCCAACATAGGACAATAGTTGAGTCCGTCCATAAACAAGTACGAGTTATGTTAAGTTTCAATGCGTCCACGCATTTCGCGAGTAATTTTCAAAGTAACAACGCGCCCATTAATTCGAGTCTTGGCAACGACAAAGTTTTCAACGGACTTACTCGAGATTTCGCGCACAGTAAATGACTCTCAATTTGCCCGTCGTGACTCACTGATCGAAGAAAAATACAACACGCAAAGCACGTTCGCTCGCATCCGAGAATCCGTGGATTTCAATCATCACTGGGCCTTTGACTAAAACATGCCGAGGTACGCGCATAAGACCAACTCTAGAAACATCATTTTTTAGGTCGAGCCATTCCTTGACTAAATCATCTGGAATATGATCATCCCACCCTATCTGCAATTGCCACAATTTTTGTATGATTATTTTCGCTCTAATAGATAGAGCTCCTAATATACCAAGAGGATCAAAAATTTTGGAAACAAACGAAAGAATATTTCTCTTTGTAGCTCGCTCGTAGTCTGAAGAAAAATATTGTGAATTATATTTGAAACTATTCGTGCCGGGATTCCACGATATTCCGAGTGTTTTTACGCTTGAGCCATCTAGAATGGCATATTTTTCATTTCCAGCTATTTCTTCCGCGAGTTCGAGAACCTTCGGATCGTTCGATTGAAATTTTCTAAGGTTAAATCCGTATTCCGATAATATTTGTGAAATGTTCATTTTTAATTCCGTGAGAGATTGTACATGTACATCCGTAGCACCCGTGAGAAGATCGTCTACGTAAAAGTCTGTGCGTATTATGTCGCTTTCGATAGGTCGAGTTTTCGCGATATCTTCCGCAATTTTTATTAAACACCTGGTAGCTAGGAAGGAAGCTGAAGCCGTTCCGTATGTTACTGTGTTTAACTGGAAATTAATTACTTCATCCTTCGGCGATTCTCTCCAAAGTATTGTTACTTAATATTTTTCCTCGAAACAAAGCTAGTGGTAGGGTTTACCACTATAAGACCTCCACAGGTAAGTGCAACTTACGTTCTTTTCTTTTAATATTAAGAGAAACTAGTAAAGATTATAACGGGATTGTTCTCAGGGAGGAATTCGGTCACTATAAATAACTTTGATATTTTTGTATTATTCTTCTCAATAAGAGTTATATTTTCAAAATCTGGAAGAATTTATATTGTACTCACTGCATTAATAAAGGGACAAGTGAGTTAGGTACCTTGTGCATATATGCATAAGACTTACATTAAGTATTAATCGAGCATAAATTTACTGTTAACATTTAACGTTTTATATGTTGTTGTAGAAATTGACTTCTGTCATAAACTTGAAATGGTATTGTTATATTACGTCAAAAGAAACTTAGCTGCTGTCCCTGGGACCTTTCTACAGGGGAGTTTCCCTAAAACTTCACCACTTGGGGCTGGCAGTCATAACGATATCTAGCTTTGAACCCGATACAGGCAATTCAACCATGAGGTGGCAACCAATCAAGCTATCAAACCAAAGTGACGATCAATCCAGTAATTATTTAGTTCTCTGGCTAAACTTGGAAGAAAAGCTCCAACTATAATTTAAGCTATTCCTTAAGAAGATTTTTTATAAAGATTTTTATGAAGGCTTTTATGAAAGGCCTAAAACAATAAGTTTTGTTAAAGTGTTTATCTCATACAAGGGATAGGTAGAATTACAGATAAGCATGGTAACTCACCTAGGTTAGCATGTGGCCTTTACTGTGGCTTCGAACACGAAGGATATTATAAATGAAATTATTTGGACTACAAAAATAAGTAATATTTCTGTTATTCGCAATAACCGAAATCGGCCGCTGTCCGAATTTTTTGTCCACAACGCGTTTTGTGTATTGCAGTTTACCCACGAAGCGAAGAAGCGAAGCGAAGAAGCGAAGCGAA
This sequence comes from Lochmaea crataegi, assembly GCA_947563755.1. Lineage (NCBI taxonomy): Eukaryota > Metazoa > Arthropoda > Insecta > Coleoptera > Chrysomelidae > Lochmaea > Lochmaea crataegi. Next base: position 45,577,002 of record OX387429.1, read on the forward strand.
GAAGATTTCTATCGAGCAGTAAGCAAAACGAATTACCCAGAACGCGTTGTGGGTAAACTACGTTACTCAGGAAGCGAAATTATATTTCGGGCTTTGTTTCGCATTGTGGATCTTTTCGTTTACCCACGTTGCGTTCTGGGCATGGAGCTTTACCCAGAACGCGTTGTAAATAAAATAACAAATAATTAAACAAAAATATGTATTTTAGCGGAACATTAAAATATATAACATAATTATGTTAATAAACATAAAAAACACATTAAAATAAGAAAAAAACAGAAAAAATAATATGGAAATATAAAAACCAGAAATAAAAAAGCAAAAAAAATATGTTACTTATTTTTACAAGACGCGCTTTGATGGCATTTCGAATTGCATTTAATATTTGATTTTAAGCACTTACATGCTTTTGTGTGGCACCCTTTACAACAATTACACCGAAAAAAACCTTGCTTAGACCCAGAAGATAATTTAGCTTCTTCTCGCACGTTGACAGAAGAATCTGATGGCACTTCAGATAATGATAAAAATACTGAAGGTGATAATTGAAACTCATTTCGGCTATATAATCGTTTCAGTTTTCCATTTTTAGTACCGAGAATATAAAAACCTTGGTCAGTCTTGTCTATAATGATTGCTAATACATTCCTAGAGCTAGACGTCCCCGATCTACCTCTGGTATATTTACTGAAACATTGTCACCTATATTGGCAGGTGGGAATTTGTGTTGTGATTGGGCAAGCATTTTATCCTCCTGTTTTTCTAGCCCCCGATTGCAACCTTTTCTCTCCGTATCAGCTGCTCTTTTATTGCTACATAATTTACACATTGGTAAATCCAAATTAGCAGCACATTCGATATGAAGTAACTCATTGCATTCAATACATACATTTTGGATACAAGGGACATACATAATATCACAAATAAAACATTTGGTCATACTGTCAGTATCAGTTTCTAATTCCGACTCAGTTATTGTCGCATTAGGTTCCTCATTTATGGTATTTGTTTCCAAAGACTCTTTTATTAATTTTAAATGTTCTTCTAGTTGTTCTTCCGTCTTAATTGTTTTAATAACATAGCCTCATAAGGTGTCCGCTTTATACCGGTATGGAAACTGCGATTTTTTGTGCTTTGAATAATGCGAAGACCTTTTGCCCAGTTCTGGCATTGGTTGTCTGACATCCAGGCTACAAGACTATCACGAACATCTTGATTTGCTCGTTCAACGGAACCCTGACTTTGGGAGTGTCGAGGTTTGACATGGACCAATTTAAGAGCGGACCAACTAGCTGCTAACTTTTCAATTACCTAAAAAGTTGACACTTAGATGAAGGAAAGCCCTTGTGTGAAGCCATTACACTTACTTGATTACAAAATTCTCTTCCTTTGTCACTATGTAATATGTTCGGAGCACCAAACAAACAGAAGATATCAAGAATATAACATATTTCGTTAGATGATCTTGATAATTCAGAATAAATTTATATTCTCCATCAGGTTCACTCTGCATATCGATGAGGTCAACCTATAAAAGTATACTTCTATAAAACAGAGTAAAAAATATTACAAAAAAATATTACCTGGTATCGAGAATTCATTTCAGTCATAATTAAAGGTTTAACAACTAAATCCCTTACTCTTTGCTTTCCTTTTCAAGGCACATGATTGACACAGACTTAAATATATCAAAATTACTTCTCTAGTTATATTACAGTATTTATTTTTCAATTCATTTTCCATGGCCTTCTCTTTTTTATGTCCTATTTGTAAATGTGCTGTGTGTATTATATCATACATCTCACTTGCTGTACAGTAAAAAATTAAACCTGATTGGATTCTTGATTTTTCTTTACTGACTAGTTTATCATTTTCTTCAACTGTCAATAAATCATATCGTTTTAATCTACGATAATCTTTTGATGATAATTCAAGACCATCCCGTTTCTTTTGTCGAGCAATTTTGGTTTCTTGGACTATTTCTAAGTAACGTTCATCCGATAATAGAAACGACCTGTCTTTCTTTTCCAACATTAGGATCCGCAATATTTTTTCAAATTCAGCTTTCATCTTGTTTAAAACAATTGCCGGTACACAAAACACACAACAAATAAAAACCTAACCAATAATTACGCACGTGCTTCGCTATACAAGAACGTGCTTGTTATGGATCAATATTCGTTCGTCAAGATACTGACAATGCATTTTAGGTAAAACGTAAAAGCCCGAACGCGACGTGGGTAAACGAAAAGATCCACAATGCGAAACAAAGCCGCCCGAAATATAATTTCGCTTCCTGAGTAACGTAGTTTACCCACAACGCGTTCTGGGTAATTCGTTTTGCTCACTACTCGATAGAAATCTTCTTAATCGCTTCGTGGGTGAACTGCAATACACAAAACGCGTTGTGGGCAAAAAATTCGGACTGCGGCCGATTTCGGTTATTGCGAATAACATATCCACTTAGTAAGTGATTCTGTACCTCAGACTGGAACTCTATTTAATATTTTCCAAAGATTTCAGATTTAAAATCCGCCAAAGACGTAGCACGTTCTTCTCGAACAAAATTGCTTTTTATTCACAAAAAAACCTTTTTTCTATGACCTCTGACCTGATGCCGGTCGTTAACCTTGAAGAGAGTTTCCCATGACTTTATTTACTAAGGTCAAGGCTACTACCGAAATAAAAGAATATATTTCTGACAGCTGATTGATTGCTGACACTTTTTGGTTCTGTTTACATTTTGTAAGTTTTAAAGCTGTTTATATAAAAATTAAGATAAGGTGATTTATGATGAAATTAAAATAAGGTTTTGTTCAATTAAGAATTCTATTTTTATTTTCAGGTGGTGAAGCTTGGGGACAGCAAGACCTGTAGAAGGTTTTGAGAAAAAAACAAATAATGACAAAAGTTATGGGAAGTTGTTGATAATAAACGTATTTGCTTTTTCTTGGTTGATTTCATAGTATACTCAAACAATTTAATGAACCTTAATCCTATTTGAAACTTGTTGAGGTAAGTTGTAAAATAAACCCGTAACAGTATTCTTTGTAGATTGCGCTCGTCTTCATGTATTAGTATTTGTCGGTACATTTTGGCTAAGTCGCCAATTAGTACGACGTTGTGTTTTCTAAAACGAATGAGAATGGAGAATAGATCGTCTTGAATCGTGGGACCTACCTTTAACACGTTATTTAACGAGATATTATTATTAGTTTTACACGCCGCGTCGAATACAACGCGAATTTGCGTCGTGGTACTCTGTGGTCTTTCAACACAGTGATGTGGCACATAGTAGATAGGAGTGTTCGATGATAGCTCGGGAGATATAGGTGACATATGACCTAATTCGCGATACTCTTTCATAAACGATTTATAGCCCTTTGCAAGTTCGGGGTTTTTCGCTAAACGTCTTTCAATAGAATATAGCCGGTTAAGAGCAGTTTGCTCTGAATCGCCTAAGTCCCTAAAATTATTTTTTAACGGTAATCTAACTAAGAATCTTCCGTTTTGATCTCTGGTAGTGGCTTTATTGAAGTGTTCTTCACATTCAAGTTCTTCTCTGCTTATTTGTGCTCGCGTATTAGGGGTTACTTCTTCTATTGCCCAGAATTTTTCGATATTTTCGTGTAACGAATCTTGCGTGAAAAAACAATTTGATACCATTGCGTCTAATTTACCCTTGTTGCCTCTGCCGTTCGGAATTGAGCCTGCTACTACCCAACCTAATAACGTTTTTTGCAAAATTGCAAAATTTTTGCCTAATTTAATTTGATCAGAACATAGAAGCTCGAAAAATACTTCTGAACCTAAGTGCATATCTATTTCGGCTGGCGTATTAAAATCAGGATCAGCTAATGATAGGTCGGCAGGAATATTAAATTTTGAATAGTCAAAATGCATTTGCGGTGAAAATCCGGAAATTGACGGTAAAACTAAAAATGTTAATTTCGCTTTGTAATTTGTGTTTTGGGAAAAAAAAATTTATTTGTACGCGTTCAGAAACATTCGTTTTCGCCTGGCTTATGCCGATAACGGGAATGTTAATTGTAGTTGTCATCAGATTGAGCTTACTGACCATGGAATTTGTGACAAAGTTCGATTGTGACGCGCTGTCTAGCATGACTCTACAGAGAACAAAATTATTTTCCTTGTTGTGCGCGTTTATAATTGCCGTGCATAACAAAACAAATTTATGAGTTTCTTGCGAGGTGTTCGACATAACTGAGTTAGATTGTACGGGCTCAGCAGTTTCGGTTTTTTCGTCTATATGATTAACTTCCGCGATTAGTGTTTGCGTATTTTCGGAATTTTGATGACTGTTATTTTTTGCGCCTTCCTTATTTTCGGAATCACGATGAAGAAGCGTTGCATGCCGTGAATTACAGATTTTACAACCTTTTGAGCGACAATTTACCGTTTTGTGACCCACTCTTAAGCAATTCGTGAACAAGTTTGATTTTTTAACTTGATTTGTACGTTCAGAAACTGAAAGTTGTTTGAATTTATCGCAAAAATAAATAAAATGTTGTTCCTTACAATGTGGACATTTAGGACGATATGAATCATTGTTTGTAACAAATGAACGCGATTCCGTGAGTTTTTTGGGTGTTGATGTGTACGCGGATTTATTCATATCTATCGTTTCTAAGACTTGGCAACGTTGCCCCAGAAATTTATTAAAGTCATCAATTTTCGGTGATTTAATTTCTTCACAGAAAATTTCCCATTCCCGTCTAGTATTATAAACCAGTTTCGCGACTGAAATGTAAATTAAAATAGTGTCCCATCCTTTAACGTTTCCTCCTAATGATTCAAGAATGTGTTTGACAGACTGCGTACAGATACATGCGACTCTTTATTTATATTGGGAATGTCCATTATTTCCTTTATTTGCGAGTTAATTAGGATTTTTTCATTTTCGTACCGTTTTTCTAGTAATTCCCAAGCGGTTTTATAATTCGCGTCGGTCGGAGATAGTGAAACTAATAGATTTTTCGGTTCGCCTTTTAAGGCACTTTCCAAATGATAAAATTTTGTAACGTTCGGTATTGAATTATTATTAAGGACGATATCTTTGAACATGTCGCTAAATCTCTGCCAATCGCTATAATTACCCGAAAATTCCGGTATCCGTAACGATGGCAAGTTTGTCGTTGAACTTGGCAACGTTGCTTGAAGCGCCGTCGCGAGATTCAGCGGATTGTTTTGACTGTGAGATTCCCCGGCCCCGCTTAGCTTACGAACTGCGGTATTTGAGCATCAGCGATTTTAACGTTTGCTGAAAAATCCGTATCGAGAATTTTTTGTGCACGTGCCACAGAATCATAATATCGCGATTCAAAATTTTCTCGTTCTTCGTGAGTTTCGTCTTCATTATAATTATCTGGAAGGTCACATAATAGCAATTCTTCGTATTCTGTTCGAATAGTTTGGGATCGTTCTAAAATGGGTTTTATCGTTTCAACGCGAATTTGTAACACTTCGATTGATTGAGTTGATTCATCGAATTTTTCCAAAAAGGTTTGAAATCTCGTTAATTCTGCCTCAATTTGAGATCTACTATTTTTGATTCGCTTAAGATCAATATCAGGAGAATTATTTCCGAGATCCGACATTTTTTGCGTGATTTAATTAATAATTAATTATATAATTTTGCGTGATTTAATTATTAATTTCGAGAAACCAAACAGCGATTATACTAAGAGTACGAGTAATTAACGAGATTGATTGTAATGTAGTTACGAGAAATACCTATTTATACGTGATTGATTAGATTATCTCTATGGTAATGCGAGATTGTGAGAGATGTTTTACAAACTAATTTTGTTTCAATGAGCTTATATCAATAGAGCACATGAACATAAAAAATGGAAACAATTTATTCACTTTAAATTTAGAGAATAAACAAATTGCTTAGGTATCTGTGCATTCAATTTTCAAAGCCTTCGCGTAAAATGTCGAGTAAATGTTAAAATATTAAAATGTACCTACGTGAGTTTTTGCTTTGTATTCAGTTTTACGAGAAAAGGTACCTAATTTTTTGTAACGAGATAATACGAGAGCATTAATGCTAAATGTTCACGTTTACGAGAGCTACTTGATAGTTATTTACGAGAAAATATAAGTACCTACGAGGAACAAATTATCAAGTTGCATGTACGGGAACAACCTGACAAAGTCGTTTTTAACTTTCGTTTGACGAGACAGTACGAGAAAACAATAAATCGAGACGAAATAGGTAGGTATTTTTGCCCGAATGCACTGATATAAAAAGTTTGGAAAGGACTGACCTGTATCACGTGATGTCGTCGTCGTCGGCGAGTTGCTTTTTCTGACTTCTAATTTTCAATTACTTATCTTCGCTGATTATATCTGGGTGAAGGACCATTATGGACATCGGTGTTCTTTCTGCATGTGGATTGATACACTTTTCTTGATATTTTTAACAATTTATTAACGTTGTGGACTGTATAACACTTTTATTGAAAATTACCAGAGACCGCTGTCGACATGTTACGGCGTTGCCGATGTGCATAAATTAACTTTGCTTTGCGTACATTTTCAAATCATAAACTTATAAGTAACAATGAACAGCCATATTTTTGTAATTTGTATTTCAGAGATCAGCCAAAAGAGGAAGAGAACAATAAATACCAGATTTCCAAAATCATCTGATAACGAAGAAGAAAGTACATCAAATCTACCAAGGCCTCCCAGTATAAAACGGCCAAGAAGTAAGCTGTTTATATTATTGTAGTGTGTGTTGACATGAACATTTGTTGAATTTTGAGGTAATCCCAGTGTACTCGAAACAGCAGAAGCAATTACCATACAACATCAAAGCCGACCTCATGCTTCTGTGTTTGGTTGTGATTAAGAAAAGATAAGTGAGTGATTCTATTTTTTATTTATAATGCAATTGGTATACTAAGGTGAGCAAATATTTACAGGTGAACTTATTTCACTGGTTGCTACTATGAAAGAGCAGAACAATGAAATACTGGAGTGGATTCGGAAGCAAGAAGGTAGGGTAATAAAGCCAACATCCACACGTCCAAATCTAAGTGTGGAGTTACCTCTAAAGACCCTAGATGAACCTAATAGATTGGAAGAGGATTTGAGAAATAGTGACATTCTAATGATTTGGTAATATTCTTTGTTTTTGAATATTGTATCATACCTTATTATGATTCAGGTTTCTCATTTTTCAACTCTGGGTGGTAAGGACTCAGTCGCCAGGACAAATAGAATATTAAAATACCTATTTAAAGATGTTGTTGCATCTTAAGTTACTATGACAAAAGAATTAACAAACGCCCATTTTTGGATTTGATTTTGAAAAATATGATAATAGTTAAGCATATTTTCGAGGTTTAGGAGTTTTGATTCTTATTGGAGATTAATTTTTTGCATTTATATTAAGAATTAACGATTATATTATTACACTAAAATAAGTCTAAGTAACTTGTAACTTTTATGTCAAAAAATATTTAGAACCTATATTCTCCAATTATATCTACATTTTCAGAAAATAATGAAATTTTGGAAGAGCCATGAAAGATCAGACGATTTACTCTTGTTAATACATACCTATTCCCATTGAATGGTAGCTTTAGTGGTGTATAAAGAGTATAGATCATGGAAAATATTATATATTTTATTTACAGATGCTGAGTACAGAAAGAGTTGTTAGAGAATCCATTAAAGTCTGGTTAAAGCATGCACCTGAACGCATAAAGAAACATGGAGCTAAACAAGAAAAATAAATTTAAATCAAAAACTTCTGTTGGCAACTGAAAGGCAACGTCTTCGGCGAATAGCTAGTACTATAGATTAAAAACATTGTAGAACTGGCAAGAAATCCAATACTTTAGAGTGCTCTCAAATTTCTTATGATAAATCCCCCATTAGCGGTGTTTCATCTACATTGTCTGTTATTGATAATATTAATAAGTCTCACACTGCGCAATAAATGGTCTGTTGAAAATATTAAAATCATATCATTCAGACATGCCCTCAGATGTTAGAACTATGTTAATGACACCAAAACGCATTAATATTAATAATCTTGAGAATGGTGAGCTATGCTACTTGGGTTTAAAGAATAATTTGTGTAGAATTCTTTCGATAAATAATTTTCGTGGTAATAATTTAGACATTAGTTTCAATGTTGATGGTATTCCATCATTTCATAGTTCAACTGTACAATTCTGGCTTATTTTTTCCTGTGTAAAAAATATTAAAGTTGATCCAATTTTTGCAGTAGCCATTGGCAAATCTAAATCAGCTCCCTTGGAATTGGTTTTTGAACAATTTGTAGATAAAGTTAATAATCTCTCCGTGAATGGCATTATTTATAATAAAACATAATAGTGAATTTCCGTCCATAGTTTTATATGTGATGCACCAGCTAAGGCATTCAAGGAGGAGATTCATCATGTGATAAATGTCTTGAACCAAGTCAGTATATAAATGATCGGATTATTTTGAAGAGCACATCTTATTTGCAAAGGACAGATCAAATGTTTTTTAATCAGCAAGATGAAGAACACCACACTGGAATTTAAACATAGCTGAGATTGAATATTGGAATTGTGTCTTGTTTTCCTGGACTATATGCATCCTTGCTGCTTAGGAGTAATGAAAAATTTGTTAAATGTTTGGTTAGCTGGTAAGTTACAAATAAGGTTTTCTAGTCATATAGTTGAAAGTTTGTCTGAAGTTCTTGTGTCTTTAAAACCTTGCATCCTTAGGGAGTTTAATAGAAAACCAAGGGAGTAGGATGAACTTCCAAGATGGAAGGCAATAGAGTTTGGAACTTTTTTGAACTACTTGGGACCATTTATTCTTGGTAAATTGATTGATAAAGCTCTGTATGAAAATTTCCTTTAATTCCATGTTTCTATGTCGATATTAGTTTCTAATTCGCTTCTATCTAAATTTGGTTATGATTTTCCAAATACTTAATTAAATAATTTTGTAAGTCATTGTGATAAGCTGTATGGTCAGGAGTTTTTGGTATATAATGTACATATGTTATGTCATTTAGTAGATGATGTACGCAGGTTTGGTCCAGTTGATATATTCTCTGCTTCCCTCTGAATACTTTTTGGGTCAATTAAAACCTTTGCTACGATCCTATAATAAATCTTCACAACAAGTGTGTCGAAGATTACTGGAAATACATTCTTTGGAAGGTGAAAAGATTGCTAATAACAAGAAACCATTACATTTAATGGAGCATTATATTGGACCTTTAGTACATTTCAATAACTTAGCCACAATTAAAAATGCTAAATTTTGAGTTTTATTCTCTGTACACATTTTCATTCAGTAGCTGATTTCTATTGTTTAATAAAAGATAACATTGTCGTTGGAATCCATAACATTATTACCCAAAATTCTGATAATCTAGTTGTTGGAAAGCAGTTTGCTATTTACAAATCTCTTTATGTTTATCCCTTGAAATCCGAAGAGTTGAATATTTTTACTTCATCAGATTTATCAGATAATCTTCTAATTTGGTTCATGCAACAGATTAGTATGAAATGTATAGTACTTTCGGGTAAAGTTGAAAACTGTTGGGTTTCATTTCCTGTAATTCACACATTCTTATCCAGTTAAAATAGATCATCTCATTTTGTATTCTTGCAAGACAGATTAATGATATTATCTAATAAATATAAGTAGGGGTGATTTTATGCAGTAATTAAAAAGGACAACTAGTAGATAAATGTAAGAAAAAGATTATCGTTTAAAAATTTTGTATACTCCATTCAAAGATATTTCGTATTTATTATTTTGTCTTTGGCAAATATTAAAAATGACTTTGTTTAGTCGTATAACCAGAGAAATATTTTTTGATGAAATACTGTAGTAAATAAGAGAGTTGGATTTCTTCCCTTTAGTATTTTAGATGTAAAATTTATGTCACGAAGATTGCAATAAATTGTAACGAGTTATTTGGTGTGACACACATTTGAAGTTCATTTTTATTTTTCTCCGTGGTATTTTATTTTATCCCTAGGTTTTATATAACTCGTTACTTACTTCCGACTCCATTTCTGTTACTGCATTGATTTTTTTTCGTTATAACCGTTATAATTTATTTTATTATAAATCCAAGGTACGCAAAATCCAATTATACCGAATACAATCTATTCATTTCCGATGTTTAAATTTTCCAACTGAAAGGACGTTCGCTATATAAAGGTAGGGGAGAGGGCCCTAAGATGACGAAGTAGGTAAGATGACGAATCGGCTATAAATCATACCCTCTCTTTCTTTGCGCGAACAATATGATGTGAAACGTTCGTTGTGCACGTGCACCTTACGGGGTTTCTTAACCGGATGGATGACATCTGCAAATTTTTTAAAATACCTGGAACATTTTATCCAATACGCCCGTCCTAGCGGAAACAATAGAGTTCTGCTAATAATGGATAACCATGCGAGCCATGATACCTTTGAAGCTGTAACATTGTGCAGGGAAAATTATATTTCTCTCTTGGGATTTCCTCACACACCAGTCACAGGATGCAGCCATTGGATGTGTCTGTGTATGGCCCCTTAAAAACAGCATATATTAGGGCTTGTGATGACTTTTTGACAAACAATCCTGGAAAAGCCATTACACTGTGTGACATTGCCCCAATCTTTGGAAAGGCCTATTTAAAAGTAGCAACCATCGCAAATGCTATAAACGGGTTTCGGGCAACTGGCGTAGAGCCGTTTGATTCTTACATTTTTACGGACATTGACTTTGAAACGACAGAAAGGGAACTTGACGCTAAACCAAAGTTAATTGAGGAAACTTATCAAAGCGAGATATTGCCATCGGAACTAACTGTGCCTTCCACTTCCACATCTGGTCTTCAGCGTATGCCAGAGTCAGTAACTACCAAGAAAGAGCAGATGGAGACAGCTAATATTGGAAAAACATTAGAAACTCCTGATAAACAATGCCAGAGCCAGACAATCGAGTTAGGATTACCACCTTTGCCTAAAGCAAACAGACAGGACAGACGTAGGAAAAAGCTACCATCACTTATAATTACTAGCACGCCCGTTAAAGATGCTTTAGAACTAAAGCACAATGAAAAACTTAAAAAACTTAAAAAATCAGCAGCAAATCGGTTCAAGAAAAAAATAGTACAGCAAATAAACAAAACAAAGGCAGAGCAAAGAGTAAAGCGACAAGTGATTGAGTCATCTGATTCATCTGAGAGTTCCGTAGATGTAGCTGTGGTGGATAGTATTGATGACATGGACGAAGAGGTTGAAGAAGATGACAGACTGTGCATATTTTGTGGAGATGAGGGCAAAAATAACGAGCTTTGGTTTTGTTGTAATAAATGCACCAAGTGGGCACATGCAGAATGCACTGGACTTAATTTGAAAGAAGCAAAAGCCAAAGTGTGGGTGTGCGATTTTTGTCATGATAAAAATTAAGTTATAATTTGAAATTTTTTGTTCGTCCTTGACTTTTTTTTAATACTTGACTTTCCCAGATTTAAGTTCTTGTTTATTTAAAAAAATGTTTGTTCATTGTTCATTAAAATGTTTAAATGTATTGTTTATCGCTCTTTCACCATATTCGTCAACTTACCCACATACGTTCGTCATCTTTTCAGCAAAAGCGGGTGACGATAACTACATTTTTTTTCAAAAAAAAATTACCAGCCACCTAGTGCAAATTTGAATTAAAACTGATTCAAATATTCATTAGTCACTTAAATATTATATGCCTTGTTTTAAAAAATATTTATTCGTAAGAAAATAGAGTATCATTTGGACCGCAAACCTTAAGTTCGTCATCTTAGGACCCTCTCCCCTACTATTTTAATTAAAACCGAATGCCGGCTGGTATATGGAATTTTTTTTGTGATAATAAACGATTTTGCGTATAATTTCCTACCACCGCTAAGGCTGAAATAGTAGGTAGGAATATCAATGTAAATTGGAAAACAATTGATATATTGGCTCTCTGCTCTTTTCTCTCCTGAAATGTAAAGAATACTTAAATTGGTTGTAACCAAAAAAGTATTAATTTTGTGAGTTCCTGTGCCGAAGTGCTTTAGTTAAGAAGGTGAAATTATTTTCAAACACACTGTATATTCGAAATGCTTTCCTCACCGCCGTTAAATGTTATATTGATCCACATATTTTCTTGAAAATTTTCCTGGCCGTTTTTTTTTGTGTTGAGTTAAATTTTTTTGTTGTTCGGTTTTTTTGTAGTAACAATTAATATTCATAATTAAATGAGATTTGCGTTAGAATTTTTATTACAGCGTTGAATATTTAATCAATGAATATTGATTATTCGCCGGTTCTCTATTGAATTGAATTGAATCCAAAGGGTTTCTCGAACTTGGAAGTGGCTTAGTTACAACTAGTTCGATTACCCGGCCGATTTGTACGGTATTTGATAACTTGACCGGCTCTGACCGTTACGTCCGTTATAGTACCAGATATATGTTGTGAATACCATATTTCCTTTTCCCCGTTATTTTGATTGTCCCTGTGGAATTATAAATAAAACAGACCACAGAGTGAATTTACTGTTTGGACCCTTACTTTGTGGAATCTACTCATATTAATGTTATGAATGAAACTAGCTGTTTCTAATTAATTCCACTTTTTGATGAAAAAATTATGAAAATTATGAAAGGATATTGATAATTATTTCGATATTGACATATCATCGTCAGAATGACAGAAGTTACATTTTATGTGATACCTTGATACTTGATGTTTAATATTTTGGCTAGACCAAATAGTAAGTGACCTATCTTGTGATTGACTTAATATATATGAATAGAAAAAAGAAGAAGATATGATTTTACAAATATTAAATCTTAGGTATTATTAGCCCTATGGGGATATCCTGGATATCTTTCTCCATTTACGATCAGTATAACTGTGCAATGATATAGAAAACCAAGGAAAACTATATCTGCTGATATTTAAAATTGTTACTTAAGAAGACAATTTAATAGTGGAGAGCTCCCTAGATTTATCTGTTCATTGACAACTTCATATTGTGGGTCTCTTAAGTGTCTTCTTATTTCTAGTTCTTCAAGGAAATCTAGTTCTTATTTCTTGTCACAAATATGCAGTACTTCTAATTCTGTGTTAGGTGTTAATGAATGTTTTGTGTCAAGAAGGTGTTTTGCGTAATGTGATTTATCTGGCTGTTTTTATCTGTCTGCTCGTGAGTGTTCATTGTATCTAATTTCAAAATTTCGAATTGTTTGACCAATATAGACAGCATTACATTCTGGACATTTAAGTTTAAATATTCCAGCCTTTTTTCATGGGGGTATTTTTGTTTTTACATTTAACAATTTTTTACTCACATTGTTTTCTGTTTTAAAAGAAATTGCTGTATTTGTTGAACAAGATATTATCTTTGAAATATTATTAGAAATATTACCAGTATATGTGATGGTTTTGTAATTTTGTATTTCCCTGGTTTTTTCAGGAAATATTAATTGTAATGCCACTTTTTCCTCTTTTTTATTAATCAATTTATTTATTATATGTAATGGATAACCGTTGGATGTGGCTATTTGTTTAATTATATTAATTTCTCTATCAAAATTATATTTGTTCATAGGAACTGAAAATGCTCTATGTATCATTGAATTATATGCTGCTAATTTATGTGACATGGGATGATTGGAACTATATGGTATAGTCACAACATTATGTGTTGGTTTTCTGTAAATTGAAAAATCAAGTATCAAGCATCTATTGAACAATATATCTAATTGACGTTCACTACCTACAAAACAAGCTAATATGTCATCTACATACCTATACCAAATAACATATTTTTTGAAATGTTACATTCAAAGATTTTTCTTTCTAAACTGTCCATAAAAATGTTTGCTAAAATTGGTGATATAGGGCTTCCCATTGGTAAACCTTCATTTTGAATATATACCTTATTATCAGAAGTAAAATAATTCTGATTAATACATACATCAAACAAATTAAGTATATCTGATATTATTCCTGGATTGATATTTTTATCCTCTAGTAATTTTTTAACAAGTGTTATGCTCTCTTTTGGAGGAATTTTAGAGAACATATTGGTGACATCAAATGAAATAAGTTGAGAGTTATCTTGTAATTTGTATGTTTTTAATTTTTTGATTAGTTTTATTGAATTTTCAATTGAGTATTTAGATATACCTCCATAGCTATTAAGTTTAGTTTTTAGCTAACTTATTATTAGGAGTATTAACGTAAGAAACTACAGGTCTAATTGGTTTCGATACTTTATGTAATTTAACCATATAATTGTGGAGACTGAGGATTTTCATTAATCATGTATTTTTTCTCATAATCATTGAAAACATAATTTGAACTATTGACAATCTCTCCAACATTATAAGAAAACTTTTTTGTTGGGTCAGCACTTAGAATTTTTACATCACAAGATTCTATAAAATTATGAACTTCAGATTTATATTCTTCGGATTTTAAAATGACAGTGGCATTTCCTTTGTCAGATTTTGTTATTGTGAGGTTATAATCTTCTACTTTTTGTTTAATTGAATTTAATGCTGAAATAACATTTTTTGTTTGACGTTTAACCTTTGAAGGTTTCATATTTTTAATCAAATTAGCAATTTGTAATTTTTCATAAATAAAACTATTTGACTGAGATTTTAAAGCTATTTCTGACTCTGTAGCTAAAATTTCTTTGATACTATTTGTGAATTTTGGTGGTATGCTGTATTTTAAGCCTTTATTTAAAAATTCTATCTCACTATTTGTGAAGTTAGTGTCTGAAAGGTTTTCGAATCGTGGTGCTAAGTGTATTGGTGTGTAAGTACTTACAGTTTTATGATGTTCAGTGTATTGAGTGTCATGTTTTATGTACTCCAGTTGTAGTTTTCGTTCTTGTTTCTTGTATTTCCTATGCTTCATAATGCTGACACTTTTTCTGATTTTGTCATCTAAACAGAAAAATTCAACTGGATGAAGTTTGAATGTGAGTTCATTTTCAGTTCCTATGAACAAATATAATTTTGATAGAGAAATTAATATAATTAAACAAATAGCCACATCCAACGGTTATCCATTACATATAATAAATAAATAAATTCATAAAAAAGAGGAAAAAGTGGCATTACAATTAATATTTCCTGAAAAAACTAGGGAAATACAATATTACAAAACCATCACATATGCTGGTAATGTTTCTAATAATATTTCAAAGATAATATCTTGTTCAACAAATACAGCAATTTCTTTTAAAACAGAAAACAATGTGAGTAAAAAATTGTTGAATGTAAAAACAAAAATACCCCCATTAAAAAAGTCTGGAATATATAAACTTAAATGTCCAGAATGTAATGCTGTCTATATTGGTCAAACAATTCGAAGTTTTGAAATTAGATACAATGAACACTCACGAGCATACAGATTAAAACAGCCAGATAAATCACATTACGCAAAACACCTTCTTGACACAAAACATTCATTAACACCTAACACAGAACTAGAAGTACTGCATATTTGTGACAAGAAACAAGAACTAGATTTCCTTGAAGAACTAGAAATAAGAAGACACTTAAGAGACCCACAATATGAAGTTGTCAATGAACAGATAAATCTAGGGAGCTCTCCACTAATAAATTGTCTTCTTTAGTAACAATTGTAAAGATCAGCAGATCTAGTTTTCCTTGGTTTCCTATATCATTGCACAGTTATACTGATCTTAAATGGGAAAAAGATATCCAGGATATCCCCATAGGGCTAATAATACCGAAGCTTTAATATTTGTAAAATCATATCTTCTTCTTTTTTCTATTCATATATATTAAGTCAATCACAAGATAGGTCACTTACTATTTGGTCTAGCCAAAATATTAAACATCAAGTAGGTATCACATAAAATGTAACTTCTGTCATTCTGACGATGATATCTCAATATCGAAATAATTATCAATATCCTATCATAATTTTCATAATTTTTTCATTAAATAGTGGAATTAATTAGAAACAGTTAGTTTCATTTATAACATTAAGACCACAGAGTATTGATAGACTAAAGGTATGAATTCCTCTTTCCTTCGGTAGTGACCGTATTTTATTAATTGGAGGACCTATATTTGGCTCGTCCGTGTTGTAATTAATTAGGTAAAGTTAATTCAACAAGACCCCTAGAATTTTCCGTAACCTCCATCTGAGGCTATCTGGAACTCTTGACGCTAAGGGTCAAGGGGCCGTGGAGCAAACCACGTTAAAAATCTGGCGCCCCAGGTTTGAACCAATATTTAGCATCAAAAGTGTCCATAGTGACGTGTTCGTGTGGCAGGAACCACGTGTAGGAAGAAAGCACGTTACAAAATGGCGCCCCAGCAGGGATCTGATTGTTGATTAGACAGGCACATCGATTGTTGGTTAAAACAGAGACCGTTATTCCGTTTTCGATTTTTTTTTATTCCATATTGTTGATTAAAGCAGAGACTAGATTGTCCTAGTTGTAGACTAGATTGAAGTGACCTGTTGATATTTTTTTCCTGAAAGAGGCTTTTTTAAATTTTTTCTTCGTATTTTAAGAAGAATATTATTTCGCTTGTATTTTTGAAAACTTGTCAGAAGAGATTACTGGGCCTAGATCAAAATGCTAATGTCAAGAAGAAAATCCGAAGATCTTGACTTACACGATTTATTTGATCAAGAAGAAACCGAAAAATCCGAATCCAATATTCCAATACCGACCGCAAGTTCCATGGAAGAAGACATAGACCCTCGTGTAAGATGGGTATATTGACCGAAATCCGAGGATTTGAATGCCCAACTAGAGAAGAGAAATTTCTCCGTAGCGGGAATTGTTCCGGAGAAACGGAGGAGACTTGTCAAATTTTCATTCGTTTCTGACCGATTCGATACCGTAACCGTTCCGACCTTTATGGCCAACCCTCCGCCGAATGTACATGACTGGAAGGTATGCATTGGAAACCGAGGAGACCCGGCCGCATTCATTGAAAGAATTCAAGAGATCTGTACCTCAAAGAATGTCCAAAAAGATAATTTGCTTCCGGTACTACCTGAATTACTGTCTGGTAAGCCCGCACTATGGTAGCGGAATAACCGAAGCAGATATACTAGCTGGACCGATTTTGAAACCGATTTCTGAATTTTCTTCTATCCCGTAAATTACGAAGGTGACTTAGAAGCGGAGCTAGGCCGTCGTGTACAAAGAAGAAATGAGTCCGCCGCTACTTACATGGTCGAACTCCAAACTCTGATGCGACGACATGGGAAGCTAACTCCCGAACAACAGTTAGCATGCCTGTACCGTAAACTATTGCCCGAATACCGTCTGCAAATGCGAGAAGGGGACTTTTCCCTTTTTTCCACGTTTTGTCAAGTAGTAAGGGAATATAAGCTCCTCAGGAAGGAGCTCCAGAATATACTTAACACCAGTGGACCGAACCGTGGACCAGACCGTCCGCAGCCAATAAGTACACCAAGAAATGAACCGTCCCACACCCCGACACATGGTCCATCCAGAGAACGCATTGCCGATCCCAGCCAACCGTCACCGACTGATATTCCTCACCGACCGCCGCCTGATACCACTCACCACCCGTGTGGATTATCTTCCCTTCAACCAACCTGTTTCCCTTGTGGTGAGTGAGTGAGTCTGGACACTTCCGAAACAACAGTCAATACCCTCCGAAGATATTCTGTTCTCGTTGCCATAAAGAAGGGGTATTTTCCAGAGACTGTTCCTGCAGGAGGTAGGAGAGGCCGACACAGCTTCCGCAAATCTTTGCCTCTCATAGCAAACCTCCAGAAGAAATGAACGACCCCGACCGCACATAGACGTCGAAATTGGAAATCACAAGTTTAAAGCATTGTTAGATACCGGAGCAGCAGTCATATATTGGTGATCAAGGAGCTAAGACAGTTTCCCAAAGAAAGCAAACTAGAGCCCGTCAAGCTACGAAGGCCCGAAATTTAGTCTCCATCACCGACATTTATGAGCTGAAGTGGAAGATAGATGACGTCACTGTGGAGGGTTCTTTAGAGCATTTCCCTGGTCTAATAACCGTGTTAGGACACGTCTGGAGTTACGAACTGGAAATATATACATGAAAGATAGATGTTGCCGACCCGATAATATGTAAGGAAGAAACCAACCATCTGTTCTAGAAATAAATCTGTTTCCGAAGTATCTGCATCTTCACTAGTGTTAGGGGTTGACAAGGAGCAACCTGTTTCCGAAGTCTCTGCGTCATCCCTGGTGTTAGGGGTTGACGAGGAGCAAACTGTTTTCGAAGTCTCTGCGTATTCTCTGGTGTTAGGGGTTGATACAGAGCAAACCGAATCTGAAGTCTCTGCGTCTTCCCTGGTGTTAGGGGTTGACAAGGAGCAAACTGTTTCCGAAGTCTCTGCGTCTTCCCTGGTGTTAGGGGTTGATACAGAGCAAACCGTTTCTGAAGTCTCTGCGTCATCCCGGGTGTTAGGGGTTGACAAGGAGCAACCTGTTTCTGAAGTCTCTGTGTATTCCATGTTGTTAGGGGTTGACAAGGAGCAGTTCCTGAATTATCTGCGATCTCCCTGGAAGATTTAGAGGATGACGATAATTATGGTTATATAAGATGTCCGTTGGAATCCATAACTTCGATTATTGACAGATAGACTGAATATCTTCCTAAACCGAGAGTTACCGAAGTTTGGATCCTTACGAGTTCCAACTACGCTGGATGAGCACGAAATTCTATCAGAGATACCGACCCTAGAAACCGAGAAAGCAAGAGATTTGCAATACTGAGATAGACACGATGTTAGAAGAAGGAGTGATAGAACCCTGTATCAGTTCTCCGATTGTAATTGTGAAGAAGAAAGATGGCAAGATCTGCCTTTGTATTGATTTCCGTAAGAATAATGAGATAACCATGAAGGGCGCCTACCCTCTTCCATTTATCAATGCTATACTGGATATACTTCGAAAAGCCAAGTATATTTCCAGTTCAAATTTCAAGACTGGACTGGGTACTGACAAGTTCAGTTAACACCATAAAGCAAACCCATTACTGCATTTACCGCACCGGGAGGTGGATTGTTTCAATTCACGGTTCTTCTATTTGGCTTACACTCCGCACCTGCCACATTCCAGAGACTGGTTGATCAACTAAAAGGTCTAGATCTAGATACATATGCATTTGCTTATCTGGATGACATCATCGTTCTGGGGGAAACGTTCGATCAACATTTGGAAAATCTGTCCGAAGTGTTCCGTCGATTACGAGGAGCACGGCTGAAACTGAACCCGGAAAAATGTCATTTCTGTTTACAGGCCATGAAATACT
Source organism: Lochmaea crataegi (assembly GCA_947563755.1). Taxonomy (NCBI): domain Eukaryota; kingdom Metazoa; phylum Arthropoda; class Insecta; order Coleoptera; family Chrysomelidae; genus Lochmaea; species Lochmaea crataegi. The sequence goes on from OX387429.1 coordinate 45,596,345, forward strand.
TAGGTCATGTAATCACTGGGGATGGAATCCGTACCTATCCAGGGAAGGTCGAAAGTATCATTGAATTTGCAGCCCCAAGAAATATCCGAGAGTTGAGAAGGTTTTTGGGAGATGTAGGAGGGGAGTATAGGAGATTTGTGCCATCGTTTTCACAAAAGGTGGTCCCGTTAACGAAATTACAAGTATCAGCGATTGAAGTGAGCTGAGCAACAAGAAGCTGCTTTCGCTAACATTAAAACCTGTCTGTCAGAAGCACCCGTTTTAATCTGTCCTGATTTTACCGTATCGTTCACTTTGCAGACCGATGCCTCCGAATATGGTTTGGGAATAGCCCTTACCCAACTGAAGGATGGTCATAAACACGTGGTAGCGTATGCAAGTCGCACTCTGAGTCCTGCTGAGAAAAATTACTTCGTCACAGAAAAAGAATGTCTTGCCATTGTTTTGGGGGATTGAAAAGATGCGTCCTTATTTAGAGGGCTACCATTTCACGGTTGTTACCGATCATCAATCTCCCAGATAGCTGCATTTCATATCTAGTCCATCTGGACGGTTAGCTAGGTAGAATATTTTTCTGCAGCAGTATGATTTCTAAATAATATACCGTAAAAGTGCGCTAACCGCATAGCCGATGCCTTGTACAGAAATCCACTACTCACGACCACCGATAGTGACCAACCGTCAGAGACCGACATACCGCGCAAGAGGATGGAACCCAGAGCGTTCATCACCCCGACGGATGATATTTGTTGGAGGTGTAGAGCCTCAGGTCACCGTCGGGAGAGCTGCATCCGACGATCTATTTTGTTTTGCTCCCGCTGTAACAAGTTGGCCGGATGTCCCGGGGTTGCACGAGTGATCGCGACTGACCTCGTACCCGGTCGATGGCAGTGCAAGTTCACCTGGCTGCCAGTTCCCACATATCCCAACAAATGCAGGACGCCTCCATACAGCATCGGCACCGAACGACCCCCACCCGTTTTGAAAATATCTAAACGCAGCTCCAGGTCATATCGCCGACAGTCGTCCCGTGGAAGAGGACCTCCCTTCCAGACCACTCAATCCGACGCCGACATTCCAAGTTGTGAGATCGCTACAGCCTACAGCCTGAATAGCTATAGCCTGAAAGTTGCACTTTAGTCCATAAGTTTTCTTTACCGAAGTAAAGGGGGTGTGTAACGAGGTATTTTGTGTGACACATATTTGAAGCCAATTTTCATTTTTCTCCGTAGAATTTTAGTTTATCCCTAGGTTTTATATAACTCGTTACTTACTTCCGACTCCATTTCTGTTGCGGCATTGATTTTTTTCGTTATAACCGTTAAAAGATGGAACAAAATAATTTAATTTGTTTATATATCTTTATTATTTTTTTGAACCTATGTTCAAAACTTGTGACGCGTTTCGCTAACTCGGTGGCTTTATCAAACGGGTGAAGGTATAATGAAAATTTTTTAATTTATACGGTTCATTAATACGAAATTTTAAGGATATTTCGCGTTTTCAACATATCTTAAAAAAAATAATAATGAAGATTTACACAAATTAAATTGTTTTATTTCATCTTGTCAGAATTATACCGTATACAATCTATTAATTTCTGACGTTTCAATTTTCCAACTGAAAGGACGTTTGGTATATTATATAATATTTTAATTAAAACCGAAGGAGGTGTGGTATAATTGATTTTTTTGTGATAAGTAAAGCGATTTTGTGTATAATTTCCCACCACCGCTAAGGCTGAAATAGTAGATGGGAATATCAATATAATTTGGAGAACAATTGATATATTGGCTCTCTGCTCTTTTCTAACATGTGTCTAGCATACTTAAATTCCAGTTCATTTGATCAGACATCAACAAAAACATTCCCAGAAATATTTTTCTCCGCGATCATCATAGAATTTGCCAATTCTGAAATCAAATTCGATTACAGAATGCTGGAATTCTCTCTTGAGATTGAAGAAATATTCTGCAACATCTCTGCCCCCATGCAATTTAAATGTATTTACATTATCTCTCTAGTGACAGAATAATATTCTCACACTGGTTAGCAATAATAGCATTAGCCTTGACGCAGTTGATTGTCATCGTAGTGGCAAAACTTGAGTAAGTGTCAAAATTATTGTTGTCACTTAACCTAACCTAACCTCGCAATTGTTGAAAATTCCTCCAATAATGCACCAGTTTTTCATTTCGAGAACTGTACAAATATAACAATTAATACAAAGTAGAATGTTTCTTGAATTATTGAGTGTTTACCTAATATAATTGTGATTGAGTTCAGTAATATAAATTATTTTTTGTTCATTTCCATTTAAAAATATATATTTAAAATCTTCGATCGTGGAGAAAGTATAGTCTGCTACTCGGTTAGAATGAAAATTCGTGATGCTCGTGGTTCCTCACGCTCGCCTTCGGCTCGCGCTCGGAACTTTCCACTCGCATCGAATTTTCATTCTAACCTTGTTACAGAATATACTATTCAGCAAACGGAAGAACGCTAAAGAATCTAATAGTACCAAGTTTAGTATATATTGCAAAGCATCGACAAAAAATCTGTTCGACCAGTTTTGTGGTTCCAAAAGTAGCAGATCTGTCAAATCGGTTATTACAAATTCATTGGACAATGATTTGTACCTGTCATTCTTTGAATCTGATCCTTATGCTTCTGATATCGATGAAAATGATCCCGAATTCGTTTTGTCGGATCAGAAACCTGGTCAAGAACAAGTCTCAACAAGAAAGTCACGCAAAAGAAAAAGAAATCCGATTGCCTAGCGGCAAGAAATATAAAACTTGGAAAGATAAACGCCAACCATCCAGTTAAGTAAAAGATCCTTGTGGTTGAAGAATAACATGTAACGAGAAGATTTCTGAAAATGGAAGACTATCGATATTTGATCATCACTGGAATCTTGGAGACATCAACAGACAGCGAGATTTCATTTCAAAATTAGTGCAAATAAAAAATAAAAAAAGAACAAGAATCAAAATGAAGAATGTAAATATTGCTGCAGAGATAAATGAAGATTCACCTTCTCCAGGCCAACAGAGTAGAAGAACGTCCACCTGTTTGTAAGATTTTATTTTTAAATACTCTACGTATAAGTGCTATGGCAACCCCGCCGATAAATGTACAGGATTAGAAAGTGTGCTTTGGAAACCGAGGAGATCCTGTGGCTTTCATAGAAAGAATAGAGGAAATATGTACTGCGAAGAATATCCAAAAAGACAATTTGCTTCCTGAGTTACCGGAATTACTGTCCGGCGAGCCCGCACTATGGTACCGGAATAATAGAAGCAGATATACCAGCTGGAACGAGTTTGAAACCGATTTCCGAATATTCTTTTATCCCGTAAATTACGAAGACGACTTAGAAGCTGAGGTGAGCTGTCGTCTACAAAGAAGGAATGAGTCCGCCGCTATTTACATGACCGAACTCCAAACTCTGATGCGACGACATGAAAAGCTAACCCCCGAACAACAGTTAGCATGGCTGTACCGCAACCTGTTGCCCGAATATCGTCTGCAAATTCGAAAAGGGGACTTTGATGATTTCTCCACATTTTGTCAAGTGGTAAGGGAATATGAGCTCCTTAGGAAATAACTCCAGAATGTAGCCAGCCATGGTGGACCGAACCGTGGACCAACCCGTCCCCAGCCGATAAGTACGGCAAGATATGGACCGTCCCACAATACGACGTCTGATCCATCTAGAGAACCCATCGCCGGTCCCAGCCAACCGCCATCGACCGATACTCCTCGCCGTCCGCCTCCTAGTACTACTCATCAACCTTCTGGGCCATCTTCCCGCCAACCCACCTGTTTCCGTTTGGTGAGTCTGGACACTTTAGAAATAAATGCCCAATCCCTCCGAAGATATTTTGTTCTCGTTGCCGCAAGAAAGGAGTATTTTCTAGAGACTGTTAGTGCACCAGACAGGAAAACTAATCTGGAGCTGTCCCGAGGAGAGGCCGACACAGATTCCGCAAATGTTTGCCTCTCATACCGAACCGCCAGAAGAAATAAACCACTCCCGACCGCACATAGACGTCGAAATTGAAAATCACAAGTTTAAAGCATTGTTGATACTGAAGCAGCGAAATCATATATTAGTGATAAAGTAGCTAAGACATTTTCCCAAAGAAAGCAAACTACCGCCCGTCAAGATACGAAGGCCCGTTTAGCTTGTTAACTCCTTTTCCCAACAAGGTGAACGGGGGGTGGATATAGGGCAACTATACCCTACAAGAAACTGGAGGGTGGTGGAAAAAATTCCCGACTTCTCGTTTGCGGAGAGTGGGTGGGTAAAATGTGAACGAGGGAAATGTGTGTTTCGCCTCTAGTGGTGGAATAGTCTGTGATTCCTATTATCATAGACAATAATGTGCGAAAGTTTCAATTTATGGTTGGAAGGTGTAATTGAACTACTCGGTAGGCGTTTTGGTTGAAGGATCTATATTCTGTATTTAAAATGTTATTCTATGAACATGACATGACTGACAGTGACAGCGCTTGGCTTGCCTAAAAAAACAGTTATTATAATTGTACAAATGAAATACTTGAATAATTATATGGAGGGTTGAAGGAAGGAGCACCATCTTGTATGGGTGACAAGTCGAAAAAGTGTCCACCTGTAAACAGCAAATTATAATTCGAAGATTCACCGAAATGGCGCTCGTGTAGCTAATGGAAATGATGTGAATTTAAGGTTATAAACCGAGTGAAGTGTGCTAGGTTGAAAAATTTAGTATTTTTCGTGACTTGTGTAATTGAGAAATATATAGTATTTAAAATCTCAATTATTTACGTAGTATTTCCTTTTTTAATTTTGTATCTCACTCTAATAATTCATGGCGCTGTTTTTAAAATCTTTCCACTTGCTACTATGGCGCCACCTTAATTTGCTTCCTTTCGATGGACACTTTTTAATACATGCAGATGGTGCTCCTTCCTTCTACCCTCCATAAATAATTATATGGAAATATTCCGAAAAGTATACTTCTGGGATCACACGTACTTCCTTGTAAGTATTAGTTTATAATATATAGTGGTTACTTAGCTAACATGATATTATTTACGTTGATGTATCTAGCTTATATTAATAAATTGAAGCTTGACATCTGTTTTAGATACTAAAATTACTACCAGTCTTATCAAGTATAGGAAGAACTATACAGGATATGCTATAAATACTCCTAGGCGCACTTAACTCAGTTAATAGAAAAAGAAGTTATAAAAATAAAGTCTGAGTAGTGGAGTCCAGATAAACTGTTTGGTAAGGTTCACTTCCAAAATGTTAATAACTATTCTCGTCACTAATGAGCCGGTAACAAAAAGATGAACTCTACTATAGGTATCACTTAATACGAATAAGAAAGGTCTTACTTGTTCGTGTCTTGAAGTCCTTGTGAGGTTAGCCTGCAGGTGGATACGCCGCTCTGCAATGGATGTAATAGGTGGAAGTAAAGTCAGAATCCAGAGTTGACAGAACGTAGTACTATACGTTGACTGTGTGGCTATAGGTAGGCCTATACCTGCTTCTCGAAGATATGAAGTATGTATTCTCTCGGAGAAAAATAAATGAAGAAAGTATGAAGAGAGAAAAGGTAAGAAAAGAAAAAAAAGGTCTGAAAAGAAAATATATATAAGAAATGATGTTTGGTGTTGGTGATCGAGTCCCAATAGATAGGTAGATTACTTACCCTAGATGGTGAGTGACCTTTAAGTGTTTGTGTTTATTTAATCGGGAACTATATCCATGCATTCATGCACCTTTCAAATCTTTGTATAGGAGAGTCCCTGATCATTAATGTTTTTCCCAATTCGCAAAACCGTATCAAAACGAAGGTTGAACAACCATGTGGACTTGGGAAAAGCACAATCCAAAATGGAGGGTTTCAAGCCAGTGGCCTGTGTCAATGGCCTTGAAAGGTCAAAAGAGGTCTTCTACCTTTTCAGTCGGGGTCAAGGTCAAGTGGCTAGCTGGATATTTGAAGAATCCAGACACCTTGGAATTTGTAAATGACAATATCACGGTTAACATATGAACCAGTTGTTAAATGTAAACAATCAGTGATTCATTCCTTCCAATTAAATAAACTATTTACAATGTACACAGTTATTGTTTCAATATATTGTAACAGAATGTATCTACAACCTAAATTTTAAATAAATAACTGTATAAAATTGATTATTAAGACAACTCTAACTATACAAATTCATATAAATTAGATTGTAAAAATATAATTATACGTAGTACAACAGTTAAATTGATTCACCAAGTTTATAACATCCTGTAGATAGCATTCTGTCACAAGTAACAATTTTTAAAAAATGAATTTTATAATAAAACATGAAATTTGAGGGTTCTATTGAAATCTGTGAAAGGGCAGAAGTTAAACATTAAGAGTAAAAAAAAACTTACCAATGGAAATTTGTTGTAATCCAATCTAGAACTTTTTAGTGTTGTTACCATGGAGAAATAAAAAATAAAAGAGGGTTGTTGAATGGCGAAAAGCAAAAACTGGTGAGGTTGGAAATCTTGAAAAGAAAAGATTCCACAGCGAGTTTTCCTTGGTATTATCAAGGAAATATAGCAGAGTTCCTGAGATAAAAAATTCTACGAGTTTGAACAAACTTGTGTTTGGTAAATATACCTCTCATTATTATATTTTTGGTAATTTGTATCGAGTTCAAAAGAAGTGCCGTCGTCTGCAGTTGGTTGTTCCAGTTAAAAAAAAATAACATTGGGTTTTCTACTTGATGCCAAAGTAGATATAAGGGTCGTCTTCTTATTGTGAGGCTTGAAGGTCTTATTACAATTTTCCCTGTACTTCGTGTGCTGTTGCTGGTGAAGTTTTTCTCACTAAGCCCTTGGAAGGTTTGAATATTGCTCCTTGGGTACATTTCGTCGGTGATTGTATTTAATTTTTTAAAAAAAAGGTATTTGTTGTCTTTCTAACCACAGAATTTAATTGACATATGACATAAAGCATAGAACCAATATTAGTGTGTTATTGAGAAGCACCATAGATATAAAAAAATACTGATTCTATGTTTTAAAATATTTTTATTAATTATTTCATATTTGTTTCACGAGTATAGAGTATGTCTTATTTAAATTAAGATATAGTAGTATTTAGTTCTGTTTATATATTACGTTTATTGTTCAATTTTACTTTTAATTTGTTTACGTCACGTCTGACGTCATTATATTCATTTAGAGAGCAACTAAAAAAATAAATTATCATTTGAAGTTTGTTGGTATTTTATTTATGCTGGAGATTCTATTACCATAAATAGTATAAAGGATTTTTAAGAAAAATTGCTCGAATTTTAAGATTATAATCATATTATAATATTACCACCTGTTCACCCTGATAGACATATAATTCTCATATTCTTTTTTACTATTGTGTATCTGAGCTAGACCGAAACAAAAATTAATAATTTCATTTAAAGTAAAAACATTAAACTATATCAATAACTGAACTAATAGCAACCCTGATTTAATTTTTTTTTAATTCAAATTATTGTTACAATTGTCACCATAACTCTTTCTAAAATTAAAATTACAAAATATTGTAATAATATATATATATATATATATATGTTTGTCCTCCGTCAAGTTCGGCGTCCCAGTATATCGTATACTAGTATATACTTATACCGGTATATACCGGTATATGTTTTGTGTAAAGTGGTGAGTTTGAATTCACTTTTTTTCATCATATACTGTCAAGTTTGGCTACATAGGACGTACGTATATTTAATTTCCTAAGGGGATAATATAATCGAAATTTGAATGATAAAACTATGGTAACAGAAGTTTCTTCATCGAGAGTTGACATTCCTATTGGTAGTTTGTAATATACCTTCGTAAAAAGGCAGGTTTATGTATATTATTAAAAACCTTAGATATTTGAAGTAGTTAATTATTAACAATAAACGCGGTAACTGATAATTACATTTTTTAGTGTTGCCTGATAGGTAAAGACAATCGTGAATTCGTGAAGACAACTTTAAAAGAGAAGAAGAAGTATACCTATGGTATAAAAAGTAACATTGGAAAACTAAAATTAAATTGCATAGTTTATGAAAAATAGAATTGAATAATAATATCGTTAATAATTAAACGATATATGAAACACAAGCAAAGTAAATCTATAATCTGAAAAGTTTCAAGAAATGTACCTACACGGTAATTGAAAAATATTTTTTATGGATAAACCAAATGATATAAATGACTATATACCTATGGAGAAGAAAAATGAATAGGGAATTAATGTTAAATTACACTATACAACACCTTTTATCGGGGAACAGAGTGAAAAATTGATGAAGCATGTATAAACTTACAAAAGGAGTAGATGCAGTTGCCATAGGAAATATTTGGCTAGTATTAAAAACATTAAATAACTAGTGGTAGAAAAGGAGTTAGTGAAAGTGATGGGATCTAGGACAAACAACCTCTATTGAAATGTTCTCCACAATATACAAATAATAATAATGTAATTAGTTAAGACATATTAATTAATATTTTAACTGACATACCTCTCACGGATGGACAATAAAAAAGTACTAATAAATATAAATAAAGTTTAACTAGTGAAATTTCACAAAAGTGTTCTAGATTAGACCATTGCAGCTCATTCCACATATTTACCAAAAGTTCAAGAGTTTCATTTTATTTACAATCTGTTAGCCATAAGGTCAGTAATGGGTTAATTGCTAGTAAACTATCTGGATGTTTTTCAATACCCATGGATTGTAACTATGTATAATAAACCATTTGAATTATCACAAAAATTCTTTTGAAAGGTGAATGCGATTATGAAAAAATAAATTTGAAAGAGTAGTCAATAGGTAAGTATATACTAAAGGTATAAACAGATATAGGTTGCTAATAATTTACTACTAATTATAATTTATAATAATAACTAATAGTTAAAAAACTGATTATTATTTAGCTTTTTTTATTAAAACCTGCAATGTGGAAATAAATGACCAATTTCAGACTTTGTATTTGCTACTTATCTATAGTAGAAGTTAGAAATATTCCTTTCAGTTTAGAAATAATACAACGAGTAATATGCTTTACTAGTATATATTTAATTGTGTGAAATTATGTTATGTGCAACCAATTCATCCTTCCTGGTACATAACTGAAATATAATTTTTGTTTTATTTATTATATGGTAACAGTTAATATAGTGTAGTCAGTAAAATAAGTAAATTACAATAAAACACAAAATATATAATGTCAACAACACCTAAAATAGAGGTAAATTGGGTAACTGTCAAAATAAAACTACACAACCAGTTTAAAGTAATTCGGGATCGGACAATTTTTATGCTCTTTATTTTGTTTAAACCAAAGCATTGCCATTGTATAAATTACCTACTTGCTTTCATATAAGTGGGTACATGTAATAACATTTCATTGAGGTCCAAAAATGGAATATAAATATTTACAGAGTTCTTTATTCATTGAGATATATATTTCATTATGCAACAGCAATGTAATCGCATTAAATACCTTTTCATTGATTCTGGTCAAAATGTAATAAAAAATCTTTACAATACAAAAGTTACATCAAACAAGAATTGAAACCAATTCTTCTAGCCTATTACAGAGTGACTGTTGAAAGTATCCGATAGAGGAAAAATTCATATCTAGTTTTTAAATAGAAATAGGAACATCATATGTTTTAGCTTGTTCTATGACATGAACTAAGTATTCATTTAATCCTGTTAGATTTACATTCAACCTATGGTTTTTTAGATTTAGGACACTCAACCTATGGCTTTTTACTTATACAAATTGTAACTTTTGGGATACATTTTTAAAATGAAAGTAAAGACATGCATCCCTTGGGACGAGATCTGATTTTTGGGAATAAATGAATTTATCATCAGCTAAAATACTGCCAGTGTCCCACTGTTGATTAGTTTTCATTTGCAATCAGCTAACTTTCATTTTGGTATCTACTGATGCTAATTGGTTTTTGTTGTAATTATGATACTTTTTTAATCGATCCTATCCTACATTTTCAATTATATTTAAAAAAATTAAAATCTATTCTCAAGCATTATTTTCTTCGTTATTATTGACTTTCCATGAACAAAACATATCATCTCGTATATGGAGATATTTGTTGTGTAAGTAAATAATACTTGATATAAAGAACATTTTAACCTGAATTGATGATGTTTCATATGTAGCTTAAATTAGTGCTAAAAGTTTAAACAAACTGGAAGGCAATTTTCCACATACAATTTTAATATGTAAATTGATAATAAAAGTAAGTAGGTACTTATTATAAACTTTAAAATTATATAATAGGCCCTTTTTAATTGGAATACTTGAGGTATATTAATGATTTAAAAATACGTATTCCCAAAAAATTGTATTATCATATATAAACCTATATATCTTTTTACCACAAAAATAAAACTGACATTTAATGAAAAAACAAAAACATGCTTTAGTTTAGAAAGATATGTTACCAAAGAATATACTGTACGCTCTTAAATAAATAGTCGTTAGAGTTGAGTATTTTGCGAGTTTTATTGGGGATGAAACCCCATATTAGTTAACATATATGTGATTTGATTAGATTGACTATTTTGCAATAGAGTAAATGTTCTGAATAGGTGAATAAAATAAAAAGTTCACTGGACATACAATTTTATTTGTTGCTTACAAAGATAGGAATATAAATATTAAGTATCTATAATAATTTTGATTACAATGTACAATTAAAACTTTTTCTATGTTATCTGTTGAAAAACTTTATTATTTATCATCTAACACTAATTAAAAGTCTGCTGTTTATTAGGTACTTACATTAATAGAACGTTTGTGATTACTGAAAACAAAGTTTAAATTATATGAATCAAACACAAAAAATAACTTCAAATTCAACTATACATGAACTATACCTCTTCTGTCATTTCTATCCTGATGATGGAGACTTGCTCTATAAAACAATTATTGATTGAAGTTTAAAAGTGTAGTGGAATTTTCATTTTATTTTAATTATCATGGACATAGGTACATACTTCACTTGCAAGGTTTGGAACAATCACCATTAATTTACCCAGATTTAAAAATCGAGAAAAAATGTTTAATGTTTGTGTAAGTTATTATAAATTTTCAAACCTGTTAGTATTATAAAATAATCAAGACTTCAATTATAATCTAAATATTGCAATTTCCATTTTATTAGGCTTTTCACCTATGAACAAAATGTTACATAGATAAAGAGATAAAAAACTTTTAGAATTCTTTTTATGACAATATCTACCTTTCATGGTTTTTGTTTAAGAATATAAATAAGCAGCTTTTGGTTTTTTTATTGTTTTTATTTTTTATAGAAATAAAAATAAAAGCAAGACAATTGACAATTTAACCAGTTTCTTCTTCTGCGTTCATAAACTTACTCCAGTGAGTAGAGAAGAGTATGATCACGTGATTAGAAAAGTATGTTTGATGGTTACTCGGAGTAACCGTTCAGAGGCTTCACCGGCCGAAGGCAAATCAAATGTCATTGTGTTGTGTATGAATTTGGGGTTATATTGTTCATTTCGAAAATAGAAATTAATTAACCATGGATGAGTTGAATATTAATAATCAAATAATATCAATTTATCAATAAAAATAACCTGGCAGTAATCTGAACTGAACTACTGTATAAGCCAAACTGTCATAACTGACAGAGTATATAATACTCCATTAAAAAGCGGAGTATGCAGAGTTTACTCCGGGTAGGTTTCTGAACGTTTATAGAAGCATACTCTATACTGGTAGAGTAAATTTATGAACGCTTCGGAGTAAACTATCCTTACTCTGAGTAAGTTTATGAACGTAGCCCTTATCTTGATTGCGATTATGACATCTTGCTAGCATGTAGCCATAGAGAAATAATATATATATTTTTGTCTATGCATGTAGCCAGTTTGAAAACTAATTTTTATTTTGGTCCTTGATTAAATTTTATCTTTTTAAAAAAGTGATTATTTATTGTTTAAGGGTCGGCATTATAAACATAGGTAACACGATTATAAACATCGATGTTAATTTAAACAGTCAAGTTAACTTTAGCATTAAAATAACAGTTTTATCAATTGTCTTATGGTTTTATAAAAGTACCATTTCTAAAATAAAAAGAAGAAGGCAAAAAGCAATAAAAGCATAGATTTCTCTATGCCATAGAGTCTATGGCAATGAAACACTCACCCGCATCTTTTGGAAATTATATATTTAATGTACTTAATGACAATGTAGGGTTTCTAAATATTTGCAATATCAAAAGTTTTGTGCTACGTGCTTTTAGAACTGAGCCAGAGTGATGTATTAATGAACAGCTCTAGTTTCTCCATTGTCATACTGGACCAAGCTCAACTAGAGAATTTAATTATCCCTTAATATCAGCCTCTATAAAGTCAATTTAATAAGAAAAGAAAATCTGTAGACCAAGAACCTACAGAATTCATAAATATATTTGCTTTCAGATTGGTTTTAAAAACAGACTTTACAATATTTACCTATAGTTAATTTTTCCATTAAATGTTTTTTATTTAATATACACAAACTTGGCTGCCGAAAAATGGAGAATAAAGGATACAAGAAAAGTAAATAAGCTCAAGTGATAATTTATTAATGTGGTCTACAACATATTTGAAGAAGAGGAGGAAAATTAATATTACACCAGTTGTTTATGTAATGCTTATCTACATTTGTGGATGTACCTTAAAACATTTTTAATTTTGTACAGAAGAATGAAAACCAATTATTTCATGTACTTACAATACAGATAATTAAATGATACATTTAATACAAGAGTAAAAGTGGAATTACGTAAATGTAGCAGAAGATTCTTAAAGTTCTTTATAACAAAATAGAAAATAATTGTTTCCTCCCCCACATCAGGTAGGAAATAGTAATTAGAGGTTAGTAGTGAAAAAAGTACTTTTCCTCCTTAACGTTAGATTTTTAAATGAAAATGTCAACTTCAGGATTCTTAGATACCTTTTTTGAGTTAAAAGTCAGAAAATTATAGTAGTGCAAACGTTATGTTTATTAAACTTGATTAAATATTTGAATAATGGAAAGTGACCTAATATTAAAGAACAAGAGCCAACATTACTACCACAAAAATCTGAAATCCGTAGGTATGAAAAACATTATACATTTATAAGCAATGTGCTAAAGACAAGATTAATAAGTGGCAGGAGGAAAAATCAATGAATTACACAAGAGTAAAGTGCCTTTGTGTCCTTGGATGTTTACTGCCCTCCGCTCAGTATACATCTGAGGGAAGAAAAGTGGCACTATATTTTAACTATTAAAAATCTCCTCCAAATATGAAATTTAAACGATTGAAATTATAGTGTTGGATAAGTTGAGATCATTTTAAAACTGCTAATAAAAATTTTCAACCAATAGAAACCACCCCTAATCACTAAAATTGTTCTGCACTTTAAATTTATAATATATTTTGAAAAGTTAATAGGAAAAATACAAAAATATGTGGAAACTCTGCTTAAAATACATCCCTCTTATCGATTGTCATAGTTATTTTAAACAAAGGTAATTTTTTCACAGCACATATTTATTGGCGCAATATCACTTTTGCTCTTTACTGTATTTTCAAAGTCTTGACAAAGGTTCTACAATGAGAGAACAATTTATAGACTAAATCATTAGTCAAAGTCGAATAGTGATGAAAGACTCCATCTCGATTTATGCTGGTATTGAAAAACCGGTGTTGACTATTAAAATATCGAGGACATGAATATTTAAAACACATTTGTAATTGAAAGCATTTATTCAAAATAAATAAATGAGTTACATGCTTCCTAAAATACAATTTTTTGATCAAAATTGAATGTGGAAAAGTGCCTTCCAGTTTTTTTAAACTTTTTTATTTATTTAAGTACCTACATATGGTGTTATCCAATTTAGCACTAATCTACCAAGAACATGCATGTGAACTAAGCTACATATGAAACATCATCAATTCAAGTTACAATGTCCTTTATAACAAGTAGGTATTCATTATTCGTCAAGTCTCATTTCTGCAGCCAAGTTTGTGTATATATAAAAAATGTTATAATGGAAAAATTAACTATAAATATTTGAAGTTTGTTTTAAAAACCAATCTAAAAACAAATAATATTTATGAATTCTGTGCTTGTTCCTATTTGACAAATTTTACTTACAAAATATACACTTATCAGTGTATGAGGTCCTTAAAGAATCTGTAGCATCTCCCAGTAAATTTTTGGTAGATAAATACATCTTGTTCTACAGATTTCAATTTTCTTTTCTTACTATCAACATCAACTGACTCTATAGAGGCTAACGGTAAGGGGGAATTATATTATCTAGATGAGCTTGGTCCAGGGTTTGTTGGGTACGACAGGGGAAAAACTAGAGCTCATTTCATTATAAAATCATTTTGGCTCAATTCGTCTAAGAGGCCATCAAAAATCAGTTCAGATTCTGACTCAGCCTATAAGCAGGTTTAAAACTTTTGATATTGCAAATATTTAGAAAACTTCCAAATTGCATGAGAGTATTTTATTTTCGTTTCAACTAACCTGAAAAGTACCCTCGCTAGGTAAGTAAACATTCCGTGGTAGGGTTGTTTTTTTGTTTTATTTGTTATTAGTTATCAAATAAGGTATATAGTCTTCTTCTCTTTGTTAGACTGTTAGTGGACTCGCGTCGATTAGGGAAATAGGGAGTCCAAACACCACCAACTTGAGGTGGGTTCGATTTGGTCATACGGAGCTGGAGCGGAGTGAGAGCGGCGTAGCAATCACGTGATACCGGAGCGTTTGGAGTGAGAAAGTCTATCTCGAACGCGTTGGATCGGATTTGAGAGTGTTTAAAAATAATATAACCTCACTTCTTTTACTTTTATAATTTATTTATTTTGTTGTTCCAGACCAAACCTGCTTTTATTTAAAGAATACAATTATAGTTTGTTTAAATAATTTGCATAGTTTGTTGTTGGTAAGTACAGCCTTATTATATCTTGAATGGTATGTAATAAGTATTATTTTATTTTAAAGCCTATTGAACCATTTCGGAAAGAAATGGATTACTCTCAAATGCTGCCCATTATAAATTTCTGCAGGGAAACTTTATTCGACGATTCTGAGGATGAAGAATGTGATAGAGAAGTTATAGAAAAAGTGGAAGGTTTTGTAGAAGAGTTTGTTCTAAGAATGTCAGATAAACAATTCAAACAACATTTTAGGATGAGTGCACAAACTTTTGAAGATTTATTAAAAAAAATTCATTTGGTGGATGTTGTAGGACCCATAGTGGGAAATCCAAAGGTTGCTCTAGAAAAAGAAGTGATGATAACTATTTGGTATTTGGGTAATATTGAAAGCTTCAGGTTAGTTATTTTATATGGATATTTACATCTGCCGAGTTTGGCAGCTTGCTATTTGATGCTACTCTTTGTAAACAGACAAGTACCAATTGTAATTAGCAATGTTATATTGTTGTTTGCACCATGTAGCACCAAATAGCGATAGCGAGCTCTCAGAAATCAGCCATAATATGACATTTTTTGCCGCTAGAGGTCATCAAATTGATTAAATCAAATAGTATTGTTAGAATATAAATACAAATAAAATTCACCTATTATATCTTGTCGATAAAGGATGTGGAATAATGATAACTTCACATTTTTTTAGATGTGTTGCTAACCGCTTTGGAATAACGAAATCGACATGTTGGAAAGTGGTCATGAGAATTGGAAATCTACTCTTGAATGTAAATAGAAGAAATAAAATAATCAGTTGGCCAAAAAGGGAGAGGCAAATAGAAATTGCCCATGGTTATAGCCAAAATAGTTTTACAGGTTAGTACTTTTAGTTTTGGCCATAAATATTATTCTTTATCATCTTTGATAACCTTATTTTATTAACTTAAATTAAACTTTATTTATTGTAGGTGTAATTGGGTGCATTGATGGGTCCCATATTAAAATATTAGCACCCAAGGAAAATCCTCTTATGTTAATAGAAAAGGGTTTCATTCAATATTGTTGCAGGGAGTTTGTGACAATAAAATGTTATTTATAGATGCATATACTGGTGAACCTGGTTCAATACATGACTACTCTCTTTATCGAAAGTCAGAAATGTATTCTGCTATTGAAAGAGGAGAATTGCAGTTTTTTAATGATTTTCATCTAATTGGAGATTTGGCATACAAATTGTCCTTAAATTTGTTAGTTGGATTTAAAGATAATGGACATCTAAATAGGAGACAAAATTGAAAATTGTTTTGCTTTATTAAAAGGACGCTTCAGAAGACTGAAATATTTAGAAACTGTATAATAATATAATATACATAATAAACTTGGAAGAAGAGTTACAGCTAAATGCAAATAATCAACCTGAAATTGTTGAATTAGAAAATGATGATGTGCAACTTCAAGCTGTTTTAAAGCGGCAAAATATTGTGAATGGTTTACCACTAATTATTGGCAACTGAGTTTGCTGTTAAAAAGAGTTATGTATAAATTCAATCTTAAATTTAGAATGTATTTCTTTTTATCAAAAAATATTTTTTTAAACGTTTTATTACTGTAAATGTAAGTTTTTAATTTTGTTTTAATTTATAAACTCATTTATTGCAGTAAATAAACCAAGTTTTGATAGCTATTGTTTTTTATTCAGTTAAACAAACAAAAAAAATTCTCAACATAAAAAAAAGGAAACTCAACAAAAATTCTAGCAGAGGTATTTTAGGTACATACTAACATATCGTAATACTTATCAACTAATATAATATTGCTACTAACAGGTTAAAAGTTATTAATCTTTTGGCTCTGGCATCTTACTGACCATTTTTTCAAAAAAGTCATTAAACCTATCTAAGCGTTTCATCTTCTCTTTATGTCGCCGTTCTTGCTCTGTTGCTCGTAGTTTACGTTTTTTTGAAAATGAGCTTTCAAATTCACTGTTTTCCTTATTGTTGTCTGGCCTGCTGGTTGTTGGAGTCGAGGTTGGAGCATCGCAATGACTATTGACATTTTCAACCAATCCTGAAGTTGATGCTTCTCTTGCCTCTAAAAATAAAAGTTTACAACTTATTATTACAGAGGGATCTTATATCATATAAAGTTATGATATACAAGGTTATATTAATTAGTAATTATACAAGCTGCACATATAACATTTGGTAAACGTTAATTCAAGAAAAAGTGGTTATATGAAACTGCAATACCTACCTCAAATTAAGAATGTTATAACTTACAATATTATTTTATAATATATATCTAATCAAAGATCAAATTTAATTAAATATGGAAATATTTTTTTTTACCGAAGTGTAAACTTAATTATTGCTTACCCTTACCATCATTTACATGTAAGCCAGTCAAGCTACTACAGGTAGCTACTGCTGATATTTCTGGCTTTTTAAATAAAATATTGTATCTCCTCTTCTGACCTGATGTATTATTATGGTTTAAAATTCCTTTGTAAGTTCTTGTAATTGACTTCCATTTACTCTCACATTGCTTTGCTGATATATATTTATTAGTATCTTTGCATAACTCTGCTACTTTGCTCCACACATTTTTTTTAATACCACAAGAAAATTCTTTCTCAAAACGCTGAACCATACTTATTAAAAACAAAGTGTTATCGGAAGTCCACATTTTATCCTCTAATTTATCAGCTACAGATTGTGAGCTAAGGGGCGAGTGGTCTGGAAGTTGCTGAAGTTCCTCACCTGGTTCTGATAATACACCCAGTTGTTGTCGTAGCATTCTTTCATAATTTCTTCGGAATACCTCATTATCTAAAAAGGGATGCAAAATATCACAACCAATGGTTTTTCAAAGTAAAAAAGAAATCATAAAAAACGTGTATATAACGTAAAACAGAGACAAGAAAGTACTTATAAATCACTTAAGTTTGCTATAAAAATTAGGCACAAAAAGGACTAAAAAAATACTTACTTTCTAACATATTGTCCACCTCTATTTCGAGTCCGTTTAGGACGTATTTTACAATACCAGGAGAATTAGACATTGTTTTAATGTTATGCTTCTGAATAATATGGCGATGAAGTATTTTATGATGGCGATTATGAAAAAAACAATAACAAACCAGAAACATCAGAGGAAAGTTTGTAACACGCATGCCCACTCCGATCGTGCCACCTTGTCGAGGTAGGGCTTTAGGAGTGAACTCCCTTCACTCTGAAATCACAAAAACGACCGTGTGGTGCGCCGCACTTTTCGCTCCAAAGGGGCAAATCGAACGGTTTTGGAGCGAAAAGAGCTTACGGAGTGAAAAGAGTGTGCAAATCGAACCCACCTTTGGTTTAATGGTTTATAAAAAATAAAAATTCTAGGGTTGTCTCTGTTCTAGGTTACCTTTTTGCCTTAATTCTTTTTATTTAAGAAATGGAACTTTTATAAAACTGATAGATATTTTAATGCTAAAGTTGACTTGACTGTTAAAATTGACTTCTAAATATGTTTATAATGCCAACCCTTAAACAATAAACAAACATTTCTATAAAAATATAAAATTCAATCAAGGAGCAAATCCTCTCATTTCATAGAGTTGACGCGGATTTCAGTAAGTTATTTGGTTATGAAGGATTTACATATAATAAGCCCAATAAAGGAAAAAAGAAGAAGAACATATTAAGAAAGAAGAATGACTTTTTTGTCAAGTTTTAATCAAGGTTATGTTTTTCAGCCCGCATATACACTTTAATAATTTGAGAATCAAAAGTAAATATTAAATAATAAATGAATTATAACCTTCGTAAAAACTGAAAAATTTGAAAGGACTGTAGGTACCTAAAAAAATTTGAGAAATGAACCAAATACAAATAATATATAGGGATATGGAGAAGAATTGATAAGGAATTAGAATATGTTAAATTACCCTAGAGACCACGTTTATCAAGAAACAAATGGTGCATATTATTAGGTACAATGTGCATTTTAAATTTACAAAAGGAGCTATGATGGATGGAATGAGTAAAAATAGAACAAGCAAAGGATAAATAAATGGATTTAGTTATAAAAAATATTGGGCTGGTGGAAAAAAAGCAGTAGAAGAGAAAATGGTTGGAAAATGAGTTTTTTGTGTTGTGAACTAGAACATTTTTATATACTTAACTAAATATTAAATATTGATATGAGTAATACATTAATTGAGATTGTTGGACATTTGTATTAAACAAAAAAAGTACAAATTTTGAAAGTTTATTTTAAAAATCATTCTTAATTAAACTAATATAGTGTTTTATTCTTAATTATATTTACCAAAAGTAACCATTTTGTAAAAATATGCCATAGAGTCAGCAATGAGTTAGCGGTTAGTAAGGTTTATGGATATTTTTCAATAGGTAGGTAGGTATGTATTGTAGTTATATATGTAATAAACAATTCTAATTATTACAAGATATCTCTGGAAAGGAGTATATGAGTATGAAACAAATAAATTTTAAAGAAGGTAGGGTAGGTAGATTCTAAAGGTATAAACATATAAAGCATGATAATAATGTACTAATTTATCCGTTTTAGTATAACTGTAATGTATAAATAAAACATTACAATCAAAACTAACAGCTAAAAAAAACATTCTCAAGACAATTAGTATCATCTCAAATATAACTGGCAACCAAGGATCTGATTATTTTACATGTACCTATGATAATTTGTGTTTATTTCTTAAGCTTTATTAAGGTTCTTTCTGCGTGAAAATATTGGTCCAATTTTAGATTATATTTGCTACTTTCTGTATTATCAATCATGATGCACTTTTTTTACCACAAAAAGAAACTGATACATTTAATAAAAACAAACCCTAACATTTGGTAAATTACAAATGTAATCATTTCTAAAATCAATCTACCTTCAAGGTCTAAGCTAGGTACATACAAACATGATCAATTCAAGTTACAATGAACTTTATGCAAGTATGATTTACTTAGAGAAAATATCTACAGCTTATTTAGGTACCTATTAAACACAAACTAGTATTGTTTAAAACCATTTTATAATAACTAACATTTGACACTTCTCATTTGTAGCTTACAAATATTATAGGAATGTAAATATTAAGTAGAACAATACTTATCTACATTCATGGATGTATGTTAATTATCTAAATTAATATACCTATAGAATAATAATTTTTTTAAATTTTGTACAAAGTGAGAATAAAAAATTATATCCCCAGTAATAGTTTGCAAGACAAAATGTATTTAATAAATTAGGTTATACAAGAGCAATATCGTCAAAAATTATAAAATTTTCATAATACTTCACAAAAGTTGAAAACAGAAACGAAAGAAACAAAACTATTTCAATTATATATAGTTAAACAATAACATTTAATGCAAGAGTAAAAGTGACATTACGTAAGTGTAGCAGAAGATTCTTAGTTTATTGAGCATTTGAGTTCATAATGCAAATTATTAAAGTTAACAAAACAATAAAAAAAATTCAAATCATTTGTGGTAGATATTTGTTCCAAAACTAGGTCTAAGAACACAATGCAATGTGTATTTTTATAATTGTGAAATTCTGGACCATATTTTCTGAAGGCAATATGCTTTCCATCAATTGCTCCCAATGCATAGGGAAAATTCTTTTCTTTTTTTAATCTTTTGAAATATTTAACCAATCTGCAGCAGTATGTGGAACCTAAAATTTATATAATTAATATACTCAAAGGAGTCCTTCACTCTACAATTTACAAAAATTTTATAATCTTATGGTTTTTTGTTTATAAAAATATGTCAGTATCTATATAGCATCACATTAAACTGAGTATAAAAATCTTTAATAATAGTACCTAAATAATAAAGAAATTATGGTGAAATAAATTTGACAAACGTACCTCTACTTTTTAAATTTATTTCTCAAAAAACCCTTTTTCGGTGCCTGTTAAAACTATCTGCCTTCATTACGATCAACTATATTGTAAACTTAATGAACATATAACCTGAAATGGACTGTAAAATTATTTTATTCTTATATTTAAGTAGGTACTATTCTTGAAGTACATTGTATAGGTATCACGTGGCAGATTCTAGGCACAAAAAGCAAAATTGTTGATTCATGCACATGAAATGTAAACATAAGGCTTCTAATATCATTTCCTTCTATTCCAGCGTCTCCTGGAATCCACAAAGTCGTTTGTAGCAAAAAATCTTTGGACAATTGTAAGCTTTACCACGGGGAGATAACATATCCTCCAATTCATTCATATTTCTGAACAAATTGTATAATAAATTCACGATACATTTGGCACTTTACACGTTAAAAATGTAGGTAGGTAGATGAAATACACTGAAAAAATCTACTGTTTATTACCTATTATCCCGCAACCCTGAACCCCCATTGTTGTTGAACATGAAATGAAAATGTTTTTGTTTATGGAGTCAATAAAAATCGACGAAAACCAATTTTATTTTTTAAAAAATATATACCTATACTTAGGTATAAATATTTTATTTTTTGAAGAATATATTCAAAAATGTAGGATTTACTTGGAATATATTGTTTTACAATAAAAAACAATCGGCCCCATTACCAAAATGAAAGTTGGATAATTGCAAACAAACACCAACCAACTCTATAGCAGTATTGTAGGTTCTACTGAATTAGGTAGTCATATTTATGTACAGGATAATCTTTAATTCTTGAGGCAGCAGCAGGTGGTGTAGGGTAACACTTTTCAGAATGAAATCTCGTCTTGAATACCCCCAACATTTCAAAACAATTATTCATCATTTAACCAAATTTTACACTAGTACTGTTGGAGATATCTATATTTGAACACTCCACGACAATTTATTTATTTTTTTTTTTATTCAATTGACGTGCTCGGCAACTATGGCCACTTGCACAGAGCGATTACAGAAAAACAGTAGTTATTACAGAATAGTTAAAAACATAGCTTAAAGTTTATGATAGAGTGACATATCTTTTAAGAATTTCAGTGTTGCCTCGATTTGGTTTGGGTCCCCTAGGATGTCTTGCAGCTGGCATTTGAGATTATGTTGTCGTCTTCTTGTGCTAAATTGGCGACAATCAACCAGGATGTGTTTAACAGTAAGTGGGCACTGGCAACTTTGACAGGAAGGTCTGTTGCTTGAGGTCATTAAGTAGCTGTGTGTGAGTTTGGTGTGACCTATTCGAAGTCTATGTAGTATTGATACATCTTGTCTAGAGAGTCCAGTGGGGTCAGTATACAGAGGTGTGTTGAGAATAGGCTGGATAGATAGTAGGGAAGTCTTGGTGGAGCTCCAGTGAGTTTGCCACATATATCTAACGTTCCTTTTTGCTTCTGCCTTAACATCCTTGCAAATTTGGATGTGAGAAGTAATTGTGGCAGTAGTTGACGCTGTTTTGGCATGCTGATCGGCCAGTTCATTTCCAGGTATACCAATGTGTGAGGGTATCCATATAATGGTGACTGTGGTGTTTAGGGAATAAATATGGTGATAAGAGTGATGGATTTCTTGGACAATGGGATGTTCAGTAAATAATTCTTGGATAGATAGGATAGACGCTAGAGAGTCTGTACAAATGGCAACTTTTTTATTGGAATGGTTGATGTGCTTAAAAGCTTGTAGAATACTGTACAATTCTCCAGTATGCACACTGCACAAAGGAGGAATTAGGGAAGTGCTGATGAGTTTGTTTGCTGTGGTTACTGAGCAGCCAACGCCAGTATCACTTTTGGAAGCGTCGGAGTATAATACAAAGTCGTAATGATTGTTATGAATGATTTCAAAAAATGATTTAATCATGAGCTTTTTAGGTGTTTCGTGTTTATTAAATTTGGATAAATAAGTATTGACCTGAGGAGGGTGCATAATCCAGGAAGGAGATGTAGAAAAAGGAATGGGGTTTGTGAGTGAGAGGTTAATGTTATTTGTTAATGAAGCTAATATAAGAGCGATAGGTTTAATTATTGGTGAAGGATTATTAAGAGGGCTGGCAGTTGATGTGAACAGAGAATAGACAGGATTGAGAGGGTTTGAGGAGACTGAGGCTGCGTAGGATAGAAGCAGCACGACAATTTATTCTGATCTGAAACTAATATAAACTGCTTGTGTAGTTCCACTTTAACAATAGATTTACTTATTGTAATAACTAGGTACATTTAACTGTTACTGTAGTAAATGAAACAAATATTTAATTTAATTTTTATGTACTAGCAAAAATTGGTTATACATTACACAAAACATATTTTCACACAATTACCTAGATTTTACTGAAGTGTGTTGTTCAAAATGTATATTGTGAAACTGAAAGGAATATTTTTAATTTGTAATAAAATATAGTAAGTAAATACAATCCCAGATAGCACAAGTACATTCAAAGAATATTCATAGAAGCACATGATGGAATGTTTGAATGTTCTCAGAATATTTCCACAACACAATCCATATATTCTATGCACATTGTATGGACATCCAAAGTGGACTGAGTTTCACATTCTACAAACGTTCTCGGAACATTCTGAGGAATATTCTTAGCAGCTCAATAGAGTGTTTCCAGAATATTTCTTTCACATCCTAGGCACATTCTATAAACGTTTTCCGAACATCCTGAAGAATTTTCTAAGAATATTATCAAAATATTCTTAGCAGCTTGATAGAATGTTTTCAGAAAATTTCTTTCATATCCTAGGCACATTCTATGATCATCCAATGAACGTTCACATAATATACTGAAAATTTTCTGAGAACATCCACCAAATATTTTGAGAATGTGGGGAAGTCTACTGGTTGGTTTTTTGAGAAGGAGCATCCCTGGATATCTCTGGAAATAAAAAAGTTGAGGGAAATGAGAAAATGTACCTTTGTATTAGATTTATTTAAACAACAGATACACGAACACGAACTTTGACAAAAAAAATACAAAAACTAAAAAATTGTAGTTTGAAATTAATAATTAAAGCTGATTATCAGCTTCTTTTTCATGTCTTTCCTTGCTCTTCACCAGCCACTGTTTAACAGATCCTTCCACTTCTGCTGCATTGGATGTTACATGAATAGTCATTACAGCATCTACAAAAAATATCTCCTTTATTGTCAACTTTCATAATGACACAAAAAAGATAACGAGACTTGATTTGTCTCACAGTTGTGAATTAAATCCAACAGTATATTTGATTCAACACAATTCTTATTTTGCAACAATTGCAATAATTTTTTCTAGTTCAGTATCATTGCTTCATGAGCCACTTCACATTTTTTTAAATTATAACTGAATATTTCAGAAGGCAAATATATGAACTTTTTTTATCAAATGCAACAATCATAAATTTGTAATAATTGTATGTAATTTTTCTCATAGTAAATGCTTTATTGCGTTGGAACTGTATTGAAATCTGAAATAATATTCTTAAAAAAGGAAAACTTACCTAACAAAACTTTTGCTGTAAGCAGTATTGAAAAATTTTTCTTTTTTTTGAATCCAACCCAACTATATGCCATGCCAAGTTTACTGCTCAAAAGTTTGTCCATTATTCTTTTAACCATAATTTTGGTGTTGTTTCCTCCAATTCTTGATAATTCCAATTGCTGAAAAACGAGAAACAACTCAAGTTTTCTAAAATTTATTCCTGTTTATAATTTTGCAAACAAATACGAGGAAGTGTTTAAAGAAATTTAATACTCACCACTTGCTTGTAATTATCTTTATCTGCTAAGAAATCTTCAAAGGTTTGAAGATCTTCCTCAGATGATAATGGAAAATTGAATTTCAAGAATATCGAAGGAGAGGTGGGTACTTCGGGTTTTTTCAAGTTAATCTGAGCTATGTCTTCAGCCAACTGATCCATTTTGAAATGTAGTATGGACAGGTTTCTGAGGACTTGACGTTTGAACTGTTCATCTAATAAAGAAATATCGCATGAAATTTCTCATTACCACAAATACACAGAAGAAATAGAAATAAATAGATATACCTCTCATGTTATTATTTGAGCACACCACTTCATCATGAGTCTCTTTGGTTAGTATGATTCCATTGGCTGGTTCAATATTCTTGGTTGGGTTAGTTTCCAAAGAGTTCATTTCATCTACAATTGCAAAATTGCAAAACATTTATATATAAATATATATGTGTGTGAAGGAAACTTTTCTATTATTGATATCACAAAAAAATTATTCGTGATAACAATTAGTCCTAATTGAGAAACACATAACATGTGATCAAAGAGTAATGTTATATCTTTGGTGTCCCACTCTGCAATGTGTATTTATAAATAGTTTTATAGTTCCTCACCTGACTTTCCAGAGACTGAGGTTATACCAATTCCCAAATCATATGATGTTTGCACTGCATAAAACAAAATTACATTCATAAATAACCACCTCATTTGCGAAAAAAAATATCATTCACTTATATCTTACCAGATCTTTTTTTCTCTCCCTGTTTTAGAACAGGCATTACAATTTCAGATACTTCTGGTGATGGGGTATCATCTTTTTCTTGCTCCGAGTCGGAATCCATCTGATATTTCTGGTTCAATCGAATTTTTCTATGTCCTAATCCTAATAAGCCTGTATCAGAATTTAAATCAGAAGAGTTCTCAGCTTCAACAGCTTTTATTCGAGCAACAGATAAGTCTTCTGAAATATACAAAAATTTCACATTCAACTCAAAAACTACTGACACTAGGTTGGGGATTTAGTTTACCAACCATATATTTCTCCAATTATTCGGGCTTTATGTACATCCCAATCAGAAGCCGGTGGCATGCATTTACTAATGGCTGTTTTAAGCTTCAACCCACTGAAGGGAGGCCAAAGACATTGGTTGGGGGGCCATTATCCAGGAGATAGGTACAGCCTCCACTGTGTCTTCATCCAGAAAATTGACCACTCTCCATGCAGACATTGTGAAATTGACATGTGATCAACAGAAAGACAGAAAGCATTAACAAAATTGGGTAGAAAACTTCCACAAAAAAATAGAAAATGATACATTTTCAATCACCAAATATGTATTTCCAATACAAAAGTTTTAATTATTTCCATTTCAAAAAATAATTCATACAGAACAACATAAAAATAATTCAAGAACATTGTGAAAAATATATATAAAAAAGTAGATATTCTTTAAAATTGATATCTATTTGATGATTATCAGCAATCATGTAAAAATGGAAATACAATATATCCATGATTGTGGGGTAACGCTACCATTTTTCTCAAAATATTATCCAAAGGCAATGCTACTAATTCGCTTTCTTTGCTCACAAAATATACATGGATATCTGATGACTCACAAGGACTAGATGGACGAGAAAAGTAATCACTGGTTTCAGTGAATTTTTTACCATATACATATACCTTTTCCTTCTTAGCTATGAAATTGAATGCTTTCATAATGTCCCCATTTTCCAGTAAGCAAAACGTATCACCTGATTTCTTCACATTCAGTGTGAAACACTAAAATCTGACCAACTCAAATTGTGTAGAGTATCCTTCCAGAGTCGGACCATCATTATGAGACTGTTCACATTTCGGAAATCCTGAGTTAACTTTTTGTTTATGGGGAACATTCATCATTTCAGACAAACGTTTAATAATTTGGGGAAGAGGTTTATCAGGCTTTCTCACCATATTTTTTAGGATCTGCATAAAATTTTCGAATTGGAATGCACTATAGCGATCAAGCCTACCAAAAATTTTCACATCATCTATAACATGAATTAATCCATGAATATTATGAGATACAAATTCTGGACCATAAAGATTCCCAAAAGTTTGTACAAAATATATCAAAAGAGATTCAGCAAGTTCAAAATATTCCTTATTAGGAATATGTGTGTCATTGCATAATATTCTGATTGCAATGTGTAGGCATATAAAGTTTTGATATTGCTCTTCAGGAATAATGTTTTTCAACACTACTGGTCCAGAATATAAAAGGAAAAATCTAAACTCCGTAGCTTTCCATCTTTTAACATCATCAAGAGAACGAGGCTTTCTAGCAAATTCTCTTGGAATGTGATTTCGAAAAGATATTAACAAACTGGACATCTCGCTAACTGCTACTGCTCCTAATTTGAAAGAAGGTTTCCCATATATCCATATATTCACAAGGAGCTTTTTCATGACACCTAGACAAATCAAATGCATATACTCCAATGGAATGTCGGTTATCATGTTGAAGTTAGGTATATTTTCAAGAGCTGAGGTTCCAGTATGATGTTGAATATTAATTTTTCTTCTGAAATCTTTATCGGTTCTTTTCTTGGAATTCAATTGGGGAAAACATGTACGATTTCTCACAAACACTCCTTTTTGAATACATTTTGTGCATGAAAAAAAAACCTGTGTGACCCTTGGTGTAGGAAATGAATGATTTGGCTGGGGCATCAGCAATAAACCCTTTTATTTTGAAAGGTAAACACATACCATTCACAAAAATACCATTATTTGATAGTTCCACTGCATCTTTTACAAAATCTCCTAAAAAATCATTGGCATTTGAAGGTTTCTCATAACCGTGATATATACCAACAACTGCAACGTTTTCTGGTTTATCATATAGTGAACAAAGAATTGGGTATATTTGACTACCAGAGCTTTTGCTAAGTGGCAAGCCATCAATATTAATGAGTAATTCTATGTTATCAAAAATTACATTTCCACAGAGGTAATTAACCGCCTCTGTTATACCAATATGACAATAAAAGCCTGGATCAATATTTCTGATATTAACATTTCTCTTAGTTGATAAAATTGTACGTGCATCATTAGGAAGTTTATCAAATTTACTATTTGAGCTTTTCAATATATTCAACAGTTCATTGAGAGCAACATGACTTATGTTATATTTAATTGACCACAATTTCAAATTTGACTTAATATCAAATTCAGTTTTTTTATCAATCCCAGTTTTTTCAATTTCAAAAGATTTTGAGAATTTAATTGAATAATCATCTGAAGTGTAATCCTTCTCGATTACTTCCAAAATATTTTCCTTATTGGAACCAAAATCATTATGTTTGATTAACCACATTTCATCATTTTTGGGAATCCCGTTCTCAACTTCCATTGAACAGGAAGCAGTGATTTGGGTGTTTGAGTAACTGAGGCTCATATTATCCGTTTGGGTTTTCACTTTTTTATAAAAATTTGAGGAATACTTTCGTTTCATGATGGCAATTTTCTAGACTATGCAAAGAGAAAATAGTAGCTACTGCTCTGTACAAAGGATAACTAGAAAGGCAAACAATTTTACACCAACGTATGAGAAATGAATAGCTACTTTGAAAAAAGTTAGGTTAGGTATTTCGCTAGATGTTGTTTAAATAACATTGCATTAGGTTTTTTAATAAAAAATAAATACCTATTATATATATACCTGCAACAAATAACTCACTTTATCACACACTTTTTCAATTTTCTTGCTCACAAATCATACAATATACAATATAA
The DNA here is from genome assembly GCA_947563755.1 of Lochmaea crataegi. NCBI lineage: Eukaryota > Metazoa > Arthropoda > Insecta > Coleoptera > Chrysomelidae > Lochmaea > Lochmaea crataegi. The sequence continues at coordinate 45,624,831 of OX387429.1, forward strand.
AAATGCCAAAAAGAACGAGAACAGTCTACAATAAACGTGTCCGTGTCACATATGCGAATTACTTCGACAAAATGACAGCCGACAATTGACATTACAGTATTTCATGAACATTCCAGAATATTTAATCTCAGGACCTCCTTTGAAATTTATTCCAGAATATTATTAAAATATTCACATGAAACAATCTATGAATGTTCGCAACATTCTGAAAATATTATTTCAGGAACATTCTGAAATATTTTATCTCAGGAACTTCTAAGAATGTAATAAATGAATATTATTAGAATATATCCACGGAACAATCCATGAATGTTCGCAACATTCCAAGAACATTCCATGAATATTCCAAAGAATATTCTACAAGATGACAACTTCGCACCTTATTGGAATATTCTGAGAATGTTTGTGCTATCTGGGATCTGAAATTGGACCAATATTTTCATGCAGCAGAAAGAACCTTAATAAAGCTTAAGAAATAAACACAAATTATCATAGGTACATATAAAATAATCAGATCTTTGGTTGTCAGTTATTTTTGAGATGATAATTGTCTTGAGAATGTTTTTAGCTGTTAGTTTTGATTGTAATGTTTTATTTATACATTACAGTTATACTAAAACAGATAAATTAGTACATTATTATCATGCTTTATATGTTTATACCTTTAGAATATACCTATCCTACCTTCTTTCAAATTTATTTGTTTCATACACATATACTCCTTTCCAGAGATATCTTGTAATAATTAGAATTGTTTATTAAATATAGCACAACGAACCTACCTACATATACTTTACTAACCGCTAACTCATTGCTGACCCCATGGCATATTTTTACAAAATGGTTACACTTTTGGTAAATATATAATTAAGAATAAAACAGTATACTAGTTTAATTAGGAATGATTTTTAAAATAAAATTTCATAATTTGTACTTTTTTTGTTTAATACAAATGTCCAACAATCTCTGTTAATATATAACTTATATCAATATTTAATATTTAGTTAAAAAAATTTTCTAGTTCACAACACAAAAAACTCATTTTCCAACCATTTTCTCTTCTACTGCTTTTTTTCCACCAGCCCAATATTTTTTATAACTAAATCCATTTATTTATCCTTTGCTTGTTCTATTTTTACTCATTCCATCCATCTTAGCTCCTTTTGTAAATTTAAAATGCACATTGTACCTAATAATATGCACCATTTGTTTCTTGATAAACGTGGTCTCTAGGGTAATTTAACATATTCTAATTCCTTCTTATGAATTCTTCTCCATATCCCTATATATTATTTGGTTCATTTCTCAAAAATTTTTGGGTACCTATAGTTTTTACGAAGGTTATAGGTTTTTCATTAATTAACGTTAGGAATATTTTTCAATCATATCGTTTGTTATATTATATTTTCAAAAAACTAATCAATTTATTTTTGATTCTCAAATTATAAAAGTTCATATGCGGGCAGAAAAACCTGACTAGTCTTCTCGTAAAACAAAAATTATAAATAAAATCATAGATAACCTTGATTAAAACTTGACAAAAACGTCATTCTTCTTTCTTAGTAAATCCTTCTTCTTCTTCTTTCCCTTTATTGGGCTTAACTCTATCAAGTTATCTACCCAGTACCATTTGTCTCTTCAATTTACATAGAAAGAAGCTGCACTTTCATGCATCTGCCTCTTGGACACCACTTCTTCCTGTATCTAAAATAAGATTATATAACTCTATTACAATATTTCATAACCAAATAACTTACTGAAATCCGCATCATCACTATGAAATGTTGGTCCTTGATTGAATTTTATATTTTTATAAGAACGATTGTTTATTGTTTAAGGGTCGGCATTATAAACATCTTTAGAAGTTAATTTTAACAGTCAAGTCAACTTTAGCATTAACATATCTATCAGTTTTATAAAAGTTACATTTCTAAAATAAAAAAAGGTAACCTAAAATTTTAATTTTTTTCAACCAATTAAACCAAGTTGGTGGTGTTTTGACACCCTATTTCCCTAATCGACGTGAATCCACTAAAAATCTAACAAAGAGAAGAAGAAGACTAGCTTATGTTTTTGATAACTGAAATAGGGTTGGCGATTCTTTCCAAAAAAGATCGATTTTTAAATCGATTCGAATCGTAACCTGATGAATCGATTCATAAAAAAATCGAGGTCTAAAAGATCGATTTCTAAAAAATCGATTTTTTCAAGTTTGTATTTCAATGTAAATATAAATCCATTTTATGAAAAACAAGAAAGATACCATAATATACAATCTCTGGGATCTCTTATCAGTAAAATCAGGAATTTTTTAGTTCAGGGAATTCGATAATAACAATTATTTTTATTACCATATCAAAGAATCAGATCAGATATAAAAGAAGACATTTATTTTCTAAATGTATTTTTTACATTAAAAAGTTAAGAAAATAGATAATATAGCTTACAGTTCCCAAAACCAAACCAGAAAAAATCGAATGTCGATTTTAAAGGGTGAAATATCGATCCACTGAATCGATTCAGTACAACATATCGATTTAAAAAATCGATATATTTGGCCCGAGGAATCAATTCTTCGATTAATCGATTTCAGATCGCCATCCCTAAACTGAAACTGATAACAAACAAAAGAGAGTACTTTTCAAGTTAGTTGAAACGAAAATGAAATACTCTCATGCAATTTGGAAGTTATATATTTAATGTATGGTTTCTAAATATTTGCAATATCAAAAGTTTTTAAACCTGCTTAAAGGCTGAGTCAGAATCTGAACTGAAATTTGGTAGCCTTTTAGACAAACTGAGCCAAAGTGATTTTTTAATGAACATCTTTAGTTTTCCTCTGTCGTACCCCAACAAACCCTGGACCAAGATCATCCAGATAATATAATTCCCCTTTACCGTTAGCCTCTATAGAGTCAGTTGATAGTAAGAAAAGAAAATGGAAATCTGGAGAACAAGATGTATTTATCTACCAAAAATTTACTGGGAGAAGCTACAGATGCTTTAAGGACCTCATACACTGATGAAGTGTATATTTTGTAAGTAAAATTTGTCAAATAGGAACAAGTATAGAATTCATAAATATTATTTCTTTTTAGATTGGTTTTTAAAACAAACTTTAAATATTTATAGTTAATTTTTCCATTATATCATTTTTTATATATACACAAAATTGGCTGCGGAAATGAGAAGAATAAAGAATACAAGAAAAGTAAATAAGCTCAAGAGATAATTTATTAATGTGGTCTCCAAAATAATTGAAGAAGAGGAGGTAAATGAATATTACCCGAGATGTTTATATGTAATGCCTATCTACATTCATGTATGTTAATTATATAAATATATACAATAATTAATTTTTTTTAATCTTGTACAAACTGAGAATAAAAAGTTATATCCCTAGTAATAGTTTGTAAGACAAAATTTATTTAATAAATTGGGTAATACATGAACAATATGGTCAAAAATGATAAAATTTTCATAATACTTCATAATAATTTAAAACACAAACGAAAGAAACAAACTATTTCAATTACATAGTTCAACAATACATTTAATACAAGAGTAAAAGTGACATTACGTAAGTGTAGCAGAAGATTCTTAGTTTATTGAACATTTGAGTTCATAATGCAAATTATTAAAGTTAACAAAACATTAAAAAAGAAATGAATTCAAAACATTTGTGGTAGATATTTTTCCCAACTAGGTCTAAGAACACAATGCAATGTTTATTTTTATAATTGTGGAATGCTGGCCCATGTTTTCTGAAGGCAATATGCTTTCCATCAATTTTTTTTAAATATTTTGAAATATTTAACCAATCTGCAGCAGTATGTGGAACCTAAAATTTATATAATTTAAATATACTCGAAGGAGTCCTTCACTCTACAATTTACAAAATTTTTATAATCTTATGGTTTTTTGTTTATAAGAATATGTCAGTATCTATATAGCATCACATTAAACTGAGTATAAAAATCTTTAATAATAGTACCTAAATAATAAAGAAATTATGGTGAAATAAATTTGACAAACGTACCTACTTTTTAAATTTATTTCTCAAAAAACCGTTTTTCGAGGCCTGTTAAAACTATCTGCCTTTATTACGATCAACTATTTTGTAAACTTAATAATCATATAACCTGAAATGGACTGTAAAATTATTTTATTTTTATATTTAAGTAGGTACTCTTCTTGAAGTACATTGAATAGGTATCACGTGGCAGATTCTAGGCACAAAAAGCAAAATTGTTTATTCATGCACATAAAATGTAAACATAAGGCTTCTAATATCATTTCCTTCTATTCCAGTGTCTCCTGGAATCCACAAAGTCGTTTGTAGCAAAAAAATTTTGGGCAATTGTAAGCTTTACCACGGGGAGATATTGACAATAGCGTATTATAGTGATCTGTGTTTTTTATGTGATGAGTTACTAGGTTTAAGAGCTTATTTTACTCATTCTCAGAAACGTTTTAAATTGTTCAGGATCCTGTACATTTGGCAATTTACACGTTAAAAATGTAGGTAGGCAAATGGGCTGGTGTAGATGAAATACACTGAAAAAATCTACTGTTCATTATTATCCCGCAACCCTGAACCCCCATTGTTGTTGAATATTGAATATGAAATGAAAATGTTTTTGTTTATTGAGTCAATAAAAATCGACGGAAACAAATTTTATTTTTTAAAGAATATATTCAAAAATGTAGGATTTATTTGGAATATATTGTTTTACAATAAAAAACAATCAGCCCCATTAACAGAATGAAAGTTGGAAAATTGCAAACAAACACCAACCAACAGTGGGACACTCTAGCAGTATTGTACGTTCTACTGAATTAGGTAGTCATATTTATGTACAGGATAATCTTTAATTCTTAAGACAGCAGCAGGTGGTATAGGGTAACACTTTCCACAATGAAATCTCGTCTTGAATACCCCAACATTTCAAAACAATTATTCATCATATAAACAAATTTTCCATTAGTACTATTGAAGATATCTATATTTGAACACTCCATGACATTTTTTCTGATCTAAAATTAATATAAACTGCTTGTGTAGTTCCACCTTAACAATAGATTTTTGTAATAACTAGGCACATAACTACATTTAACTGTTACTGTAGTAAATATGAAACAAAAATATTAAATTTAATTTATGTACTACCTACTTAACTAGCAAAAATTGGTTATACATTACACAAAACATAATTTCACACAATTACTTAGATTTTACTAAAGTGTGTTGTTCAAATGTATATTGTGAAACTGAAAGGAATATTTTTAATTTGTAATAAAAAGTAGTAAATACAATCTGAAATTGGACCAATATTTTCACACAGCAGAAAGAACCTTAATAAAGCTTAAGAAATAAACACAAATTATCATATAGGTACATACAAAATAATCAGATCTTTGGTTGTCAGGTATTTTTGAGATGATAATTGTCTTGAGAATGTTTTTAGCTGTTAGTTTTGATTGTAATGTTTTATTTATACATTACAGTTATACTAAAACCGATAAATTAGTACATTATTATCATGCTTTATATGTTTATACCTTTAGAATATACCTATCCTACCTTCTTTCAAATTTATTTGTTTCATACACATATACTCCTTTCCAGAGATATCTTGTAATAATTAGAATTGTTTATTAAATATAGCACTACGAACCTACCTACCTACCTACATATACTTTACCAACCGCTAACTTATTGCTATCCCCATGGCATATTTTCACAAAATGGTTACACTTTTGGTAAATATAATTAAGAATAAGCACTATATTAGTTTAATTAAGAATGATTATTAATAAACTTTCAAAATTTGTAGGTACTTTTTTTGTTTAATACAAATGTCCAACAATCTCAGTTAATATATTACTTATATCAATATTTAATATTTAGTTAAGTATAGAAAAATGTTCTAGTTCACAACACAAAAAACTCATTTTCCAACCATTTTCTCTTCTACTGCTTTTTTTCCACCAGCCCAATATTTTTTATAACTAAATCCATCTATATGTATCCTTTGCCTGTTCTATTTTTTCTCATTCCAATCTATCATAGCTCCTTTTGTAAATTTAAAATGCACAATAACTAATAATATGCACCATTTGTTTCTTGATAAACGTGGTCCCTAGGGTAATTCCTTATCAATTCTTATCTCCATATCCCTATTATATTATTTGGTTCATTTCTCAAAATTTTTTTAGATACCTATAGGTAGGTCCCTACATTCCTTTCAATTTTTCAGTTTTTACGAAGGTTATAGGTCATTCATTTATTAACGTTAAATATATTTTTCAATCATATTGCTTAAGTTATATCATATTTTCAAAAAACTAATCAATTTACTTTTGATTCTCAAATTATAAATGTGTATATGCGGGCAGAAATCCCGACTGATCATCTGGTAAAACTTATTGATTAAAACTTGACAGAAACGTCATTCTTCTTTCTTAATTTGTAAATCCTTCATAATCAAATAACTTACTGAAATCCGCGTCATCGCTTTGAAATGAGAGGATTTCAAAAATGTTGACCTCTATTTTCTTCTTAATTACTCCCTCTGATATATTTTCTATAAATCTTTCACCCCACAACCTATATTTTGACTGTCAAAAATATTGGGGTAGTTTTACAATCTTACTAATTTAAAATCAGTTTAAAAAATACGCTCTACAATCTGAACTCTATTTATCTTAATACAATACCTCACAGCTATTTTTAGGACTTAAAATTTTGGGGTAGTAGCACCCCCAATGATTCAACCCCTTTGTAAACAAACCAGAAACCTTCCCCAAGGTGTCAGCAACAACTTACCAAAGTCTCCTAGCAATCGTATCAACGGGATACATACAAACAAACATTCATTTTCATAGATACCCTATTACCCACCCACACCTCCGTCCTAAAACTGTAACTTCGGCGTCAGTGGATATATAAATTTTATATGCCCGTGTAGTCAAACTTGCGTAGCCGAACTTCACACTTTATTGAGTAAATATATGTGTAACTTCGGCTACGTAGCCAAACTTGACGTTCGGATCCCGAACTTTACGTCTTATACGATAAAACGAGGCCGAACTTGACGGCTGACAAATATATATATATATATATATATATATATATATATATATATATATATATATATATATATATATATATATACATCCCGCTATCTATTGTGCGTCCGTACAAGGAAATGTATTTGTGCGTCCACTAGAAAGACTAAATTTTTGAATATTTTGGTTGCGTATATTTACTCTTTTGTGCATCTAGAATACCACTGTCGGTTTACTTTACTTTATATATACAAAAAAAAATTTGTATTTTTGACATTCCAAAGTATTTCTAGCTCCTCCCAGCCGTAAGTATTTGAACTTCCAACATATACGTTTTTGTCTGATTTGCATTCAATCGTACGTCCATGCAAGGTTGCCAAGTTTTTCACATACCTATACACCAATTATTTCAGTGATACACTATTCTGCGTCCGTTCAAAGCATAACATGATTTGAGAAATTGTAGATTATGGCCATACAGGATAAATCGCGTATAAAAGTGTGTAGTGGTCCAACTGAAAATCTTTTAAAATTTAATGAAGTTAATTAATGAGTATAAATTAAGAAATTATTGGTTGAATTTTTTTCAAGCATTCTCATAAATAAAAACACGATATTATTATTGTGACGCATGTAAAAAAATTTTCTAGATAATCTTTTTAAAATGTTTCATTTATTTTTGTTGTTCATATTTACTCTTACTTCACTACACACGACTACACTGACTAGCCAGTATAAATAAAATGATTCTTTAAGTTAAATGTTGAACTATGTAATATTAGCACTGATTTTTGCTGAAATATTTATTTCGAAAAAATGTAGATATACAGTGATAAGATTAAATCTTATCTTCGACTTTCGAATTTCTTTAAATATCCGTCACTATAAGTTTCGATATTTTGTTGAACCCCTTTCAGGTAATATTCATCCCTTCAATGTTTTTAAATAGCAAAAGAGGTCAAGTAAGTAACACTTCATTTGGAAGGGTACAAATAGAAGATTTAAAAATTAACACATAGGGTATATTTATAGTCAATAATTTACGATCTTTAGACAGTTTATATTCGTATGTTTTGAACTTCAAGTAACAGCTGAAGCTAAACTGTTCAAAGTTTATTAAAATGGCTTATATTGACCTATAATAATTTTTCAAGCACTATCTAATGCTATAAGAAAACCATATAACAAAGTGGTCAAAAACTCTAAACTTTTGATTACCTTGTATTATGTTTCATATTATATCATTAAATAGTGCTTAAAAATTAGGACAGGACCATGTATGCATTTTTGATAAAACCGTTCAGCTTCAACTGTCACGAATTTCAATCATTCAATTATTGATTTAAGACCATGTTAATCGGCTTTGTTAAGAAGTTTAATTTGTTTGGCAAAATTTGAATGAGACGTTATTCTGCATATTTTAGAGCAAATGTCAAATGTTTTTGACGTCAGCGTTTTGCGTACGGCTGCCATCTTGAATTTTTTGAAATGGCAACCTAGGTGAGTGACGTATCACAAAGAAGCTTATTTTTTTCTTTCGAGAAATAATAGCAATGTATCACCTTAATACAAAATATCTTATAAAATATCAGTTATATTTTTCTAAATTGAATTGTACTGCACTAATGATATGACTTTGTAGGTTTTCAAAATTAAACAAAAAACAATAGTAGTCATTGAAAACGTGAACCACATTTATGTACAAATTGTGAAAACTGATACCAATTTCAAATTAGCATAAAGTTTAAAAGTAAATTAAGAATAACGGCACATTTATCGGAAAAACAACGAATCGAAATATTAATGTTAGTTGAATATGGTGATCGCAAACGTTCCCATGACGAAGCAGCTCATATTTTTAATAGGGATTCACACGAGAGCAAGATTTTTCTCGTCCCGTTCCGTTCTCGTCTCGTAAAAGCGAGAAGAGACGAGACTAGGGCTTCATACGAGAGCGAGATTTTTCTCGCCTCGTCTCGATGAGGCCACATACAGCGCAAACCGAGATTCTCGTTTTTGGTTTTTAATAGAAAAATTAGAAAAGGTCTACATAGAGAACAATATTTTATTGTGGATTAAAAAAAACTCAAGGTTAAAACTCTAATTTTTGGAGAATACAATATATCGTATCTTATCAATACAAAACATCAAGGCATCCTTAACAGAGTAATGTATGATTTTTCCATATTTTTACTTTAATTTGTTAACTCTTTTTATAGTTACTTATCACTTATCATAAATACTTAACCTTGCAGATTATTATATTTTGGATTTCATATCGAATGATTCCTTCCAAAAGATCGACGGGTTAACTTAATTTCGGTTGCGTATGTGTATCTACGAGCTAGAGAGTCATAAACGTGTGTACTATTGATTATTGAAGGGGTTTCTTTGGCTCGAAATTTTCTACCTTACTAAACAGACATACAGTAAACTGTTTTTATATTTGACGCGTCCTTTTTCAACACCTATATAAAATAATTAAATATAGAGAATTTCTACAAAAATCGCCAGTGTGTTTTGTCTATATTATACATCGATTGTTTCACAAATACGCGTTTTTTTAAAAGAATATTAATTATTATGTTTGTTATACACTTGCGGTAATTAAGATTATCTTTCAAGAAAAAATACAAATATAAAAACTATACTATTTATTTTATTTTCCGAAGGAGCAAGGTGCCTCATTATTTATTCAAAAGTACTATAAAAATAGGGTCTTTATTTTTTTCTATGTGGAATAAAATGATAAAACAGGTCGTTTTTACCAAAATTAAAACGATACGTCCTGTATCGCCTCAAATACAATAGGGTAGTAAAATTCAGCAGAATGGTTAAGCTCTTGAGATAAATAAAAAAAAATTCTGGTAATCTTCTTAACGACCAAATAGATATCAACCATTCTCCCTTATTAAACTTATTTACCTAGAAGATAGGTCAGGAATAATTGTTATGAATGATTTCCAGGTAAACTTGTTCAATAATTTTGTTAATATTTCTTGAATTCCGTATTTAGGAATTTTTTGTACTTGCTTTATTTCCATGTAAACATTTTGTAATACTTTGTCAATATTCTTAAAATTCCGTATTTATGATGTGTATAAATTAAAAATTTTTCATTATACCTTCAGTCATGTAATTTAAGAGAAAAAATTAAGAGTGTAGAGATAAAAAAATTATCTCCTATTTGTAAAAATAATTTTGTATAATAGCGTTATAGATATAGTTTTAAAAAATTATTTATGGAATTTATATCAATATTTAGAATTAAGCGAGACGAGACGAGACAAACGGTAACGAGACGAGACCGAGACTCAATTTCTTCGGAATTGACGAGAACGAGACGAGATTTTTTATACTCTCGCCCACTCTCGTCTCGTGTGGAGCCCTAATTTTTAACGATTTAAATCCTGAATGCTCTCCTATAAGTAAATCTACAGTGACAAGGTTGATAAACAATAAGCATTTGCGCATTAACATTTCGGAAAGCCTGCCTTATTCTAAATTTCCTATCGTCTGGTGTACTTTGTACCCCTGATCTTTAGCATAGACTCTAAAGAACAAATCACTTTATTTAATTCTGGTGATCTTGGTGCCCAGAAAACAATCCAACTTTCAGGAAACATCATTCAATTGACTGAATAAGTGCATTATGATGAGTAGGAGCTTCGTCATGTAAGATACCCCATTTGTTGACAAACGAATTAGGTAAATGTAAATGTTTGTTGATATTTCGGAACCTACCTAATTACTAAGTGCGACAATAATAGTGCGGATCTAATTTTTCTATTTGGAAAAACTATATCAAGAAATCTGTCCCTTATGTGGCACTGTTATCGATGTTTTAAAAGATTTTTCTAAAATCCTAACTCGTTAATTGTTCTGAATGAATTTTATATAGCTGTTTTTTGTTGGAAATAAAATTTTTGATCATAAAATTGAAATATCACAGAAACCATTCAGTTTGGGTATAGGGAATACTTATCAAATTTGAAGTATAGTGAAGTAATTTTCATTTACGGATATAAATTACAAGGTGATCCGTTCAAAAAAATTGTGAAGCCGATGTATTCGAGTTTGAACTCGCCCTGTATACGGATTTCTAGTGAATTATAATAATATAGTTTATTTCAACAAGTAGGTACATAGAGTATTGGAATGCAATACTCCCCTAACTAACAGATGTTTATCGGATATCACAGAGTTGTACTCAAAATTGACAATATATTTTGCAATAATTTAATGGTAACTTAGGTAGGTACTATTGAAAAATAAATACTTTTGGGTGTCACAATTTTTAAGTTTATAAAAGAAAACTTGTGGTGGATCACTTCGAATAGAAAATTATGTACTATAAAATATTATAGCTTCCGTACGCATTGTAAACAAACTTTTACTATCGATTTGACATGTTATGAATAAACACGGGAAGATTATCTATTGTTCTCCAATTCGTAGATACAAAAACAAAAAACTGGTTACGTATTTTGAGAAATATTAATGTACAATTTCGTCATTATGACCTATAGGTTTTCATATTAGTTTTAATTATGGTTTTAGTTTTGTAATAACCTTTGAGAAGGGTTGTACCTATTTGTAAAAGTTTGAACCATTAGGACTAAACGAACAAAAGATTATTTTAAACGTATTTCGGTATATACAGAAAGAAAATCGCATGTCCTTAAACACGCCTTCTTCTAGTGCTTACTGTTTGCAAAACAGTGTTGACAGCACTATAGAAAAGTGTGCACAAATTACCGGAGTGGGGATATCGATTATTTACAAAGTAATACGAGAACAAAAAACAAATCAGGTTTTAAGCGAACCTAAGGAGATACCAGGACGAAAAGTAGAGAAAACCAATGAATTTATAAACAACGCAATCAGAAGATACATCCATTCATTTTATATGAAAAATGAAGTACTAACATTAAATAAAATATTTCAATTATTAAAAACTGATGCGAATTTGTCGCTTATAAGTAAAACAACGTTTTGTTGCATTTGCATAAAATAGGTTTTAAGTGTAAGCAACGGAGTAGGAGTAGTTGTCTTACTGGAAAACGTATAATCAGATTATCTTCGCGAAATAATGGCAGCAAGACGATGAGGAAAACAAATTTTTTATCTTGATGAAACTTGGGTTAACGAAGGACATACCCCTTATAAGATTTGGCAGGATTCTAATATTAACAGCGGTAAACAGGCGTTTATGGATAATGGTCAACCGGCATTATAGGTTGATTATTGGACAAATTGGTTTCGCATCTGGTTTTACTGAAAATGGTTTGTTACTATTTACTTCAAAAACTGACAGCGACTATCATAAAGAAATGAACGCACAAATAAGGTTTAAGCCGTTTTTGGAAAATATACCACGATCACTCATAGCTCTTGATAATAGTGCCCTTCAAAAAAAATGACCAACCTGCTCATGGAGAAACGCTGAATTAATGAAATGGCTACAAAATAAAGGTATATCATTTAATCACAGCATTACCAAAGCCTGTCTCTATGAGATTGCTAAGCAACATAAGTGAAAATATAAAAAATATGTGATAGATGGACTTGTCAGTGTTTTACGGCTCTCCCCTCACCACTGCGAGTTAAGCCCAATATAGTTTGGGCAGAAATTAAACAGTTCGGAGCGAGAAACAATATTACATACAAATTAGAATATGTAAAGAAATTACTATTAAGTCACGTTGAAAAAATTGAAAATGACATGTGGAATATGGATCATAATGTTATTAAGAGTGTGAAAGTAAATCATTTAATTATTAATGTAGATAGTTCTAACACAAGTGATAGTGAATCAAGAACGAGTGACACTGATAACGATGACGATCAGTAACTTTATGCTTATATGGAGTGTATTTTTCGTTTTTCATTGAAGGAATTATTCTTACAGTACCTATGTTGTTTTTTACATTTTTATGCGATTATATTTATCACTCAATCATTTTAGTACAATAATATATTTTCAGTTACTATTAAATTTTTGAAACATATTTCGTCAATTTTGAGTAAAACTCCGATAAACGCCTGTTAGTTAGGGGATTATTGAATTCCAATACTTTATGTACATGTTGGAATAAACTATAGAAGACAATCACAGACGTATGGCTGTAACTGATTAATTTCAAAATGTGCAGTTTAAAGTATACATGGGCATTGAACTCATTAGATTTTCAGGAAAAAGTGGTCAGAACTTCTCAAAAACACTGTGTAACCTAGTACAACCTCATATCATTGCATTAGAGAAATCAAGCAGAATTCAAATTAGAAGTAGAATACAGGGTGTCCCATTTAAAAACTGTAGCTTTCATCAGGCACGGCGTTCTGGAACACACTGTACAATTGCAACCAATTTTAAAATATGAACCTTCAGGGTGGAGAGCACCGGTCAAACTTTTATTCGAAAATCTTCGAGGATTTACAATATATTGGACTCTATGGTACTAATGAATTACCCTGTATACAATTTGCATCTGCTTCCACCGAGGACCAATCTTTTAACATTATGTTAATTTTCTCTCAATAAACTAATTAATTTAAGTACACTCCAATTTCATACAAAAATATATTCACTTCAAAACCCAATGTACGTTATTAGTAATCTCATGGTAACACGATAATATTAAGACCCCTACTAGGTGAAAAATGGAAATTCTAATAGATAATTAGTTTCTCACTTAAATATTACATTATGATTATTTTATATATTTGGTAAAGTGGTGCAAATATGACGAAGAAGTGAAGTTTGTGTTTGGTTACGTATAACGGATATTGTACTGGATATACTTCAATTTACATAATCTTTTTAAATTTCAATAGTTCAATTTTCAGTTTTCTCAACTTAAAAAAAAAACTATCCAATATTTTTTTCTACGAGCACGCGGAAAAGTATACTCTGGCGCACGATTCTACTTTACCGCACGCAAGGTATTATTTATTGTCTTTTATAATTATTTTTCTCGTTTCATTGAAATTTTGTTTAATATGGCGTTAATAACTATTATTGATTACATCAATAACCAGACGGTAACTAATAAACTTGTTAGTTTGTATCCGTCCGCTCGTAGAAAAAATGTTGTTTCTAACATATACGTGAAGCGTTAGGAAAATAACTATTTCAATATTTCAATGGAAAATTAATGTTTGTTAATATTATAAGTTGCGGCGTCAACAAAACATGTCTAATACAGAAAGATAATCCGTTTATATCTCCGGTGAAAGATACTTTCTTGAAACTTTGAGGAGCCATGAGGGGTGAGAGGGGCTATAAAGTACCGACCATAGCGTTTACATCGTTTTCAGTTACTGTCAAACGTTTAAAGATACAACCTGGTGGTGTCTAATTTGAACTATTGTTTCCTTAAAATCACTGGTCACGAAGTTCATGCTTCCTGTATCTCCGAAATAATAAAATGAGACTTTGCGGGTTGATGAAAAATTAGACCAGCCATACAACCACGATAAACATCTTTAATTTAATGACGTAATTTTTTATCACGTGTCTCAACTTTCAAATTTCAAATGACACTTCCTGTATATTTTGAGAATTATTGGGTAAGCGCTTAGTGATAAAATCAAAGATCACAATGAAATTTTTTTCTACCTGTAAAATTTTTATATATTTGACATTACTTACTATTTCATTGTATCGTTATTAGTTGACTTACGTTTACGTTTTATCTTTTATGGATCATAAAATTTGCAGTGTTTTGTCTTCCCAGCGACATAAGCTGAATTAAACTGCGTCAATCAACAAGAAAACAAAAGTATGTCATTATGCTGCTATGGGCCCAAAGTCCTAGTAAATTATGTAAGTTTATAAAAGTTTCCTATGAAACAACCAACGAAGAAATATTCAGAAATATAGTCACTTAATTCTTAAAATTGCGGTGTTGCCACCAGCGGACGCACAAGTCGCTTGGTTTGGCTAAAAAATATTTTAGTATATTCACATCGTGTATATACAAGTGCGCCAATGCGGAAATTCATGGAACTCACATATTATATACTCCACTCATTTTGTCGTATTTTGACGTCCACCATAAAATTTGCAAGAATGCTTGTTATGATGTAAAACTATCGAAAAAGTAGTTTAAATTGAAAAATAATTGTGCGTCCGTGTATCGGACGCACAACTACCATCGGACGCACGATTAAATGTAAAAGGACAATGTACGGACGCACAAAGGCGTAAAGATAAATATATATATATATATATATATATATATATATATATATAGTTTTTAAGGTTATAAATAAATAAATCTTTCATGCATCCAAACCACAGTTATTAATTGGCTATTTATATTTTAGGGTGAACCGTAACAAGCTAATGGAAATTTAGTATCCATCACCGATAATTATGAGCTTAAATGGAAAATCAATGACGTCACTACGTTAGAACATTTGCCTGGTCTGATAACCGTTATTGTGTCAGGACACATGTCCTCCGAAAATATTATTTCCGTTTGGAGTTAGGAACTGGAAATATATACATCAATAATCGTGATATAGCAATCTCAAATTGAAAATGCCCATACTGAAGTCAATAATTCGCCTATGACCTTATGGCATTTCAACCGTCTTCTGGGCCAGCTTGACATATTATCGAATTCAGTATCATTATGCAATAGCAATGTTGAATCATGTCAAACTAATATTGCGGACATGAAGAACTGGTTAGCGGATCAAAAACAGGAAATTGAAAAGTGTTCTAATGACATTAAAACACTGCAAGACATGCATATATCTGTAAACAACAGATTAGAAAAAGTTGAACATGTTATAAAAAACAATAACTGCGACAATTTAGTTAACGAGTTTCGAGATCGTCTGAGAAGAGTAAATAATATTATTATCCTTGGATTAGTAGAAACTACAATTGAAGAAGACAGTAACTTTGTCAATCAACTCTTATCAACAATGCTTCCAAATCACAATTTTGCCATTTCTAAATGCTTCAGACTAGGTAAAGTTTCAACACGGCCCCGTATACTAAAAGTAATCTTATCTTCGCCTGATATCGTTCGTATTATTTTGAGTAATAAGTCATGAATACCCCAAGAAACATATCCGCAAATCCAAATCAAGGCTGATTTAAGACCAGAACAGACTCAAGAACTAACCAAACTGCGTCATGAATTAGCTCACAGGAAAAATAATGGGGAAACAGACATTACCATAAAGTATGTTAAAAACACTCCAACCATAGTTAAAACGCCACAAGATAACCTAAAATATAATAAACGTAAGGAGCGGAATTCTATTTCTCCCGATTTCAAAAAAGTGTCTAAGCCCAATACGTTTGAGTCAAGCTCCTCATGCACCCCAAATAAGGGAAGTATTTAGTATTATGTCATACACTTGTCAAGGATTTCGCAATGTTGAAGAACAAGCGGACGTTCTAACTTCTTGTGATAGTTTTGTCCATCCGAAACATGGCTGGAAAGAGATTTAGCTGCCCCACCAATTTATTTACCCAACCATAAAAAGTACTTCGCAAATGCAACCAAAGAAAAATCTAGGGGAAGAGCAATTGGTGGTTTATCAACATGTGTGGAAAAGTCTATTAAATTGTGCGTCATTGTTAGTTCTTATTTTTGGTTAGCAAGTAGAATTTCTATTCATAATTTTAATTGCATTATAATAAATGTTCATTTTAAGCCTTTGGTTGATATTGGAATTATTTCAAATTACTTTGTCCGATATTCTTGAAAATTATGTCGATTAACCCTTTATTATATGTGGTGACTTTAACGGCAGAATTAGCGAAGAAAATTATGAACCAGTTGGATTATTTGAAAATACCTGTTTATTTTATACAAGAATGAGCCAAGATAAAACATTAAATTCAAAGGGACAAAGTATTTTGGAACTTATAAATATTAATGGTTTTGTTGCAATAAATGGCCGAGCATCTTCAAACAGACTGTTAAACTTAACTGGGATAGCAATTTCTGCCGATCGTACAAAAATTCATCAAGTTTCTCCCAGAGTCATTCCACAATTGTAACCTTAACAATTGAGCTCAAGCCCAAATAAGAATTAAGTTATAAAATTTAAATGATAATTTAAAAAAAAACAAGTGCAAGATTATAAATTAATTTGTCTACTCAGTCACATAAGTTTCGGTTGCTCCGGTGACAACCTTAGGACTTCGACGTCGCTCAGAACGGAGGTAGGGGTGGATCCCTCTTATTGATCTTCCGGACAAAATAGTAGACAACTTGTGTGGGCGCCAACTGAGTTTTCCACTTTGGCCTAGCACGACGAATTTCCCCCGATAACCCAGTAAAACAAGGGATGAAAATAAAAGGCAAACCTCAGCTTATGTTCCTTATAATAACTAAATAAAAAACCTAATACCCTTAAGGGGTATTTTACAATCATAAACTACCTGAAAACCCTAGTAAAAGCCCCCCAGTTAAAAAAAAGAAAAATAGTGTGAACATCTGTTACACACCAATAGTCAAACTATTAACACTAAAATTCCAAACTATACCAGTTAATTTGACCTACTTAGTGTGAAATTAATATGGCTGTTCCAGTACAGATTAAATACAAACTTATTAATTATACTACGAAAAAACAATTTCATACAAGGCGACACCGTAGTCAAGGCGTTGGTACCAAGGCAGAGACGCATGAGCAAGTGGATTAAATTATGAAAATTAGATTGTGAAAATTTACCGCAAAATATTAATTTCCACCATTACAATTGCATAATAAAATAAATCGGTAAGGAACTACCTAGCTAATATATATACATGTTGGCATAAAGCCTAAAATAAAAATAAGTAAATAACTCAGAAAAACCCCGATACCGTGTTACCCTCAATGTGGTCTTCTTCAAGAAGTTGTTGAAAAGTAGCAGCAAACTGCAGAAGACATCATTATCTATCCACCAGGTAGACTCCAAATGTCCCGAAGTGTGTATCTGGAGGGTGGTAAGTATACCCTGGCCCCACAGGTGAACCCTTAAAAATTAAAACAGGTGTCAGCTAAAAACTGAGCCTATACAGGAACAAATCCAACACCTCGACAAGTTAAGCTTGTCTCGGCCTAAGCCAGAAGCTAATTTATAAGAATTTACAAGTAACGTACAAATCAAAATCAACCCCAAATTAACTTAATCAAACCCACAAAGTAGTCATAAGGCCTACTTACAATCAACAGTATCAGCAATAGTATACTACACTGAATTGAAATCAAATAATAAGATTACGTTAAGCATCTAAAATAAACTGTTTTTGGTCATAGCCAGGGTAGGTTTGAAGAACCACCCACGAATTATAGTATTCGTTAGACTAAAGCGGGCAAAGAAAACAAAATATACACAGGGTAACAGAATAGACTGTCTTAATCAAAAATATACAATCAATAGGTAGTATTTTACCACCAACTGTTTTAACTACAAAAACTACAAATCTATGAGACATACCTTTTCCAAAAAGGGTCCAATACTCAAAATTTTCCTCTACTGAATGGCAACCAACTAATGAACCAGCAAAACCATGTGACACACCTCCAATTCCAAAACTTCAACGTTGGCGGTTTCCTTTAAATAGTGGTAAATACATAGTAATGCGAAATCAGTAAGTAGAGAAAATACTTACAATCGTTTTAGTGCAATAAATCCCCTATAAGGGTTTGTGAAAACGGCTTCCAGAACAGGACGGAATTCTTCAACAATACGAACTCCCGTAGAACCAAAATACTAAACCGTATATTCCACAACTAATTCAGAACGAGAACCTATAAATCCCAGCAGGGGATGACTACCCAGTCATTAACAAAATTCAGATTCTCGTTCGATGCACTTTTGGAAACCAACCATCAAGTAGGAGCACACACCGGAAAGAAGGGTGACTGACACTTCCTCAACGTCAATACAGAATACTACCTTAGAGAAACCTACCCGAAATATGTATGCATCCGAACTACACTGCTCACTACACCGAGCATGTTCCGCACAGATCAAGTCATAAAGTGTTACACTTCCCTATATGTAAGTCAATACGCATTCGCGAGTAAAACAGCCTACACTCCTGAGTATCATCGATCAAACGCTCTAACAATCCCCTAAAACGGAGCGACAACATTTGTCTTTGGACTCGTAAAGTCACGGAGCATAGCCTAACATCAAGTACGACTACACTCAGCGGCATGACGAACGAACGCTTTTATCCAAGACACGACTGTCACGGCCAATTGTCAATGTCATCCAACAAATAAACACTTGTAAACATTGGACAGAAATGTTCGTCGTTAATGAAAGTAGTAAGTGAGTAGACGTATTGTGCTGCGCTTTGACGTATAAACCTCCTTGTCACCTACTATTAATGTCTATGATTATTCTTTACATTGATTGACAAGTCGTGTCATGTGTATTTTATATTAAGTCGGATTGAAGTTAATTAAAGCTAAATAACTTATTTAGTTTGTTTAATTTTGCTACAATTTAATTAACTTAATATGACCGACACTGATACGAAACTCCCGCCCAATGTGGCAAGGTACCTACGACCCGAGAAGTTCGATGTGGATCCCACCGCAACAGAAGCGGACCTAAAGTGGACCTATTGGAAATATACTTTTGACAATTTTATACTCGAAGAGATTCCTAAAGGTACCGACTCCATAAAGCTTAAACTTTTGATGAATCATTTATCAGCGCATATCTTTCCGCACGTACGTGATTCTTTCACCTATGATGATGCCATGAAGGTACTTGATAAAATATACCTCAAACCAAAGAATGTTATACTAGCTCGTCACTTACTAGCCACGCGTAAGCAGAAGCCTGACGAATCTATATCCGACTACGGAAGGTCACTCAGACTCTTAGCCCGCGATTGTAGCTTCGAAGCTGTCTCTGCTACAACGCATGAAGAAGAAGCTATAAGAGGTGCATTTATATCTGGAATACTATCACTGAAAATCCGGGAAAAATTACTTCAAGAAAACTCTCTCACCTTAGATGAAGCTCTCGATCAAGCTCTCTCCGTGGAAACTGCGGAAAGGGATTCCCGGGCCATGACCAGCGGAGTGAATGAAATAAATCTAAATGCTTTACCAGTGCCGTCATTATCAAGACGCACGAATAGAAACTCCCAGAATCCCCGAGCTACTTTGGAAGAGCCAAGTAAATGGACCTGTTTCTATTGCGGAGGAACTACATCACACCGAAGACTCAAATGTCCAGCTTTCAGCGCCCAGTGCCAACTATGCTCCAAGAAGGGACATTTTGCTAATGTATGTAGAGCTATGAAGGTTACTAATAACGCCGTTACCGTTGAAGAATGTGTCTCGGACTCGGATGAGTCTGAAGTGGTTGCTAATGCTGTCTCAGCTGCCTCTCCATCGAGCCTTTCAAAGGCTACTATCCCCGTAACTCTCAACAACTATCACGTCGACGCGTTAATTGACACGGGAAGTTCAGTGAGCTTTATAGACGAGAAGATAGCAAGACTAATGCAGCTGAAACTGAAACCTCACAAACAGACTGTCACATTAGCCTCTCAAAATAACGTATCTTTCGTAAGAAGTGTTTGCTTTGCAACTGTAACTATGAACGAATGCTCACACAAACACAGGCCATTTCTCGTCGTCAGCAACCTTTGTGCTGATGTTATCATAGGCCATGATATACTTAAAGAACACTCCAGTCTCCAATTCAACTTCGGAGGATCTAAAGAACCTTTGGTCTGCAATGTAATGCAAGCTTCAGTGCCCCCCGCCTCAATATTTACTAACCTCTCTCCGGATATCAAACCTATAGCCGTGAAATCCAGACATTATAGTGAACAAGACGAAAAATTCATCACGGAAGAAGTCTCGAAGCTACTGGAAGACGGCGTAATAGAACCGAGCATATCTCCTTGGCGTGCGCAGGTCTTAGTAGCAGGAGGAGGGGCATACCGAAAAAGGCTCGTGATCGACTACTCCTTGACCGTAAACAAGTTTACAGAATTGGACGCATACCCGTTACCTCATATCGAGACCATTGTGTCGAAGGTTGCGAAATTCAGTGTCTTCAGTCAGATAGACTTAAAGAGCGCCTATCACCAAGTGCCTATTAAAGAGAGTGAAAAACCGTACACGGCATTTGAAGCTGCAGGAAAACTCTATCAATTTACGAGAATCCCATTCGGAGTCACCAACGGTGTCGCAGCATTTCAGCGTACGCTTGAATATATAATAGAAAAGGAAAAGCTTAAAGGGACTTTTACTTACCTCGACGATGTCACCGTATGCGGAAAAGATGACAGCGATCACGATCAGAACCTACTGAACTTTCAAGCTGCTGCAAAAAGGTACAACCTAACTTTGGATGATCAAAAATGTAAATTTCGTCAGCTGACCATAAGTTTGTTGGGCTACACGATCAAAAATAATACCATTGAACCAGACAAAGAACGTCTCCAACCACTACTACAGCTACCAGTCCCCACGAACACTGCTGAGCTGAAACGCGCTCTATGGCTGTTTGCCCATTACGCAAAATGGGTGAAAGATTTTTCGACTAAACTACAGCCTTTAACGAACGTAAGCAGTTTCCCGTTACCTGAAAGTGCCATTATCCAGTTTGAGCAATTAAAGTCAGATATTTGTAAAGCTTCACTGGTAGCAATTGATGATGATGATGAGATACTGACTGTTGAAACTGACGCGTCAGAGTATGCGATAGCTGCCACGCTCTCTCAAAAAGGCCGACCAGTGGCATTCTTCTCCAGGACACTATCGAATGCTGAACGTAGACACCCATCGGTTGAAAAAGAAGCATACGCTATTGTGGAAAGCCCAAGAAAGTGGCGGCATTTCCTGATGGGGAAATACTTCATGTTGATAACGGATCAACAATCCGTGTGTTTCATGTTTAACCAAAACAACTCTAGTAAAATTAAAAATGAAAAAATTCAACGCTGGCGTCTTGAGCTCTCCTGTTTTAAATACGATATCATCTATCGACCTGGCTCCCAAAACACTGCAGCAGATGCACTATCCAGAGTCTGCGCACTCATGGATAATAATAAATTATATGAGTTACATGCTCTACTATGTCACCCTGGCATAACGAGGATGTACCACTGGGTAAGCTCAAAGAACCTCCCGTACTCGATCAATAACATAAAGACTATGACGACCTCTTGTAGAGTATTTGCTGAACTTAAACCACGCTTCATGACAACAAAAGGACAACTAATAAAAGCGTTGGCTCCCTTTGAAAGGCTGAATTTGGACTTCAAAGGGCCTCTTCCATCAAAATCGGAGAATAAATATTTACTCACCATAATTGACGAGTATAGCCGATTTCCATGGGCTTACCCTTGCAAAGACATGTCATCTGCAACGATCATCAAATGCTTACAAGACCTTTTTAGTACGTTTGGACATCCTCTGTACATCAATAGCGACAGAGGAAGCTCCTTTATGTCAGAAGAACTTAAAACTTTCTTGAGAGCTAACAGTGTTGCCTCTTCCCGAACTACTCCGTACAATCCACGAGGAAATGGCCAAGTAGAACGCCTTAATGGTACTCTGTGGCGTGCAGTACAACTCAGCTTGCGTTCCAACAACATAACAGTAGAACACTGGGAACGAGTCTTGAAGAACGCTCTTCACTCCATTCGATCACTTCTCTGCACATCTACCAATGAGACGCCCCACGAGAGACTTTTCAAACATCCGCGGAGGTCGCCCAATGGAGAATCAATGCCTACATGGCTAGCGCCAGGACCGGTTCTCGTTAAAAATCACGTTCGCTCAAAAAACGATCCCTTGGTGGAAGAAGCTGAACTGCTTGACTATAATCCACACTATTCCGTAATTCGAAGGTCGAACGGCACGGAGTGTACAGTGTCTAATAGGCATTTAGCCCCGCTTCCGAACGATTCTCGCTCTTCAATTGAAGAGTCATTTGAAGATGATTCCTTTGATGAATCCTTTCATTCAGTGAACGCGGACGGCCCCACTCCAGATCCTCAAGACGTGAATCTTCCGGGCACTTCACAAGAAGTTAGGGGAGAAACACCTGCCAACGAAAGACCCAAGAGGAATCGCCGGCTACCTTCTCATCTACACGACTTTGTGGTAGGAGGAGAAAAACATAGACGGGGAGAATGACGTATAAACCTCCTTGTCACCTACTATTAATGTCTATGATTATTCTTTACATTGATTGACAAGTCGTGTCATGTGTATTTTATATTAAGTCGGATTGAAGTTAATTAAAGCTAAATAACTTATTTAGTTTGTTTAATTTTGCTACACGCTTTAAATTCATAAATTTGTGGGAAAACGTGCGAAAATAAATACTACCTTTCGAGAGTGAAAAGGGTTAGTGTGGAGATACCGACTGAAATAAAAATCATTGTTGTAAGTACACTATAACTTTGTATAAACTGCAAATTGTTTTTAATAATGGAAAACGTTAGAACTCGAAAGACTTCTGTGAAAGGAGAAGACGAACTGCACGTATTAGTAAAATCATTAGTTACAACATTATGTACGCCAGATGATTTTATTGAAAAAATTGCCAAAACTATAACAGATAAAATAAGTAAAAAACTAAAAGATGATATTCACAAGTTAAAGGAAGAGAATGTACGGATTAATAAAAAACTGGAAGAACAAGACCCGATCAACTTGTTTGCTGGGACAATGAATTTAAAAATCGATGAAAATGCAATTGAGTCGTCATTTAGAATAGGGAAGAAACTAGAAGGAAAGCAGAGACCAATATTAGTTAGGTTTTCAACAGTCCACTTTAAGCAAGTTATTTATAATGCTAAAAAGTTATTTAAACCAACTAAGATTGTTGCCAGAGAGGACCTAACATCTAAAAAATTAAACATTTTAAAAGCAGCGTTAACCAAAATTGGAAAAAATGGAAGGGTGTGGACAAACTATGGTAAAATTTTCCTGAAGTATAATAATGCTGATGAAGTATTGAAGATTGTTACGATGGAAGATGTCAGTAGATTAGTGTAATAAGCTAGTGTTTGGAAATCAATCTTAATTACTTGAATACTTTATTTGAGTTTTCTTTTTTTCTTTTATCCTTTGTGTTTCTTTTATAATAACATTTTGAGGTCATCTATTTAAGCATGTTAAAAGTTAACTAAAAATATCAGATTATAATTTCGCGGCACCTGCAAGTTGAGTGCAATTGATACACAATTTAGTGTATCGTTTTTGTTGTAGATAAATACATTTTATTTTTGTAAATCATTGAATTGCTTTGGTTACTGGGTAATTACATCTAAATTAGTGTGAAATATAAAAATGCCTTTTCTGAAGGTTGGTTTTGCTAACGCTAGATCTTTAGTACCTTCTATGCGAGATTTGAAACTAATTATACTACGAAATGAATTTGACATATTTTTAGTATGCGAATCCTGGTTGAAAAAATCTTTTAATAACTCAGTTTTAAATATTAGCAACTATCGCCTCTTTAGAGCTGACAGAAATTGCAATGGGAAGGGGTTGTGTATTTATGTTAAAAGTAAAATACGAAGCGAGATAATTATCACTAGGCAGGATTACACTTGGGAACAACTGTGGATTAAAGTCATTATACATAAAAAATCTTTTGCAGTAGGTGTTATTTATAAACCCCATGAACAGAATACAGATACTTTTTTAGATGAATTCGAAGATTGTCTTGTTTCTTTCTGTTCTACCGATACTGATATTATCTGTATGGGGGATTTTAATTTGGATCTATTGGACTATGACAATATAAATGTGAAAAAATTTAATTCCATTCTGGAATCACTTGCCTTGCAACAAATAATTGATGAACCTACCAGAATTACCACAACAACGGCAACTCTTTTGGATTATGTGATAGTTCCCGAAGGTACCGACTGCAATAAGGGTGTTATGGAAAAAATAATATCAGACCATTCGATGGTATTTTGTAATTTAAAAATAAATAAGAAAGTGAATCCAAAATTTGTTACCTATAGAAATTTTAAGTATTTTGATGAGACAAATTTCCAACGCGATCTCTTAAACACTTCATTTTTTAGAATCTTTGATCAGGAAACAATAGATGCCAAAACTTCGTATTTAGTTAACTGCCTAAATAATTTGTTTGATAGGCACGTGCCTATTGTCACTTCAAGGGTTACAAAGCCGGAGGCGCCCTGGCTAACGTTTCCTATAAAAATTATGATGGCTGAAAGAGACAAAGCCCTAAGAAAGTACAGGCGAACTAAATCTCAGGCTGATTTCCAAACTTATAAAAATTTACGCAATTTTACATTTCAATCTATTAAAAGAGAAAAAAGAGCCTATTTTATACATCAATTTAATAATAATACCCCAAGGGAAATGTGGCGAATTCTAAGATGTAATAAATTTTTGCCTGATACAAAATTCGACATACCAGATAATTTACGCAATCTTACTGAAATAAATAACTTTTTTATTGAATCCGTTCCACAAACAAATCCCTCTGGAGATATTAAAAATTTCTATAAATTAAATAAACTTATTGATTCTAATTTTGATTTTCATGAAGTTAATGACTTATTTGTTTATAAAACAATTTGTGACATCAAAACTAATGCTGTAGGATGTGACGGGTTAAACATTAATTTAATTAAATTGTGCTGTCCACATATAGTCCCTTACATTACACATATAATAAATTTTTGTCTCACTGAATGTGTCATTCCGGATATATGGAAGAAAGCGGTAGTGAAGGTTTTACCGAAGAAGTCTGACCCAACTGAATTCAAGGATTTACGCCCGATAAGTATTCTACCTTGTTTATCGAAAATTTTAGAAAGAGCCATGGAAACCCAAATAAAAAACTATTTACAAGAACACTCACTACTTCCATCAGTTCAATCGGGCTTCCGTCAAGGTTTCAGTTGTACTACTGCTTTACTTCATATTACAGATGATATTTTAAAAGCTCTAGATCAAGGTCAAAGCACAGTATTGGTAATGCTAGATTTCAGTCGAGCATTCGATACCATAAATTATGATTTAATGCTGTATATGTTAAAATATATGGGATTTTCTAAGTACGCTTGCTTTTTATTAGAGTTTTTTCAAATTTTCTTCCACTAAAGTCGGGTTCAATACTTGGACCATTATTATTTAGTATGTATACTTCTCAGTTATTGAACCAAATCTTAAACTGTAATGTTCACTTGTACGCTGATGATACACAGTTATATTATAGTTTTAGACCTCATGAAGTGGACACTGCCTGTGTAGTTATTAATGATGACTTAAAAAAGTTTATCGATTGTGCAACAGAACATTGTTTATTTATTAATCCAACAAAATCTAAAGTTATTATATTTGGGAACAAAAATCAAAGACAATATTTGTTAAACTCCATAAATATTTCTATCAATAATGAAGAATTAGAGATAGTGAATGAAGCAAAAAACTTAGGGGTAATTTTCGATTCTGAACTAAGATTTGAGAAATATATAAATAAGTTAATACAACGTGCTTATTGTAATATTAAAATGATTTATGGAAATAGACATTTCTTTCCCATTCACATAAAAAAACAGCTTTGTGATACCTTGGTTCTGTCTTTATTTAATTATGCGGACGTTGTTATATGGTCCCAATCTAACAATTACGTACAAAAAGAAAATTCAAAAGGTTCAAAATTCTTGTCTACGTATGATTTTTGGTATACGAAGACGGAAAAAGATCTCGCATAAATTAAAAGTAATCCGTTGGTTAAATATGGAGAACAGAAGAAAACATCACTTTCTTACTTTATGTCATACGTTAATTGTGAATAAAAAGCCCTCTTACCTCCATCGCAAAATTACGTACCGTTCTGATGTTCATAATTTAAATATTAGAAATAGGGGATTATTGACTATACCCTATTTCAAGACTGAACTATTCAGGCGTTCCTTCAGTTACTTGATCTGTGACTTGTACAATAAAGTTGTTCATCAGTTTAAAAAATTGAATATTTCAAAATTTAAATCAGTTCTTAAAAGACACATTTTGGGTAGTCAAAACTAACTAAACAGTTTTCGGTTTTTTGTCATGGTTATTGTTTATTTCCCTAAATATTTACATTCTCCTTACATACGTACATACATTACTTTTTGCAAGTAAATTTGAAATGTTTAAATTGGATTCCAAGATTAAGGCATAAAATTAATTTATATCTGGCGTTAGACACGACCCCTTTAATACAGAGGGCATTTTGATATTTGACAAAATGTTAATTACTTATCTTTTTTTAATGAAATAGTTGTATATAAATAGGTACATGTTTCTACTCGGGTTAAGTGGAAGAATATTTTTGTTGTGTCCAGTACACAATAAAAATAAACGTCGCCCGTTATGTATGATTATTTTTTATTTGTATTTTTAATTTTTGAAAATAAAAGACGTTTATTATTATTATTATTATTATAGTCAGTGTATTGAAAATTATTCAAATAAATTTGAACAATCATAGTACCACAATACCCTCCTGCCAAAGTAAACACATCAAGATCAAACACTCGGATTTAACAGACACAACACATGGCTATAAATAGCTAATATATTATAAATAGATGTTCAGAAAATATTCGAATGCCATCCTACACAGAAGATTTCTAACTAGTATGTATTTGCTTAAGCCAAAATATGGTAGATAAATGAAGAAAATATACCTTTAACTCAAAAGTAAAGTATGTCTACATAGATCAATAACTTTTATCAAACCTAATTACTACTTTATTATTTATAACTGAACCCTAATAAACTTTAGCGTTTATCAAGCTGAAGCGGACAAAGTATTTGGACTACTGTGTGGCTACACCCCAAAGGTGATATAATCAAAGCCAGAAACAAAATCAGAAGTCCCACGGTAAGAAACAAAAAGAAACAACTAACATGAATCTATCTATACGGACATTTACCAGGTAGGAGCTCGTTTGTATCATACGATGACAAAACTTACATTATTTACATTACCTAGCGACAAAATATAAAATTTGTTGTCTTGATGTGAAGACAGGTTTGGTTACAGCCTGCAACACTTCACCGGAAGGATGATGGCAGAGTAGTCCCCAAAACTCTGGGCTGACAGAAATTATATAACTACTGAAGTACTTTCGTAGTGAACAAATAATGTTAGAAACATAGAGATAAAATCCGTCAGGTAATTACTATATACAAATACTTAATATATACAATAGACGTAGTGTCAAATTCAACCGTTACACAATCCGATATTTTTACTCCCTACACTAATATTCGCGAACCTATATTGGAGACTGCTCAATCTCCCGGGATGCTTAGATCATTCAAAAGTAGTCCTAAGTATATTTGTAAGCCGAATAAACCGTGGTTTGATCTGTAAATATCTCAAGCGTGTTGTAAATAATGAACTAAAAATTTTTAATAGGACAAATTCTGAGGAGGACAGATGTAATTATTGAGGTCAAAAAAAAGGTACAAAATAGTAGTTTACCTAACAAGTGCGAAAAGTATCACTTTCCGCACTTGTTAGGTACACTATTTTTTCTACTAGCGTACGAAAAAAAAACCCAAAAGTTAACATAAAGAAACATTTATTATTAAATACATATCAACAAATTAATTATTATTAATATTAACATTGAACGTGCAATTTGTAGCATTCTGCAAATTAATTGCAGAGGCTAAAATGTTTTCCAATGAAGTCAGATTTCGGTTTTCCACTGCTTTGTCAGCACTAATTGTCGCAACCGTGGCGATGGGAACTATATTTTAAATATTCAGATGTCAGTATACTCCCCAAAAACTTAACAAATTTACTTTTTCGCACTAAGTGACTAGTGCGGAAAAGTGACTCTTTCAACACTAAAATGAGTGCGGAAAAGGGGACTTTTCCACACGCTAGCAGAAAAAATAAATTAACCATAAAAAAATCTCATTTGAAAAAACTGTTTTAAATAAAATAAGCAATATTAAAGATCACATTTTGGAAAACTATCAATTCATTAAAACCCTTTAACGAAAGCATAAATTTAAGTATAACGGAATGGGAACTATTTTATGACCCTATATCTAAGTCAAGAATCTGTGATCCAACATTATTTTTCGATGCCCGTTCTCCTATCTTAGATACAGAAGTTAGTCTTGTAGAATTGGATAATGCACTTATAGGATGTAAACCAGGAAAAGCTCCAGGTAGTGATATGATACCATTCGAATTTCTCATTAATTTGCCACAAAACTGGAAGCTCTACGTATGTAATTTATATTCTAAAATTGTAGATTCAGAAACGCTTCCAACCACTTGGGCAGCAAGTAACTTTACTATGCTGCACAAAAAAGGCCCTAAGGACAACCCTGAAAATTTCCGGGGTATTGCACTATAAAACTGTATGCCAAAATAATTCTCACTAATTTTTTTAGCACGAATAGAATCCATTGTAGAATCTAACACTCTAATACCCGAGTTCCAAGCTGGATTCAGAAATGGAAGGGGTTGCATTGACAATATTTTCTGTTTGAATGCAGTTATTCAAATTTACGGCTAAGTGGTAGAAATATGTATGCAGTATTTGTGGACTTTAATAGGGCGTTCGATGGTATCAATCATAATTTGTTGTGGTCAAAACTGTAAAGCCTTTGCTCAAGTTCAAAGTGTATAAGAATATTGAGAAATATTGAATTTACTGTTTGGACCCTTACTTTGTGGAATCTACTCATATTAATGTTATAAATGAAACTAACTGTTTCTAATTAATTCCACTATTTAATGAAAAAATTATTAAAATTATGAAAGGATATTGATAATTATTTCGATATTGACATATCATCGTCAGAATGACAGAAGTTACATTTTATGTGATACCTACTTGATGTTTAATATTTTGGCTAGACCAAATAGTAGGTGACCTATCTTGTGATTGACTTAATATATATGAATAGAAAAAAGAAGAAGATATGATTTTACAAATATTAAAGCTTAGGTATTATTAGCCATATGGGGATATCCTGGATATATTTTTCCCATTTAAGATCAGTATAACTGTGCAATGCTGCTGCTGATCTTTACAATTGTTACTTAAGAAGACAATTTATTAGTGGAGAGCTCCCTAGATTTATCTGTTCATTGACAACTTCATATTGTGGGTCTCTTAAGTGTCTTCTTATTTCTAGTTCTTCAAGGAAATCTAGTTCTTGTTTCTTATCACAAATATGCAGTACTTCTAGTTCTGTGTTAGGTGTTAATGAATGTTTTGTGTCAAGAAGGTGTTTTGCGTAATGTGATTTATCTGGCTGTTTTAATCTGTATGCTCGTGAGTGTTCATTGTATCTAATTTCAAAATTTCGAATTGTTTGACCAATATAGACAGCATTACATTCTGGACATTTAAGTTTATATATTCCAGACTTTTTTAATGGGGGTATTTTTGTTTTTACATTTAACAATTTTTTACTCACATTATTTTCTGCTTTAAAAGAAATTGCTGTATTTGTTGAACAAGATATTATCTTTGAAATATTATTAGAAATATTACCAGCATATGTGATGGTTTTGTAATTTTGTATTTCCCTAGTTTTTTCAGGAAATATTAATTGTAATGCCACTTTTTCCTCTTTTTTATCAATTAATTTATTTATTATATGTAATGGATAACCGTTGGATGTGGCTATTTGTTTAATTATATTAATTTCTCTATCAAAATTATATTTGTTCATAGGAACTGAAAATGCTCTATGTATCATTGAATTATATGCTGCTCATTTATGTGACATGGGATGATTGGAACTATATGGTATAGACACATCATTATGTGTTGGTTTTCTGTAAATTGAAAAATCAAGTATATTATTGACTCTTATTGAATTTTAATATCAAGAAAATTGATTGAGTTATTTTCTTCAACTTCTAATGTAAATTTAATTTTTGGATGTAAATTATTAATATGATTGAACAATATATCGAATTGACGTTCACTACCTACAAAACAAGCTAATATGTCATCTACATAGCTATACCAAAATAATATATTTTTTGAAATGTTACATTCAAAGATTTTTCTTTCTAAACTGTCCATAAAAATGTTTGCTAAAATTGGTGATATAGGGCTTCCCATTGGTAAACCTTCATTTTGAATATATACCTTATTATCAAAAGTAAAATAATTCTGATTAATACATACATCAAACAAATTAAGTATATCTGATATTATTCCTGGATTGATATTTTTATCCTCTAGTAATTTTTTAACAAGTGTTATGCACTCTTTTGGAGGAATTTTAGAGAACATATTGGTGACATCAAATGAAATAAGTTTAGAGTTATCTTGTAATTTGTATGTTTTTAATTTTTTGATTAGTTCTATTGAATTTTCAATTGAGTATTTAGATATACCTCCATAGCTATTAAGTATATTGTTTAGTTTTTTAGCTAACTTATTATTAGGAGTATTAACGTAAGAAACTACAGGTCTAATTGGTTTCGATACTTTATGTAATTTAACAGTTCCATATAATTGTGGAGACTGAGGATTTTTATTAATCATGTATTTTTTCTCATAATCATTGAAAACATAATTTGAACTGGTAGGTTTACAAAATTGCGTTAAAAGTGTCACTGTTTACTCGTTCACTATACGAGACCTATATGTGTCCTCGTTTTCTCGTCGAGTCCTTAAAAAAAGCGAAGAAATATACCGTTGCCGTAATCTTAGATACATTTGTCCAAGATCTAAGTTACAGTCTCCTTTTAGAATTACAGTTAGCTTCTATTAATAACTATATAAATCTATAGGTGGACAACGGTCGCCGCTACCACAAGATGTCTTCGGTTAAAACGGTCTATTATCTCATTAGTCTAGAAATCGGTACAATAAAAATGGAATTTTTAGTTTTCAAACAGTGTCTTAACTGGTTAGAGAAACTTCTGTCAATGGGCGGCTTCAGGCTTCCTAGAACCTGCTATAATAGGCTTCTCAAACTTGACTTCAACAACAACATTTGGTATAACTGAGCTACTCAAGTGAAACAATTTTTTATTAACATTGGTTCAATAGATTTATGGAATAACCTTTCGTTGGGTTCACTGAAACGCAATAAAAATAATCTACTATCAAGGTACAATGATTTCTTGAATAACCTGGACAAGGAAAAATTAGTGGAGTCTAGGTAAGCGGTTTTTAGAACACACTTGTACTTTTCTTAAAATCCCTCGCCATATTTTTTACAAAAAATACCTATATATATATATATATATCGCAAGATTATGTGCACAGTTGAGATTGTCTTCAAAAAATAACCTAATTTTCTTCCACACCGGTAATTACTACAATATTGACCAATGTACGATATGTAGTATCTGCAATATGCTAGAACTTGAAAATGTGGAACACATTTTTCTTAGATGCCCCTTATACAATGAAATTCGGCCACAGGAACTAAAAAATTCTACGTCTTTAAGAGATATTGTTAGCCTTACCAACTCTCGTCACCCAAAACATGTTAAACTGTTATCAACCTTCATTATTGGTCTTCTCTAAGAAAAATGAAATTATCATTCCTGAAAGAAAGATGGGCCCTCCTTGCACTGAAAAGTATAAACTAATATGTTATTTAAACATAAGAGAATGTGAGCGTCAGCAAGTTTTTTCGGCGTACTGGAAACTTGGATGTCTTCAGAGGCAATGGGAATTAATTTCGTCAAATATTCTATCAATTGAACCCAAATATTCTTATAGATCTGCCAATAGTAATAGGGCAAAAAATAATGCATTTTATTTTACAGTTGAAGAAAGAAGAATTCGTATATGTAAACCTTTTTTAGGGCTACTTTAGGAATAAGTGACCGTCCAATTAGAACCGTTATAAACACACGCAAAAATTCCGCTGGAGGAATAGTTCATTTAGATTTGAGAGGGTAACCACGGCAACCATACAAAAATTGACGATTCAATCAAAAATGACATTCGAAAGCACATTGAATCAGTTCCTAGAGTTGAAACCCATTACCCAGGTAGCAGGGTGACGTTAGAATGACGTCAATAACTGGTGATTTCTCGTCCAAACACGTCATTCGACGA
Organism: Lochmaea crataegi; assembly: GCA_947563755.1. Taxonomy (NCBI): domain Eukaryota; kingdom Metazoa; phylum Arthropoda; class Insecta; order Coleoptera; family Chrysomelidae; genus Lochmaea; species Lochmaea crataegi. The sequence goes on from OX387429.1 coordinate 45,657,965, forward strand.
GAATTCGACGTTAAAAACACGTTACCCAAAAGACATCTAATTGTCGTTATAAAGTGACGTCTAAATATCGTGTTTTTCAGGTAGCTCTGTTGTTTAAATTTTATTGGTAATCAAAAATAACCAATGGGTTGATATAATTTAATTTAGGTAATAAAAGTCTCAAATGGTGACAATAAAAAAGTAAGTAGAAATACAGTGTAAAGTAATAGAATTTATCTTCAAGTTGGGTACACGACTCAATATTTTACTTGGAATAATATATAATTTACAAGATCATTAAATGCAGCAAAACAGTTGTTAATAAAGATAATATTTAAAATTCCTGGGAGCGGCCTTTCTATTGGCACTCATTTCAGTACCGGTAAACCAATCGCTACAGGAGCCAACCCATGCGCGCGCAGTCCATGTTCATTTCTGCCCCTGCCCCTGACGAGTGGTGTGCCGTGCGAGTGACGACCATCTTTTATCTATGGTGACGACTACCTTTTCGCGCTTTCTGTTCGGCTTCGGTATATCTGTTTTAGGTATTAAGTTATTAAGTATACTCATTGTAAGTACAGTTTATTTTTTCTGTTTTTAATTGTGTTTCCTTTGCTTATGTGGTAAATAAAACAGTAGACTTCCATTATTTGTAGTTGCATGCCTCTCCTGGTAAAACAATTCCACTTGGTTTACACCGTTGAAACAAGAGGTTTTTTGGCCCCCCTATAAGACCACTGGAGCTTTTGTGAAGGCACTCACAACCCCGGAAGAACCTGATGAACGTTTATGGATGGTTTCTGCAGTAAAGCGCTCCTTTTTCGAATGTGGTGTGTTTATTTTGTTTCTATAATTGAAAAGCATTTCATACAACTCTTACCAGAGTGCAATCTTTATGACAGGACCTTTATTTTCTGGTTGAATATGGACATTAATTACTTAGAAAAGTATTTTGGATAGCAAAGTTAAAGTAAAATTGGTAACCTCAACCATTGTCCACCAGTACATGCACTTATGTATCTTGCATGCAAGGCAATCCACAAAAGCTTATAGTATAGATTTCCATAACTAAATAGTTTGTTATTGCATACTAGTTGTATATTTATTTGGATCGTAAATGTAATAATCTATCTGTTTCCTTTAATACCAGATGATATTGAAAAAGCACAAAAGAAATTAAAAAAGTGTGAAGAGACTTCAGACATTTTAACGTCAGAGGCGTCTGACTTAGAAAGTAGGCCAAAACGTAAGACAACACTGAAAAGATATAATCGCTTGAGTTCACCAGAAGTTTCCAGTGATGATGAATTGAAAAGTACCAGCTTCAAGAGACCCCCTACTCTCCCGAAAATAAATTTTGGTATGTATTTACTTGATATTACTTATAATTATCACTTGTTTATTTTAAATGTTTCTCCAATTTTTTTTTGTAATTTTCAATATTCTTATTGAAACGTCTTTGCAATGAAAATCTAACAATATTGATTGTCTTTTTGGTGAAATATCAGAATTATTATTAATTCGAACTTTTTCACAGGCAAGCCATGCTCTCAGCCAATAAACACAGAAAATTTATCGAGTGACCCTTCAACCTCAACTTCATCAAACATAACTTCAAGTTGCCATATACCAGCAGCAAGTATCAGACGAAACTTTCTACCTCAGGTGCAGGTATCTTACGAAAACAGTAATATTGGTATGTTTTTAAATAACTATAAAACAGATATTTTTGTTGTGACAAGTTTGACACTTAATTTAGTGATTGTGTTCCGAAAAAATTTGCAAACTAATTAAAAATATTTTGAAACAGGGGCCCCAATGCAACATATTGATGCACAATCTCGTGAAGGACAACCAACAGAACCTATTGATGGTCTTCAAAAAATGTTTCAGGAAATACGGAAATTACGAGAAGAAATAAAAGAGGTGAAGGGATTGCTGAAGAATTCCAGAGCTGTAGGTGTCACCACATTGCCAGAAATCCCTATTCAGTTACCTGTAAACAATGTTGTCAACTTTCTCATTTTAGAAGAATATTTATCAGAGGACGAAAATTTCAATAATCTGGTATGTGTATAAGTATTTTTAACTAGGTTAGCATTACCTGGGAAACAATTTTGCATTATTTTATAGTACAGGGGGATAATCAATGGCTCACTAATATTTTAGGATAAATTAAATTGGTTTTGTTAAACTATTAATATACATACATCCAAGAAGAATCTATGTTTCTGGTTATATAATGTACCTATCAATCTAGGAAGTGTTATAAAAGGTATAAGTTGATTAATAAAGGTTTTTTCAATATATCCATGTTTTCTTTTATTTTGATATTGCCATATTTGGTATTTTCCCCAAATTTTTCATTGATCATTCAAAATATAATTGCAAAATTAAAAAAATATGGGGCGTTTAAAGTGATATCATAATGGAGAGTATATTTCATTACAAATCCAGAAAATAGGCTTTTCCCGTGTGCGCGCGACGGGTTCCCGTGTGAGGCGTAGCACGAGAAAACCATTTATGGATGTGTAATGAACCATACTTTTCATTATACCTTTCTGAGCACAAAAAAAATTACACGACATTAGAAGACGTCAATTACACGACATTAGAAGACGTCAATTACACGACATTATAAGAAGTCAATTACATGACATCATAAGACGTCATTGAACCGAGACATTAGGAGGTTTTTTTCTCGTCATATTCACGTCATCAGACTCGTCAGGCTGGTCACTTTGTAACCAGATTTTCACGTCATCTTCACGAGTCTCTGCTACCTGGGTACTGTAGAGTAGACACTACGAATGAGTACATCAATGGCGGAAAAAGTGTATCAGAATCACACAGGGACTATGTTACAGACTGCAAAGCAAGACAAGAACCCTACGGGAACTACATTTGGTATCATCGAATTTTTACCTCTGAATATAATATTGGTTTCTTTCAGCCAAGAAAGACCAATGTGAGGATTGCACGGCATATTTTAATGCTTCTGAAGGGGACAAAGTAACATTAACGCCCAGATATGACTCTCATCACGAAGAAGAAAAAACTGGCACAAGAGGAAAAGGAGAGAGATAAAACCAATACTGACAAGACTTGCGTAGTTGTTGTATATCACTTACAAGGGACTTTGCCTTGTCCATGGGGAGAAGTGTCAACCTTTTACTACGTATCAAAAAGTAATACTAATGTTTTTACTATTTATGACTTAAAAAGTAATGCTGCTCAATGTTTTGTCTGGCACGAAGGTCAAGGTAATCGAGGCATAAATGAAATTGGTTCTTGTGTTTACGAGTACGTTGAAAGCCTTCAAGAAAACGCTAGCAGCAATAATAAATTTTATGTCGTATTTTTAAGCGATAACTGTTGTAGGAAACAAAAGAACCACTTTATGATTGCCATGTACCTATATGCCATTTCAAATTTAAATTTTCTAAATTCGATCACTCACAAATTCTTAATAAAGGGGTACACCCAAAACGAGGGCGATAATGCCCATTCCATTATCGATAGACGTATAAAAAGTGTCTTAAATCGGGCCCTATTTACACATCACACCAATATGTTAATTTAACCCGGGGTCAGTGTGGTGGGGTGAAAATCGCCAGAGGAATTCTTTTGTGCGTTAAAAATACCACCTAAACTTATATGCGAGCATCCCCACTCCTTCTACCTTCCTGACACGTTAACACCTGTGCTTAGCACAGACGACCTCAGTATGCTGGTTCAACTAGTCGGACCAGCATCGACGTTTTTGCCGCCTGTGGTGATTTTACCCCAGCACACTGCTCACGTTATAGAAACAACTTAATTTGGGTGATAAATACCCCACCACACAGGGGCGCGCCGCTCATGTGTGCGAAGTGTGCGGCGCACAAAGGCGCCAAGACAATAGGGGCGCCGCCACCGAAATTATTTTTTCCGCCTACCTCTATCCAAAGTATACATTTCCTGGCCTCATTGTAGGGAGCCAAGTCGTACTTTTCCTCACTTTTTACAGTTTATTTATAGAACACCCTGTATTTTGCAAAATGGTAGAAATCAGTAAATTATTATTTTGATTTAACGTTTTTTACATTGATAATTTGACTTCAATTCATTGATTCATCCGGTTTTCGAATTCAGGACAGAAATATTATAGCATGCTATGGTCGATTGACAGATAACAGTTTCAAAGTGTGTTACGCTTTTGTTTATCTACAAAATATAAAATAATATTTAACAAGAGTGATTCAAGCAAATTTGAAGATATAAATAATACACCACCGGATATTTTGAAACAAGTTAATGTAACAGTACAATCTCTATTACCCCAAAAATCTAAAGAAAAATACGAAAAACAGTATTTACATTTTAAGTAATGGGCCGAAGAAAAGCATAATTGTACTTAGTCAGAAAATGTTATTTTGGGGTATTTTTCGCTATTAGCAAATACATTAAAAGCTTCTAAATTGTGGTCCAAGTATTCGATGCTACGTACCATGCTTCAAATAAAAGAAAATGTGGATATTGAAACGGTCTGCGTACGGTCCTGCTTTTAGTTTGTAGTTGTGGTGAAAAGTCTTGGAGTCTAAATAATTATGACCATTCGATTGTGGTAGAGGTCATACTGGGATGGGTAACAGGTTATTTGTTTTGTTGTATAGTGATGTAGGGTGTTATCACCGTTAATTTTATGTGGAAGGAGTTAAGCGTTTGTTTTAGCAGTATGTCATTGATATATGCTTTGTGGGATGGGGGATATCAGTTCGGAAGAAGGTGTGGCAGAAAAGTTATATAAGTAGAACTTAGTATGCTACTTAACTATTACTTTGGACCTAGATATGGGTTAGGTAACGGCTTTGGAAGAACGGTATTCCATGGTTTTGGTTTGTAACTCCACATAAATACAACACCATAAACTTAACTCATTGCTTTGGCTCGGTAACTGTTTCAATCATATGAAACATTTGCAGGTACCATTTGTTTTAGTGCAATATATTATTATACGTCGAGTTTTCACTCACCTTAGTACGAAAATAACTTCTAATAGAGAGCCGTGTACATTTATTGATAAAGTATTCCTTATATCTAATTATTATTGTAAGGTGATAACGTTTTAATTCCTTTGAAATCAAAATTTAATATTTGCATTGTTTATTTTCGGAACTGTCAGCATTTAGGTGACATAATGTCAACTTCGGAGAGTGATGTTTGTCAACGACAATCACGGGTGGAATATAACTGTTCCTACACACTTACGCACACCTACTTTCTATTTAGACGATGACTTAAATAGCGTAAAGTACACTTGTCGGAAGGAACCTGTCTGGTGTCTTTTAGACTTTGGTATGGTAGATCGTATTTCTTCATGTACCCACGATAGCCCTCCTGAGAGTGCATGGGGTAAAATCTTTCGTAAATCCTACACAGAACTTCACGACCTTGCTATTTCAGGTGTAACGAACGTCGTTAAATGTTTATTGTTCTATGGTTTCGCGTCAAACTGTGGATTGTTGACTAATTTGTGAAGTCACCGGACTTCGACATTAGGGATGATTATTACTTTTATTGAGGGGGATGCCTTTCGGTTTCATTAGGATTTTGTAATCTCGGGTTATATGGGTAATCTTGTACAGTGTGGTATGAATAATGTTGGTATATTTTAGTCACGTGGTGGCTGTAGGCCTTGTGGGGTAAAGGATCAAATGATTGACATTTGATGGGTTGTTGGCTTCCGGCGGGAAGGAAGTGGAGCGTCACTTTCCGATGAAGTCAAGTTGAAGGTAGATGGCGAGATAACAAATCTTAAAAATGTATGGTATGTGTTGACCATCCGATGTTTCGGGCTTTTATTTTTATTTTGTCGATTTGGTGGAGTGTTGGAGAAGAGTGAATTTTTTGGATCAGGGAATTACTGGAATTTTGTGGTGAACCACACTCTACCCACGCTGTGGATTTGAACCTTTTTTATGGGAATTTATGGATTGTAATATTTTTGGGATTTAATGGATTTTAACCTCTTTGGGAATTTATGGATTTAAACTATAGGAAGGAGATAGTTACGTTGAAAAAACCTCCGAACCTGTATTAGTCAGGACTTTGATTTTTGTCGAAACCCTTCGCGCAAGAAGGTATGTATTTTTTCTTGTTGTTGTACCATTGACCGGTATGACATCGAGTATCCTTCAGATACATTTTTGTTGTATAATTTTGCAGTCTGAAAGGGCAAATTATTTGTGTAATTTATAGCCAAGGTGGTTGTAGCCTTTAACCTATTTTTTTTATGTCACGTTGTCCAGCTTATTTCACTGAAACTATTTCAAAATCATTGTTTATACTTGTTTAATTGGTAGATTTCATAGTAGTACTAGAATTCATGAAGTATCGATGTAGTTTGCTCTTATACATACAATATCATGGATTTGATAGTTGCTATGTCATAAAATGTAAGTACCTAGATATTGTTTTGGAATTGATGAAAATATATAGTTATAAAATAAGCATTTGTCGGGAAATTTTCTTTAATATCACTCGAGTTGTATACGTTTAGTTGAGATTCAGTAGATATAATTGCTATCATCGCTATATAGAAATTTAAATCCATTTGGTACAAGATAGTTTGTTTGAGATCCAAGTTTGATTATTTAATGATAGTAATGTTTTATTTTCATCTAAATATTTTATTAGTTGCAAGTGGTTGGCTACACCACACATTTCTATTTGTTTTGTCTTTGTTGTACGAAATGAATGGGGGGTAGAAAACTTACCTAGTGAACTAGTCACTTGGTTATGTTAGGGTTTTCACTTTCTTTTTAACACAATTTGTGTTTATATGGGGATGACACTAAGTATGTGATAGTTGGTAATTTAGTGTGGTCTCTATTTTAAGGGTTCGAGTACTGGGCCAAGAAGTAGAACAAGTATTGGTCTAGTTGTTTCGAGTACTGGGCCAAGGATTACTTCAAGTACTGGTTTGGTTGTTTCGAGTAGTCGCTCGGAAAGTAGACCAAGAATGGGGTACATGTTTTAGAAGAGTCGGACACGGGAAGGAACAGGAAACAGGATCTACAGTTTTGTTGAGGTCATACCGTATTGTACAGGGTGAACCCAGAAGTTTCTTTCATTATTTTAATTATTATGTACATTTAAATTGAATTGTTCAGCATATGTCACGGGGTAATATGAGGGTAATACACTTTTGCCTTAATCGGTAAGTCGCCTTGGTACCAAGCCGTCAAACGATTAACGGCCATTAGTTTCATGGGTATACTATGATTATATTTTTGTTTTGTTTAGGTTTGTAAGCACACATACACATGAGTTTTGGATTTGTTATAGTCCATTTAATATTTTACTTTACTTATGATTAATGTAAAGGAGTCATATAATTTTTGATTTGGCAGGGCATAGCCAACCTTTGAGGTTTTTTTTTAAATTGTAAGTTAATTACAATTATTTCGGAATCGGCTCAGGCCATTCATTCATTAACTTTTGTCTTGTATAATCTATATATTGTAAGTTATTTACAATTATTTCGGAATCGGCTCAGGCCATTCATTCATTAACTTTTGCCTTGTATAATATATATATTGTAAGTTATTTACAATTATTTCGGAATCGGCTCAGGCCATTCATTCATTAACTTTTGCCTTGTATAATCTATATATTGTAAGTTATTTACAATTATTTCGGAATCGGCTCGGGCCATTCATACATTAACTTTTGTCTTGGATAATATATATTGTAAGCTATTTACAATTCTGTTGGGATCGGCTCAGGCCATTCAATCAGGAACTTTTGACTTTTATATATATCGTAAGTTATTCACAATTCTTTTGGGATTGGTTCAGACCATTCATTACTTTACTTTTGCCCTACATATTGTAAGTTATCTACAATTATTTTGGAATCGGCTCAGGCCATTCGTTAATTAACTTTTGTTCTTTCTAGTGTAATTCATTTACATATATTTTGGAACTGGCATAGTCCGTTCAATACTTAATTTTTGAGCATACATATTGTAATTCATTTACATATACTTTGGAACTGGCATAGTCCGTTCAATACTTAATTTTTGAGCATACACATATTGTAATTCATTTACATACACTGTGTCCGTAAAGTATGGAACAAATTCATTTTTAGCTAAACAGACCATTTTAAGAAATAATCCTGAAACACGTCGATTTTTGATTTTAATTTACCGTATTATAAAATAATAATCTTATATACAGGGTGAATTACTTTCGAGTTGTCTCAATTTTCGGATTACTCTAGCTGAGCTGATTCCAAAAATGTATCACATGTTGATTCCAATTGGTACAGGGTGGACAAAAATACAATAGTTTTGTGTGTGCTCATAAAGTAACGCGTAACATTCTTTATTAGTTAAATTATCAATATTATCAAAAATACTTACTGTCTAGCGGCAATTGGTTTAAATGTAACACCCTGTAGTTTGTTACATTTTTAGATTAATAAAAATGAGCTGTTTCCAAACATGTTTGGTACTTGTGGTCTAGCAGACAGAATATGAAAGAAATTATTTCTTATCAATTTAAAAAAAACATAGTCGTCTAATTTTTTGTGAAATGTCATTATTTGTTTAGTAATTTATTGATGTTCAGTGACAGTTAAGTACTACAATATTTTTGGTATTCGTGAATGTTTCAATTATTGCTTAGATTTAATTAGAAGTAGAAATGGAGTTAAGTGTAAAACAAAAAATTGAAATACTTATGATGATTGGGTATGGAGACAGATCGCGAACTCAGATGGAAGTGTGCAATTTGTTTAATGGTAAATATCCAGAAAGACCTATAACGCGTTCAACAGTCAGTAAGATTGGAAAGAAATTTCGAGAAACTGGTACGGTTGAAAATGTACGCAAATCAGGTCGTCCCTCTGCAAATGCTGATACAGCATTAGAAGTTTTACTTAGTTTTGAAGAAGATGCACACACTTCTGTGCGTAAAGTTAGTCGCGATATCGGTGTTAGCAAAACAACGGTACACAAACTATTAAAGCTTGAAAAATGGCATCCTTATAAAATCAAACTTGTGCAGGTATTAAACGAAGATGATCCTGATAGAAGAATCCAATTTTGAGAAAAAATGATGGATAAATGTCACCGAGACCCTCTCTTGATACAAAACATTATTTTTTCTGATGAGGCCACTTTCACGTTAAATGGCGAGGTTAACCGTCAGAATTGTAGATACTGGGCAAAAGAAAACCTCCAATGGATGCGTTAGCATCATAGACAATACCCGCAAAAGGTAAATGTATGGGCTGGAGTTGTAAGAAATCGAATCATCGGACCCTACTTTATCGAAGGTAATTTAAACGGGGCAACGTACCTTGAGTTTTTAAGGGGGTATTCGTACCTACTTTACGTAATTTGTTTCCCAGCAGACGTAATCCTGGAGGTTTTGATGAAAGTTTATGGTTTCAACACCTCCACATTATGCTGTAGATGTTAGAAGGTACCTAGATGAAATTTTTCCGAACAGGTGGATTGGTAGACGTGGACCTATTGAATGGCCAGCGAGGTCACCAGATTTCAATCCTTTGGATTATTTTATGTGGGGCCATCTGAAGAATGTTGTGTATCAAACGAAACCAGCAAATATTCAAGAATTAAAAGAGAGAATTTGGACAGCAATAAACAATATTTCTCAAGACACAATAAACAAGGTTCAACAAGAATTTGTACACCGTTTGGGTTACTGTCAAATACAGCAAGGGTTGCAGTTCGAACATTTATAAAGTCATGTATTTCATAAGTATTTTTGATAATATTGTTAATTTAACTAATAAAAAATGTTACGCGTTACTTTATGAGCACACACAAAACTATTGTATTTTTGTTCACCCTGTACCAATTGGAATCAACATGTGATACATTTTTGGAATCAGCTCAGCTAGAGTAATCCGAAAATTGAAACAAAATGGGGGTGTTCCATTTAAAAAAAATTACGGTGACGTCATTACTCGAAAGTAATTCACCCTGTATATTAGATTATTATTTTAAAATACGGTAAATTAAAATCAAAAATCGACGTGTTTCAGGATTATTTCTTAAAATGGTCTGTTTAGCTAAAAATGAATTTGTTCCATACTTTACGGACACAGTGTATACTTTGGAACTGGCATAGTCCGTTCAATACTTAATTTTTGAGCATACATATTGTAATTAATTTACATATACTTTGGAACTGGCATAGTCCGTCCAATATTTAATTTTTGGTCATACAGATAGTATATTTAGTATTACCTATGGTTATTGTTAGCTACTAGTATAACTATATGCCTATAATCATTAGATTTAACTTACGCAATTTATACATTTTTTTTTCCTTTGGCTTTGCCAAGGTTGTCATTTTGATTCGGTTACTTACTTACTTATGTTGAATAGAGACCTAGCTGGCGCCCATATTTTTCAGAATCCGGAATTGTGTAATTTGACTCACACCCACTCATTGTCTGAGTTAGTTGAAGGCCTGAAAGGTTGTCACCGGAACAACCGGACTTACCTGTAACCCATAGGTGGTTTTGTTTAGTAACCAATTTGGGCGGTTACAGTTTTTGGCGCCCAACGTGGGGCCTTGTTATTGAAAATTGGCCTTGTTATTGAAAATTGGCCTTGTTATTGAAAATTGGCGTTGTTATTGAAAATAGGCATTGTTTATTAAAATAGGCATTGCTATTGAAAATAGGTGTTTTAATTTATAACTTTCGTAATGTTAATTGAATACTGCGATGCAAAAAACATAGGTAGTATTATACTCTGGAGATTATATGTATATGTGTGTGCTTACAAACAGGTTATTGTATTGAAAACTTAGTATTAAGATAAAACTGATCTGATTGATTTTGACCAATTTTTTTTGTATTATTTATGGTTTGACATATTTGATACATACATAGCGTACTACTTAAATAGTAATATATTGCAATATCGACATTTGGTAAAGCGCGTTACGGTAAATTTTAAGGCTATTTTATAGAGGAAATATTTAGGTGGTTCAATATTTGTGTAGGTGTATTTCAATATGGCTCGGAAAATGACTGTAAACCGACTTGACAAAGACGAACTTGAATGGGAACTGAAATTAAGAGGTGTTAAGGTTGGGTCTGTTGATGAGATGCGAACCAGTCTAGCGATGGCTATTCGTTTGGAAAAAAGTGGGGAGAGTTTTCGATATCCTAAATATCCGTTTTCGTTTGAGGAAGATAGGTTAGCGTTGGTGGAAAAGTGTTCACAAATCGAGGTTCTATTAGGTACTTATGTAGGAGTGGCGAATGTAGGGGAAACTCAGAAGTTACAGGCTAAGCTTTCACACGCTATGAACAGGGTAGATCAGATGCTGACTGAAGGAGTTGAGGCTCACGAGGCTACGAAGTCTGAATTGTTAACTAGGTTATTAGGATTGTTCGATAGATTTCATGTATTGTCTTCCGTAGTTGCTTCAACAAGCGTTCGTGTTCCTGCTGCTTTGAGTATTGTCACCGCTAATCAATTTCAAGCTGGGGTTCAGAATTGTCCCGCATCGTCTCCGGAAGTGAATGCTTCTTCAAGTAACGTAACGCGTGCGTCTTCTGTTAAGACAGTACCACCTCATAAATGGGGATTAGAAAAATTTTCAGGAACATCAAAGTCATTGTCAGTATCGGCTTTCTTCGAACGAGTTGAAGAGTTGAGGTTTGCTCGAAACGTTCCCACCGATATGTTACTAGATTGTGGCGTAGATTTATTTTCGGATAAGGCCTACCAGTTTTACAAGGATGTACGGCTAAGAGTCAGTTCGTGGGAGGAGTTGTGTGAAGAATTTAAGGCAGAGTATTTGTCGGCCAATCATACGGACGTACTTTTTGATGAGCTGAGACGTAGGACACAAGGAGCTTCGGAATCTATTGGGGTTTATATGGCGGTAATGTCTAGTTATTTTAGTAGGTTAGGTTGTTATGTTCCAGAGGAAGCAAAGCTGTCCATTATAATGAAGAATTTACATCCGTTTTATCAGGATAGGTTAAGAGATCCATTACCAAGTACCATGGAGCAATTGCGTAAGGCTTGTCGTAGAATGGAAGATAGACGTGATGTCATAAATGCTTACGTAAAACCTGGGGTTAAGCGAGGTAGTGTATTGGAGAGAGATTTAGCTTTTGTAGAGACGGGGACTGCTCAACCATCAAGTCACCTTGAGGTAGTTAATACTTCTTCTGATACTAGTAGGAACAACATAGTATGTTTTAGATGTAAAAAACCAGGGCACCGTGCTGTTGGATGTACTCTCCCAAAATTGATACACAGCTACAAATGTAAGAATGATGGGTTCACAGTCAAGACGTGTCCAGCATGTAATCCGGGAAACGAGGCGCCGCGCTCTTAACTGGTCGAGGGGGAGTCGCGGAAGGATGTTCGACCAAGGTTCAACACGCACTAGATTTCATTCTTGATCACGCTGTAGATGACGAGAGACCGTACTTAAAAGTGAAAATTTTGGGGTTAGAATTATTAGGTTTGTTGGATTCGGGTGCTTCTAAAACCATTGTAGGTAGGAAGCATTTACAGAGGCTAGGATTTGTAGCTGATTCTTCTAAGAGAACTTCTTGTCGTGTTGCCAATGGTCAAATGTGTGAGAGTATAGGAGAGTGTTCAATTCCTTTTTCCCTTAGAGACCAATTACGGACTATTCCAGTATTAGTAGTACCAGAGGTTCCACATACGTTAATTTTAGGAGCGGACTTTTGGAGAATTATGGGAATAGTGCCCGATCTAAGGCACAATGAGTGGTATTTTTCTGACATTCCTGTTACTATATCCGCTGTTGACCATCTGAGGGGTGATAAGTCTTTGAGTAAACTTCAAAAATTGCGACTAGAAGCTGTTGTCGAGAGGAATAAGACTCTCATGGGGAATAAGTTTGGTTGTACTAATGTTGCTGAACATCGAATTATCTGTCATTCGGCTCCCATCAAACAAAGGTATTATCCTGTTTCACCAGTCATGCAGAACCATATTAATCGGGAACTTGATGAGATGCTAGAATTAGGGTTTGTACAGAAGTCAAATAGCCCGTGGAGTTCGCCTATCTTGTTGGTCAAGAAGAAAGATGGATCATACCGATTTTGTGTAGACTATCGCAAACTTAATTCCGTAACAGAACGAGACAGTTATCCTCTACCTTACATTTCACATACGTTGGACAAACTACGCAATGCACATTATTTGTCTACCTTAGATATTAAGTCGGCTTATTGGCAGGTTGGTGTTGAAGAATTTTCAAGGAAATTTACCGCTTTTACTGTACCAGGGCGTGGATTGTTCGAATTTGTTAGGATGCCTTTTGGTTTACACAATGCACCAGCTACATGGCAACGTCTCATTGATCAAGTTTTAGGTCCTGAGTTGGAACCGAATGTTCTTACTTATTTGGATGATATTGTTATTGTTAGTAAAACTTTTGAAGAACATGTGTCTATTTTGGAGGAAGTTTTTAGAAGACTTCGGGATGCTGGTTTAACTGTTAGTTGGGAAAAATGTAGTTTTTGTAGCCCTCAGATTAAGTATTTAGGGTTTGTTGTGGACGATAATGGCCTTCATGTTGATCCAGATAAAGTTAAAGCGATGTTAATGTTACCTACTCCTAAATGTGTGAAAGATGTTAGAGGTCTTATTGGGACTTTTTCGTGGTACCGACGTTTTATACCTGATTTTTCGACTTTGATATCTCTTATTACGGCATTGTTGCGTAAAGGGAGGAAATTTGATTGGACACTGAGTTGTGAACGTTCATTTCAGGAGATAAAGGAATTGCTAGTAAAAGCTCCTGTATTGGGTTGCCCAGATTACGAGTTACCGTTTGTAGTACAATGTGATGCTTCAGGATTTGGATTGGGTGCAGTACTGGTACAACCACATGCAGATGGGGATAGGGTGATTAGCTATTTGAGTACAAGTCTGAGTAGACAAGAGCGAAATTATTCGACGACTGAAAGGGAATGTTTGGCAGTGTTATGGGCCGTAGAGAAATTGAGACCTTACATAGAAGGAGTACCTTTTACCGTGGTGACGGATCATTACTCGTTGGTTTGGCTTCAAAATTTGAAAGATCCTTCTGGTCGACTGGCTCGTTGGAGTGTTCGTCTCCAACAGTATGATTTTAAGATAATTCACCGTAAGGGAAAAGATCACGTTGTACCAGACACTTTGTCTAGGTTTCAATCATATGAAACATTTGCAGGTACCATTTGTTTTAGTGCAATATATTATTATACGTCGGGTTTTCACTCACCTTAGTACGAAAATAACTTCTAATAGAGAGCCGTGTACATTTATTGATAAAGTATTCCTTATATCTAATTATTATTGTAAGGTGATAACGTTTTAATTCCTTTGAAATTAAAATTTAATATTTGCATTGTTTATTTTCGGAACTGTCAGCATTTAGGTGACATAATGTCAACTTCGGAGAGTGATGTTTGTCAACGACAATCACGGGTGGAATATAACTGTTCCTACACACTTACGCACACCTACTTTCTATTTAGACGATGACTTAAATAGCGTAAAGTACACTTGTCGGAAGGAACCTGTCTGGTGTCTTTTAGACTTTGGTATGGTAGATCGTATTTCTTCATGTACCCACTATAGCCCTCCTGAGAGTGCATGGGGTAAAATCTTTCGTAAATCCTACACAGAACTTCACGACCTTGCTATTTCAGGTGTAATGAACGTCGTTAAATGTTTATTGTTCTATGGTTTCGCGTCAAACTGTGGATTGTTGACTAATTTGTGAAGTCACCGGATTTCGACATTAGGGATGATTATTACTTTTATTGAGGGGGATGCTTTTCGGTTTCATTAGGATTTTCTAATCTCGGGTAATTTGGGTAATCTTGTACAGTGTGGTATAAATAATGTTGGTATATTTCAGTCACGTGGTGGCTGTAGGCCTTGTGGGGTAAAGGATCAAATGATTGACATTTGATGGATTGTTGGCTTCCGGCGGGAAGGAAGTGGAGCGTCACTTTCCGATGAAGTCAAGTTGAAGGTAGATGGCGAGATAACAAATCTTAAAAATTTATGGTATGTGTTGACCATCCGATGTTTCGGGCTTTTATTTTTATTTTGTCGATTTGGTGGAGTGTTGGAGAAGAGTGAATTTTTTGGATCAGGGAATTACTGGAATTTTGTGGTGAACCACACTCTTTGAACCTTTTTTATGGGAATTTATGGATTGTAATATTTTTGGGATTTAATGGATTTTAACCTCTTTGGGAATTTATGGATTTAAACTATAGGAAGGAGATAGTTACGTTGGAAAAACCTCCGAACCTGTATTAGTCAGGACTTTGATTTTTGTCGAAACCCTTCGCGCAAGAAGTTATGTATTTTTTCTTGTTGTTGTACCATTGACCGTTATGACATCGAGTATCCTTCAGATACATTTTTGTTGTATAATTTTGCAGTCTGAAAGGGCAAATTATTTGTGTAATTTATAGCCAAGGTGGTTGTAGCCTTTAACCTATTTTTTTTTATGTCACGTTGTCAAGCTTATTTCACTGAAACTATTTCAAAATCATTGTTTATACTTGTTTAATTGGTAGATTTCATAGTAGTACTAGAATTCATGAAGTATCGATGTAGTTTGCTCTTATACATACAATATCATGGATTTGATAGTTGCTATGTCATAAAATGTAAGTACCTAGATATTGTTTTGGAATTGATGAAATTATATAGTTATAAAATAAGCATTTGTCGGGAAATTTTCTTTAATATCACTCGAGTTGTATACTTTTAGTTGAGATTCAGTAGATATAATTGCTATCATCGCTATATAGAAATTTAAATCCGTTTGGTACAAGATAGTTTGTTTGAGATCCAAGTTTGATTATTTAATGATAGTAATGTTTTATTTTCATCTAAATATTTTATTAGTTGCAAGTGGTTGGCTACACCACACATTTCTATTTGTTTTGTCATTGTTGTACGAAATGAATGGGGGGTAGAAAACTTACCTAGTGAACTAGTCACTTGGTTATGTTAGGGTTTTCACTCTCTTTTTAACACAATTTGTGTTTATATGGGGATGACACTAAGTATGTGATAGTTGGTAATTTAGTGTGGTCTCTATTTTAAGGGTTCGAGTACTGGGCCAAGAAGTAGAACAAGTATTGGTCTAGTTGTTTCGAGTACTGGGCCAAGGATTACTTCAAGTACTGGTTTGGTTGTTTCGAGTAGTCGCTCGGAAAGTAGACCAAGAATGGGGTACATGTTTTAGAAGAGTCGGACACGGGAAGGAACAGGAAACAGGATCTACAGTTTTGTTGAGGTCATACCGTATTGTACAGGGTGAACCCAGAAGTTTCTTTCATTATTTTAATTATTATGTACATTTAAATTGAATTGTTCAGCATATGTCACGGGGTAATATGAGGGTAATACACTTTTGCCTTAATCGGTAAGTCGCCTTGGTACCAAGCCGTCAAACGATTAACGGCCATTAGTTTCACAGGTATACTATGATTATATTTTTGTTTTGTTTGGGTTTGTAAGCACACATACACATGAGTTTTGGATTTGTTATAGTCCATTTAATATTTTACTTTACTTATGATTAATGTAAAGGAGTCATATAATTTTTGATTTGGCAGGGCATAGCCAACCTTTGAGGTTTTTTTTTTAAATTGTAAGTTAATTACAATTATTTCGGAATCGGCTCAGGCCATTCATTCATTAACTTTTGTCTTGTATAATCTATATATTGTAAGTTATTTACAATTATTTCGGAATCGGCTCAGGCCATTCATTCATTAACTTTTGCCTTGTATAATATATATATTGTAAGTTATTTACAATTATTTCGGAATCGGCTCAGGCCATTCATTCATTAACTTTTGCCTTGTATAATCTATATATTGTAAGTTATTTACAATTATTTCGGAATCGGCTCGGGCCATTCATACATTAACTTTTGTCTTGGATAATATATATTGTAAGCTATTTACAATTCTGTTGGGATCGGCTCAGGCCATTCAATCAGGAACTTTTGACTTTTATATATATCGTAAGTTATTTACAATTCTTTTGGGATTGGTTCAGACCATTCATTACTTTACTTTTGCCCTACATATTGTAAGTTATCTACAATTATTTTGGAATCGGCTCAGGCCATTCGTTAATTAACTTTTGTTCTTTCTAGTGTAATTCATTTACATATATTTTGGAACTGGCATAGTCCGTTCAATACTTAATTTTTGAGCATACATATTGTAATTCATTTACATATACTTTGGAACTGGCATAGTCCGTTCAATACTTAATTTTTGAGCATACATATTGTAATTTACTTACATATACTTTGGAACTGGCATAGTCCGTTCAATACTTAATTTTTGAGCATACATATTGTAATTCATTTACATATACTTTGGAACTGGCATAGTCCGTTCAATACTTAATTTTTGAGCATACATATTGTAATTCATTTACATATACTTTGGAACTGGCATAGTCCGTTCAATACTTAATTTTTGAGCATACATATTGTAATTTACTTACATATACTTTGGAACTGGCATAGTCCGTTCAATACTTAATTTTTGAGCATACATATTGTAATTCATTTACATATACTTTGGAACTGGCATAGTCCGTTCAATACTTAATTTTTGAGCATACATATTGTAATTCATTTACATATACTTTGGAACTGGCATAGTCCGTTCAATACTTAATTTTTGAGCATACATATTGTAATTTACTTACATATACTTTGGAACTGGCATAGTCCGTTCAATACTTAATTTTTGAGCATACATATTGTAATTTACTTACATATACTTTGGAACTGGCATAGTCCGTTCAATACTTAATTTTTGAGCATACATATTGTAATTCATTTACATATACTTTGGAACTGGCATAGTCCGTTCAATACTTAATTTTTGAGCATACATATTGTAATTTACTTACATATACTTTGGAACTGGCATAGTCCGTTCAATACTTAATTTTTGAGCATACATATTGTAATTCATTTACATATACTTTGGAACTGGCATAGTCCGTTCAATACTTAATTTTTGAGCATACATATTGTAATTCATTTACATATACTTTGGAACTGGCATAGTCCGTTCTATACTTAATTTTTGAGCATACATATTGTAATTCATTTACATATACTTTGGAACTGGCATAGTCCGTTCAATACTTAATTTTTGAGCATACATATTGTAATTCATTTACATATACTTTGGAACTGGCATAGTCCGTTCAATACTTAATTTTTGAGCATACATATTGTAATTTACTTACATATACTTTGGAACTGGCATAGTCCGTTCAATACTTAATTTTTGAGCATACATATTGTAATTCATTTACATATACTTTGGAACTGGCATAGTCCGTTCAATACTTAATTTTTGAGCATACATATTGTAATTCATTTACATATACTTTGGAACTGGCATAGTCCGTTCAATACTTAATTTTTGAGCATACATATTGTAATTTACTTACATATACTTTGGAACTGGCATAGTCCGTTCAATACTTAATTTTTGAGCATACATATTGTAATTCATTTACATATACTTTGGAACTGGCATAGTCCGTTCAATACTTAATTTTTGAGCATACATATTGTAATTCATTTACATATACTTTGGAACTGGCATAGTCCGTTCTATACTTAATTTTTGAGCATACACATATTGTAATTCATTTACATATACTTTGGAACTGGCATAGTCCGTTCAATACTTAATTTTTGAGCATACATATTGTAATTTACTTACATATACTTTGGAACTGGCATAGTCCGTTCAATACTTAATTTTTGAGCATACATATTGTAATTTACTTACATATACTTTGGAACTGGCATAGTCCGTTCAATACTTAATTTTTGAGCATACATATTGTAATTCATTTACATATACTTTGGAACTGGCATAGTCCGTTCAATACTTAATTTTTGAGCATACATATTGTAATTTACTTACATATACTTTGGAACTGGCATAGTCCGTTCAATACTTAATTTTTGAGCATACATATTGTAATTCATTTACATATACTTTGGAACTGGCATAGTCCGTTCAATACTTAATTTTTGAGCATACATATTGTAATTTACTTACATATACTTTGGAACTGGCATAGTCCGTTCAATACTTAATTTTTGAGCATACATATTGTAATTCATTTACATATACTTTGGAACTGGCATAGTCCGTTCAATACTTAATTTTTGAGCATACATATTGTAATTCATTTACATATACTTTGGAACTGGCATAGTCCGTTCTATACTTAATTTTTGAGCATACATATTGTAATTCATTTACATATACTTTGGAACTGGCATAGTCCGTTCAATACTTAATTTTTGAGCATACATATTGTAATTCATTTACATATACTTTGGAACTGGCATAGTCCGTTCAATACTTAATTTTTGAGCATACATATTGTAATTCATTTACATATACTTTGGAACTGGCATAGTCCGTTCAATACTTAATTTTTGAGCATACATATTGTAATTTACTTACATATACTTTGGAACTGGCATAGTCCGTTCAATACTTAATTTTTGAGCATACATATTGTAATTCATTTACATATACTTTGGAACTGGCATAGTCCGTTCAATACTTAATTTTTGAGCATACATATTGTAATTCATTTACATATACTTTGGAACTGGCATAGTCCGTTCTATACTTAATTTTTGAGCATACACATATTGTAATTCATTTACATATACTTTGGAACTGGCATAGTCCGTTCAATACTTAATTTTTGAGCATACATATTGTAATTCATTTACATATACTTTGGAACTGGCATAGTCCGTTCAATACTTAATTTTTGAGCATACATATTGTAATTCATTTACATATACTTTGGAACTGGCATAGTCCGTTCAATACTTAATTTTTGAGCATACATATTGTAATTCATTTACATATACTTTGGAACTGGCATAGTCCGTTCTATACTTAATTTTTGAGCATACATATTGTAATTCATTTACATATACTTTGGAACTGGCATAGTCCGTTCAATACTTAATTTTTGAGCATACATATTGTAATTCATTTACATATACTTTGGAACTGGCATAGTCCGTTCAATACTTAATTTTTGAGCATACATATTGTAATTTACTTACATATACTTTGGAACTGGCATAGTCCGTTCAATACTTAATTTTTGAGCATACATATTGTAATTCATTTACATATACTTTGGAACTGGCATAGTCCGTTCAATACTTAATTTTTGAGCATACATATTGTAATTCATTTACATATACTTTGGAACTGGCATAGTCCGTTCAATACTTAATTTTTGAGCATACATATTGTAATTCATTTACATATACTTTGGAACTGGCATAGTCCGTTCAATACTTAATTTTTGAGCATACATATTGTAATTCATTTACATATACTTTGGAACTGGCATAGTCCGTTCAATACTTAATTTTTGAGCATACATATTGTAATTCATTTACATATACTTTGGAACTGGCAAAGTCCGTCCAATATTTAATTTTTGGTCATACAGATAGTATATTTAGTATTACCTATGGTTATTGTTAGCTACTAGTATAACTATATGCCTATAATCATTAGATTTAACTTACGCAATTTATACATTTTTTTTCCGTTGGCTTTGCCAAGGTTGTCATTTTGATTCGGTTACAAATACAGTTTTTTTGTGGTAAGTTTGGATAATTGTTTTCTTTATTCCTATCACTTTGCTAGGTTTAGGATAGGAAGATTACTTATGTTGAGTAGAGACCTAGCTGGCGCCCATATTTTTCAGAATCCGGAATTGTGTAATTTGACTCACACCCACTCATTGTCTGGGTTAGTTGAAGGCCTGAGAGGTTGTCACCGGAACAACCGGACTTACCTGTAACCCATAGGTGGTTTTGTTTAGTAACCAATTTGGGCGGTTACAATATTACTACCCAAAATTAATTGCTTTCTTGAAAAGACAAAATCAGGGATATAAACCTAATAATACAAAAACCTTCTCAAGAGAAGAAGTGAATAAATGTTTACTAGAAGCCCCCGATGATAATTATTTATTAATGAAGAAGTAAATATATTAAGAAAATAAAAGTTAAACGGCAAATATTATAATAGAGCTACATCAATACACTATGTTCATGATTCCGCAGATCTTGCATGCTAGTCTCGGTAGCGCAACGTGTTTGCGCACAGATCACTGTTCATTATAGGCCAGTAGGTGTTGGTTCGAATTCCGGCGTGGACAGCTTTTTTTTAATTCTTTCATAAATACATAATTTAAAAATAACTTGTTATTTGAGGGAGGCGGAAAAATCATTTGTATAATATGGGGGAAAAGCGCCTTTTCCACTTTCCCCCCTTGTTATACAAATAGCTATTGTTACACTTATAACAAAACATATTCTTTGTCGTGGAGTAAGTAAGTAGGTACAATAGGCGCATCATATGCGCACTATTGATAGTATTCAAACAACAAACTAAAACTTTTAGAGGTTGAAAAGCAGCGCTCGTGCGATGTAATCAAAAGAATAAGGATACGACCGTAACAATGGTAATATTTTTAAATGTATTGAAATGTTAGGAAAATTCGATCTCTCAATGACTGAACATATACGACGCGTAACGAATGAAACGGATTCCAAAACTATGCAGACTTATCTTGCGGAGATAAAATCTAAAATGAAATAATTCACACACTCGTTAACCAAATTCAACATTTTATTTTAAATTTATGTCGAATTAATAGTATTTTTCAATCATACTGGATTGTACTCCTGACATTTCACACGTAGAGCAAATTTGTATTAGGTACAATAAGTGTTGGGACTTTAGGGTAGTGTAACCATAGTAATACATTTTGTGATAGTTTTGAAGAGAGTTGTCGAAGAAAATATAAAAAGGCTGTCGTAACATTATTTTCTCTATTAATAAGCCTAGGCCCAATGAATCAGGGTACATTTGGTGGAATTCAGGGGTCTCCAAAACTTCTTTTTTTTTTAACATCTATTGTCATTTTACAATCTACTTCATCACAAGAGTATTTCGTAAAAGGGTTGTATGTTATCGAGCTTGGAAGGAAATATCCATTGGCATTTTCACTTATACAACACTAATCACTAGGAAAAAGATCTTCGGGTCAGTGTTATTTAATCTTCGGTTGGTTGGTCCATCATTGTACAAGTTTTGTATTTGTTTGTTTGGGTGGCTAGTCAGTCTCGTTTGGTAATTGGTGGAAACTGTTCTAATTACTTCTTTGACATGCGGGATTTGAAGGTCTTTATGGAGAGTTTGATTGCTAATGTACCAGGAAGCATTACCAATTGATCGCAGTGTTTTTATTCTGGTAGGTTTTGCACAACCCCACAGTTGCACACCATATGTCCAGATAGGTTTTAGCGTTACTTTGTATAGCGGCAGCTTGTTTTTAGTTGATAGTTTGGATTTTAGGCCCATTGGCCAGTACATTTGTTTGGATTTGATAGTTGCCTTCTTTTTGTTTGTACATGTTTCCCAGGTTAAACCCCGATCTAGGTGCAGGCCCAGGTATTTCACATAACTTTTTACTGGTACTGGGACACCATCCATGGTAACTGGTGGGCAATTGTTGTGGCAGGTAGTGAAAGTCACCTGAGCAGATTTGGATTGGTTGATTTTAATTCTCCATTTTCTATACCAGGCATTCAATTGGTTCAGATGAGTTTGCATATAGAGTAGAATATTTCCTCAAGCAGCTTGCTTTTGCACTCATTGTACCATATTGTAAAAATAGAAGCCGGAATAATCGACTGCCACACGATATACAAAATAAATTGAAAAGAAAATTTGATAATGCTGGTGCTAAAGAACCTCAGAATAAAGAAAGTCCTCCAGATGTGGAATATGTCCTCGTGGCAGAGATAGAAAATGTCAGAAGAAATGCGTCAAGTGTGGAATTTGCCTCTGTTTAGAGCATTGTTTGAATTTTGTGCTGAATGTGCTGAATTGGACGATTGACTTTTTTATTTAGTATTCATATTTTAAACACTTTTTTGATTTTAACTGTTTAAATGTATCTTTGATTTCGTAAAATAAATCCTAAATTAGTTGTATTGGGTCAAGTTGCATTTTTTCACTCCTTTTTAATGTTACATTTTTTATGAAAATTGTTACTTTTGCGGAAAATAGGGTTACAAACGTTTAAAAAATATTATAGAATAATATCTTGGTTTTAAACCTAAAGGTCTGTTCATATTATCATGCACGTATCGTTTCCAGCACGTATCGTTTCAGTTCAGGAAAATATTGTAAATTTTTTTATATAAGTGTTTACATTTGAATTGTACAAATGCATTCATATTATCGGGCACGTACCGTATCAGGCACGTTACGCTTCCGTACAGAGAATGGAGAATTGGAGAATATTTGCCGGATGTCGTACATACGGAGCTTGTCTGAACGCATAATATGAATTACCATCAGTTCTTTTCCAGCTTTGTTTTCAGTTCGTAAGAAAATAGGTAAGTAATATTGCAAATAATTGTAGAATTAATTTTATGATTGATATAATTAAATAAATAATAAAGTAAATGTTAATATCTAATGGTATTTATGAAAATGTTCTCATTACATATAAAATATATATATTTTAGTGAAATTAAAAATGGATTTGGAAAAGTTAATTGAATTGGTCCGCAACGAAGAAATTTTATATAATTATAATGACAAGAATTATCATGATGCAGTGAAAAAAGAAAACATTTGGAGGGAAATTGCAGAAAAGTTAAATCAAGACGGTAAGTAAAAAAAACAACAACAAAATTTAAAGCAGTTTATTAAGTACTTAGTTTATGGTTGAAATAGATTAATTATATTTATCAATAATTGTTACAATATTATTGCCATTGAAGTTTGTCAGCGGGAGATTGAAAAAATGTTTTAAATGTGTCCCTAACATTAAATGCAATAAAGGAGGTATTTCCACCCTGTCTAGGTAAATAAGGTAATATAACCTTGTCTACAGTTTCAGGCTACAAATGTATTCTTCTATTGTATAATCGAAATTCCGAAAGCGTTTTCTACAACTCTTCTAGCCCTTGATAACCGATAGTTAAACTGTTGTTTTTCTATATCATCACATTGAGCTCCTGGATATGGCCTCATCAAATAAGTTTTTAAGGGAAACGCCTCATCACCAACAATCACATGTGACATATTCATTGTCATTCCAGGCAAAGGTTTATCCTCTAAGTGGCAAAGAGTTTTACTTTCTAAATATTTTTTCAACTTGGAATTGTGAAAAATGACCCCGTCGCTATTTTTCTCATAGCTTCCTATGTCCACAGCAATAAATGCATATTTAGCATCCACCAAAGCCATAAGGTTTACCGAAAAAGTTTTTTTTATAATTAAAGTATAGTGAGCCACTGTTTGCTGGAGCAATTATTTGGACATGCTTCCCGTCAATAGCCCCGATACAATTAGGAAAATTCCATATTTCCCAAAATTCTTTCGCTATTTTTTCCATTTCTCAATCGTAGGCTCAGGAATACATTCGGATTTCATAGTTAAAATAATTGCATCTGCTACTTCCAAAATAATTGAATTTATTGTAGAATGTCCAAGTCGAAAACTATATGCAATTGTTTTCATAGAATCTCCTGTAGCTAGATACCTAAAACATATATTGTATTAAGTACTTGTTAATTAATTATGCACTTGTGATAATTCTATTTTGTTAATTAAGTTCCATTATTTTTTTTTATTTCAACATTTCAGTAAAAGCTTGCAAAACACAGTGGAATGGATTAAAAGATGCATTTAGACGGCATCAAAAAAAGTTAAAAACCACAAGTGGTCAAGCCGCAACTAACACAAAAAAATGGAAGATTCAAGACGAAATGAACTTCCTCCTTCCATTTCTACATGATAGGACATCCGTTTGTTCATTGGAGCTTAACACGAATACTCAAGATTCCAAATTTGAAGATGCGGCTTTGTCAGAAATGGATGACACTGAGCCAAATTCATCTATTAATGAACAAATAGCCATTGAAAAATGTTGTCCGAAAAGAAGCTTAGTTGGGCAACAGAAAGTGCCAAAAGAAAAAATGGAGAAACTTCTGCATCTGCTGTGGTTATGGATTATCTTTTGAAAAATGAAGAAAAAGATGATGTGGAAGCCCTTTTTCATGGGTTGGCACAAACAGTAAAAAAGTTACCGCCATATTATCGTGCACTTGCAAAAGCAAAAGTATCGGCAATCGTTGGGGAAATTGAATTACAATCCATCACATCAAATACGTACACAGAGCCGTCACCGAACCAGGGCTATTCAAATTCAACCAATACTTCTATCGCTTCTACGCCAATGGCATCACCTTCTGAGAACATAGATGAAATTATGAAACGCCTGCATCCAATACTCAACGATATTATGAATCATTTTCACAGCTTTGAAATAATAATTAATAATACCTCAGTATAGTGAATATTAAAGTTTTTAAATTTTTTTTACTGTACAAATGTTTTTTTTTTATTCGATTATTCAACGTCGGTCTATTTCTGCGCAACTTAGGCTAATCACCGACGCCAGGAGCACTCTACCCCTAACCGGAAATTTTGCCGAATCCACTAGTGTTCCAACCAGTGGTAGGGATCTTTATCGAGCCCAACATCCATGGTCTCGGGACCTCGGTTTTACGTCTCATCCGAAAGACGGCATATCTCCATTATACCTCGTGCTCATTGGTGTAATGCCTGCGAGCTGTGATATGCTACTGACCCTAGTAATCTAAAGTGATTCGCTGCAGGCTGTACGGGCTCTACGACGGTATTTCCCCAGTGGTCACCCATCCAAGTACTAACCTCGCTCGACCATGCTTGGTTGTCATCATCGCATCAGAAGCGTTCCACTACAAAGCTGGGCCGACGCCCCTGTACAAATGTTAAAATGAGTTTTATTTTTGTTTAGTTTCAAGCATTCCAAAATAAATTTTGTTGTTAAATTAAATAAATTATCTTACCTTGAACATACAGCCAATTTTTCCTTGGGTGAAATAGCTTCTTTAAATGTCGTATCTTGTTTTTTGATAAGTGGAGTAATCATCTTTTCAATGTAATCATCTTTTCAATGTTATCAAACTGCATTCTATTCATTCTAAAATATCCGTAATATTTAGCATCATCATCAATTAATTCCTTGTATAAGGTCCAAAATTCTCCTTCATCTTTCCTTTTTTTTTAACATAGGGTGTATTGCAAATATTTTTGATATTTTCTTGTCTTCATCTTCTTCATCCAATAATAGTGCAATTGCACACAATTTTTTATGGCTCAACATACTGAACCGAACTGAACTCAAACGGTTTGTGTCGTACAATGTGTATGCTTGGTCCGTTTGCTGGAACCGAAACGATAGGTGCTGGAAACGATACGTGCATGATAATATGAACAGACCTTAAAAGGGATGATAAAGACAACTTTTTTATTGTCTTACTCAAATGAAATAAAAAAAAAAGATTTACACCTAAAAAAAATTGAGGTTTCTTTCACCCCACAACACCAACCATGTTACAAAAATCCACCACACTGACGCCGGGTTAATTAGAACAGAAAAAACCAACAACCCCTACCAAGTACACGAAATGAGTCATGACTTGTTTTATGACATAAAAAGTATACCTCCAGAAATTGGGCACAATTATTCAAAAGCTACAGGCAATAATATTTTTAAACTCACGGAAGCTAAAGTGTTACAAGTAAAGAGTTCATGTCCTGGTGCCTTTTTTTACAAAAACTCGTATAAAGAAAATAACTTTAAAAAAGTTGAAATTGCCAAAAAATAACTAGATCTAATAAAAACTCACCAGACTTCAACTAAAATTATAAAATTGATTTAAAAAGAGCTTATAAGAAAAAATTGCTATTTCCGAAAAGAAGAAGTTGGGGTGAATTACTATATTAAAAAAATCACTCCGAAGTTTTACGACGATTTTTATGTTAGTCTTTAATATTTATATTATGTGAAAAAAGATCAACGATATGATAAAAATCTTCGTAAGTCATGTATTTTGTTAAGCATTGAATTATTATTTTAGTTATTTTTTTTGGTTTTCATACGGTTGATTACTGAAGTTTAGCAAAAACAATGTTTTAGTTATTTTTTTTTTATAAAGTTTCTCATTAGAAATAAGCGCAAAATATCTCACGATTGGTCGGGTATTTTTTTTCAGCAAGAAGTTTGTTATAGTTAAGGTTAAAAATGTCTTTGCACATCTGTCAACATCTTTGTTTTGACATTTTGGGTAAAAATAAAAATATATTTTCGGTTAATTTTGTTGCCGTTTTTGTTTTGAAATATAACCATAATTTAACTTTTTTTTGAGAATAACGACACATTCATGTAATTTTCTTTTAATTTGTTTAAAAAAAATTATTGGGACTACAATGAGTTTTTTTTTAATTTCAATAAAGAATGTTATATATACCTAAAATGCGATTTAATAATAGTGAAATTAGTAAAAAAATGTTGATTCAGAATATTAACTTATATCTATTGTAAAAAACTTTAATTCATTCTTCTGAAAATTTGCGATTTTTGAATTGTTTCACTGTTCTAGAGAACCACCGATATGTACAAAATGTGCTGCTGTCTGACCTACTTTCGCACTCTTATAATGAGATGGTACGAAAGGTAATACCTGCTCTTTGCAAAATGCAGTATCTAAGATTGTATACAGGGTGGATCGGAACTATCTTTGAGAAAAAATTCGTTACATTAACTGCTAAAATATCAATGGTCAGGAGAGGAACATTCATAGATCCTTTTGTGCTCACCCAAGATTGTCTACAGATATCTTTGAGTTAATAAAAATAGAGGCCAGTAAATGATAAAACTATTAATAATCAAGGTATCCAAAAATGCAAAGGTAATCCTTCGAAAAAATT
Source organism: Lochmaea crataegi (assembly GCA_947563755.1). Classification (NCBI taxonomy): domain Eukaryota; kingdom Metazoa; phylum Arthropoda; class Insecta; order Coleoptera; family Chrysomelidae; genus Lochmaea; species Lochmaea crataegi. Next base: position 45,685,928 of record OX387429.1, read on the forward strand.
TTATATTACAAAAGGTATTAGATTTACGGTTTAAAATATCAATCAAAATTTAGTCACTAAGAATTCACAACAATGATCCAAAACGACCCATTATTAATATTTATAAATCACTATCTCCTTAATTCTAGGAACGATCACACTCATCATAGACATTTATATCGGATTTTCCAAACAAACCGAAAATGCGTGTAAATCCCCATAAGAGATTTTTAATTTGCCGTTTATTGTTAATTCCGATATAAATAAGAGTGATCGTTACTAGAATTAGAAGAGTGAGTAGTTAAAAATATTTTTACCAGAAAATATGCAAGGTTAGGTTTGCAAAACATTTTTAAGTAAGTGTAGGTAAACATAATTGAGGTTATGTGTATTAAGTTTCTTATATTTTATTTAAAAATAATGGGAATTATGGTTTTCTTTTTCCAGGTTTACAGTGTGAGTTCCGAAAGGGTAATATGTTTTGTACCTGGCTGTAATCATTATAGGGATAAAAATACTTGCAAGTTTTCCTGCAAATACAGCCGGAAAAATGAATGGATATCTTTAATTAGGTACTTATATTATCTTTTAATGATAAGTATGGTTGAGCTATGGTTCGGACAAGAAGGAACTCACTTTTCACTATCTGGAGTTAATTTTCCTTCCATTCATATATATCTCTCATAAATCCCAGATCATAGTTTTTTCCTGGACTTGATATAAGATTGTTCAGTTAGTGGTTCTGCTGATCTTTCTATATCCATAGGGGAGACTGAGGATACATTGGATAAGTGGATAAAATGGACACCTTCAAATTTTCCGCCTAAATTGCGGTACTGCTGCCACAGTGCGAGCATTCGAGTGTTCTTTTGGCGAATAATCAGTTTGCTAATGCTCATTGCCATGTAAAGAGGCCTGTCGTTTTCATAGCGAATTTTCGTTTATTTAAGGTTTTGTTATAGGATTTAAGGTAAGTGCTAACGTTTTGCAATGCTTTCGGTTATGTATTTTTTTAAATGCGACCTTGAGACTACATAATGTGAGTTATTTAAGAGCCATTCATGTTCATATCTTCTTAAAATAGTTTTTGATTTTTCAAATAAATATAAAAAAATAATAAAATATAAATAGGGGATATAGTGGACAGTGTCCGCTGTATCACCAACTTGTCCATTTGTCAACTCCTACAAGCAACTCTCCGTGCATTATCATTTTTTTCTCAGATGGTCAGAGTCTACAAAAAAAAAACCAACAGGGAATTCTCTGAAGGCGATATTCGAAAGGCAGTCGAAGCCTCAGAAAAGTGGCTGACCTCCATAATGTTGAAAAGTCCCCGTTAGCAATTTACGTAAAAAAAGCAAAGGAAAATGAAATTAAAATTATTTCATTTAAGCCAAACTTTAAAAATCGACAGATATTTCCTGATACTATGGAGAAAATACTAGCACAATATCTACAGAAAAGTTCCAGTATGTTTTATGGATTCACGCCCAAAAAAACCAGATAGTTAGCCTTCCAGTTTGCAATAAGAAATTCATTGAAAGTCCCAGATTCATGGAAAACAAGTGAAATGGCAGGTTCAGAATGGTTCTCGGCTTTTTTGCGGCGAAATCCAACTTTGTCAGTGAGAAAACCAGAAGCCACATCTCTTGCTCGAATGACTGTGTTCAACAGAACCGTTGTGGGTGAATTTTTTTATAAACTCGGAAAAGTGACCGAAAGACCCAATTATCATCCATGTTAGATACATAACTTAGACGAAACTGGGGTGACAACTGTACCACAAGTTGAAAAGGTTGTTGGAAAAAAAGGTGAAAACAGGTTGGCCAAGTTACGTCCAGATAGCGCGGCGAATTGGTAACGCAAGTTGGAATTATATGTGCAAATGGGAACGCATTACAGGTATGTATGGATAATCCGAACCCCCTATAATCCAAACTACTCTATAATCCGAACGCCCCAATAGCGTAAAATGATATCCATAATCTGAACACCCGAATTCCGTAATCCGAACTAATCAGTGAAGGCTTTTATAATCATTGCCCACCACTTTTTGTGGAGGAAATGTATTTTTGTATGGTTAAGAAAGGTATCTGTAAACCGAACTAGTTCGGATTATAGATATCACTTATTATGAATTCTATAATCCGGAAGTTCTGGTAATCCGAACGGGGTCTGCCAACTTTCTGTTCGGATTATCCATACATTACTATACCACCTATTTGGGTTTTTCCTAGAGTGCGTTTCGATGAACATCGTATGATGTCAGGGGCAATGCAAGGATCCATGGGACTGGTATACAAATCTGGGTGGATGACGTCAGAGAATGTTTTCAAAGTTCTGGAGTTCTTTAAAAAAATGTTAGATGCTCTAAGGGAAAACCCAGTATTATTAATATTAGACAACCACGAATCACACCTTGGTATTGAGGGAATTTATTTCTGCAAACAAAATGGAAAAACAATCCTTACACTGCCCCCTCATACTTCCAATAAATTGCAGCCACTAGAAAGGTCTGTGTTCGGCCCCTTCAAAAAATATTTGAGCGAAGCAGTGCACACTTGGATGTTATCCCATCCTTATGAAACTCTTTCTATTTATGCATTACCTAAGATAGGCTCCAAAGCCTGGGATCGAGCAGCTACACCTGAATCGATCAAGTCAGGTATTCGCAAAAGTGGAATTGTTCCAGTAGACAAAAATATATTTCAAGACCATGAATATTTGTGCTCTTCCGTCTGTGACCGTCCAGCTCCAAATAATGAAGAAAAAACTAAAAATATCAACACAAAAAGTACCCCACCAACAAATAAAGACGTTTCTTCTACTAGTAGCATTTTACTAGAAGCATGTAACGAAACACAAAGTACCCACCAACAAATATGGGCGTTCCTTCTACCAGTGGGCACTTTACCAAATTTAAATAACGATGGAAGCACATCGACTTATTTTATTCCCCCCGATTTATTTACTCCATACCCAAAGGCTGGTCCGAGAGAAATAGCTTCGAGAGCAAGGAAGAGAGGTAGATGCATGATTGCTACCGATACTCCGGAGAAGGAGGAGCTAAAAAATCGAAAAAAGTCACCAGCATTAAAAAAAGTTTACGCTTCAAAGAAGAAAGTCCTCGTTGAAAGTTCTTCATCTGAGAGCGATGGAATAGATGAAAATATCACACAGGATTCATCTTCAGAATGGGACGGATTTGAACAAGAGGAGGACAAGGACATAAATAATGCTGAGGAAGGTGACTTTATGGTTGTAAACGTTCCTGGGAAAACTGCATCATCTGGTAGAAATTATGTTGCTCGAGTACAACGCAAACTTCGGGATGGATTTGAAGTTCGTTTTTATAAAAGGCTTATTCCATCAAATGGATTTCAAATAACGGAGGAAGATTCTTCTCTTATATCTAACGAGTAAGTTGTTTCAATACTCCCAAAGGCAACAGAAGATACACGATCGCGCTTCAAAAATATGATATATTTTAACGTAGATCTTACCGAGGTTAGTTTGCATAAATTTGAGTATTTTCTCCAAGACTTTCCAAGACTTTGCAAGATTTTTCATTTAATCTAGTTTTGTTTAGAAGTTTATTTAGTTTTTTGCAATAGTTCTATGTATGTGATATATTTTTTATTTATATAATGTATATTTTGTGATTTCTGGTTTTGAAATAAATACCTTCTTGATTTGTTAGGTTCTAAATAAGAAATTTCAGTTAAATCAGCATATGTCCAAGGTATCCCCTCAGCATGTCCATTGTTGCCCCAGATCTGAGGATAGACTGGACAATTGCCTACTAGTTTTTCGAGCCTTACCAAAGTCAAAGTACTTGGTTTAGAAATAGCATTTAAACAAAATAACGTTACTAATGGTATGAAAAAATATCTGTAGGTGGATTACCTACAGAAAAAAATATCACTAAAAAATCAAAAACTGTCCAATATATCTTCAGTCTCCCTTAGTATGAAATAAAATTTTATAAAACAAGAGGTAACCATCAAAACATTCACTAATCTGTAGCTGTAATTTTCTCATGACTGAAAGAATGGACCAACAGTATTTGAGTTCAACAACAAGAAGAAATTGAAGTTTGATCTCTTGAGAAAGTGGTATGTATACTTGATTAATAGCATTGTCTTCAGAAAATAATAATTCATATAAAATAAATGTATGGATCTCTAAATATGCTCTTTTCACGATAAGAAGGATTTAACAAAAATTATTGTGTGAGTTTTCCTTTTTTGCAGAAAGCGAAGACTGAAATGCATTGTTTATGACACTGCACAAAACTGGACACACTTGATAAAAAATATAATGCAGACTAGAAAGTTAAGTTGCTGCCTAGAACTGATCAGTTGCTAATGAATTAATTTGATGCAGTTGAGATTAAATCTACCACATGAGAATTTGGCTCTTTAATTGGACGGCGTTATGCAAAAAGCTACCAACCCACAAAATGTCTGATTTGGATTTAGAATGATATTCCCTGTTTTGCAAAAACCTATCAACCCTCAGAAAATGCTAAGGCCTTGAAAATATACAACAAACTACTCTACAGTATGAGTTTGCCCCATAGCTTGTATCGCAGAATGCAGCCAAGTGGGTTGGCCGCATTCTGCAATTTGTGCTGAACGCACCCAAGTGGGTTGGTAGGTTTTTGCAAATTTTAGGTTCACAGTATTGTGACATAAGATGTCAGTTTGCATTAGTCTTTCAAACAAGACAGACTAGTCGATGCGTTGTTACTAAAGTAATTATTATTAGTATTTGTGTTAATCCCTCTTAAGTTAGTGTGTGTGAAGATATTTTAGAATTTGAATTTTCTACTATAATGTATAGTAGTCGTACCTCTAAAATTTTAGAGGCCGCCCTAAGCAAGGCAAATCATGGTAAGTTAGATAAATATATTTTTTCACTACTAGCCTCTGAACCTAACTTTATTGACTTTTGTTGAGGTAGTAAAGTTGTTCATTATTAACCAAGGTAGAAAAATACAGAGCCTACTTGATTATAACTAAATCTCAATCCATTTGACAGAATGTGAGTTTAACTGATGCGAATACAAAATGAAAATAGTTATTTACATTACAAGCTGCGAAAGCTTACTTTTAGGTGCGAGGTGTATTCAAATAGCCGAGGTGAAGCGAAGCGTAGCCGAGGTTATTTGAATACTTCCGAGCACCTGAAAGGGCTTTTGCAGCGTGTAATGTATTAAATTTTTCATTCTTCCCCCGATTTTATTATTAAAACACACAATTTAAAGTTGCAAAAAATTCTCTGTAGACTGTAATAAAATGGGTAGAAGGCGTGAGTTAACGTTACTTTGGTAACATTCGTGTCAACAAAAACTAATATTTTGACAGTTGTCAAATAATTATTCTTCCATAACGTCTACATCTTTTAAGTTTAATATTTGGCTAGAATCTAGTTAAAAATGAATTCCATTGAAGAAGCAGCAATTATTGCGTGCAGAAGTTTGTTACCGAAAAACCTAAAGACCGTTACAATCAAGCCTATGAAAATTTCATCAAATGGTGTACAACGAAAGATGTGTCCACAATAACTGAAGATGTATTATTGGTATTTAAATCGACAAGCAAGTCAAAATTTCCAGTGACGTTGCTATCAAACAAGATTTCGATCAACATTTGCCGTTAAATCTTTCAGGAACATACAACAATTGTAATTTTACATTTAATTTCCAATCTAAATAAATATTTGACATTTTATTTGTTCGTTGTTCAGGGCACGAAAGTTTTTCATACTTAGCAACCGATTTTATTTGTTCGTTGTCCAGGACACGAAAGTTTTTCATACTTAGCAACCGATAACCTAGCATGTTTTACTTTCGCTTTCGCTTGCGTATTTAAAATAAAAAAGTCAATTTTCGTAGGGGGGAGAATGAAAAATATTTTTCCTTACTTATTTAATGGTCATATCCACCTACCTTTTCAAAAATGGAAATCAATTGACTTATCAATGCAGTTTTCATAGCGATTTCTACAAAACAATATTATTTATTGGATAAATGTGTTATCGGTTGCCTTCGTTTTGCACAGCTGACATGCCATGTGTCATGTGAAACGAGAGTGACTAGTGACCCGCCCAAAATTTTTATTAGTTTTAAAAACTAATATTTATGAAAATAAAATGCTAGTAGTGAAAAAATGCTATATGAGCCACGGTAGCAAAGTGTATTGAAATATCGGTCTTTAATGGACCTCGACAATAATACGTCACTTTTCTACCTTAGCGCATTACTATTACCTGTGTTTCAAAGAATATAATATGTATTTTAATGATAAGTGGTAGCCTAAAACAAAGCGATTTTATTTAATAAAATGATTATAGTGAATTTCACTTTCTTTTAAGTAAAAATGTATAACTTTTAGTTTGTTTACGTTTTTGGCCAATTAGCTCTCAACAATAAGTTAGGAAAATACTATTCTTTGATAACCTACTGATATTTGTTTAACCTTTCAGGTTCTCAAACTGAAAGTTTGGAAGAATTAGTTCAAAAAAATGCCAGAACTCGCCTCTGATACGGCTCGTATGGTGAATATGAACGGCACCCATCAAGAGTTTTTAGGAGCTCACGCGAAGAATGGCCTGTCTGTAGTTATTTCGTGTGGTACGCCTGATGTACGGTGAGGAACGCTATATTTTTTTGTAGCGAGGTAAGGCCAGAGACAACCAACGAGACGGGTATCTTTATAGGAGAAATTGTTCGGTGGCCCATATGACTTCGATCCTTTTCTGTTTCATCAATCTGAGCATAAATTTGTCTCTTTTCCATAGTCAAAGGCAGCGCAGAGGGAGCTAAGATCGTTATTACTACGTTGCCATATCGTTAGAAAATGATGACATTTATCTATATAATTTGAAAAATGTATTGCTAAAATGCTGCAAATAATATATTTTAGATACATAATAGAATAGAGTGAAACCATTTTTGATTAAATAATATCCCAAAACAAAGTTAGATATCGAAGGCGAAAAAATATGGCAGCAGCTTATGAAGAGCGAATACCGGACCGGAGCCATTTTGTTTATTGTCACGTCATATCATATGTCTGTTTGACTTTGTTCAACGTGTTTTGTTTGTGCTTTTAATTTTTGTTTCGGTTTTCGTTATCTCCAGCAAGAAGCTTCGTTCTGATAATAGAGTTAATATTTTTAAGAACAATGGTGTGTTGTTTCATTTGTGGTTGCAGTGAACTGGAATTTCCCAAAATGCATTATTTTCCAAGAAATGTCGACAAGTAAGAAGTTCACAATACCTAATACTAAATCTTATCAATGAACGTAATTTATTGCACAAAATAAATACAAAATAAAATCAAAATTCCTTGTAAATCAAATAACTCATTGCTTGTTTTCTTCTGTAATAGTATTTGATATTTTTAAAATTGATGAACATCCAAAAATGAAAATTTAGATTAGTAATTATTTTATATCTTTTTAGATGCCAAATATGGTTCCAACATTTAGGTTTTCCCTATCCCAACATGGAGTTGAGAAACTATAGGATTTGTAGTAATCATTTTACTACAAATGATTATGTAAACACCAATGATTGGAAATTGAAAACTGATGCATTACCAGTCAAGTTCACTGTGTCTGAGGCAGATCTCAACATTATGAATATGGAAGAAGGAGGTGAGTTGATCAAATTGTTTTTCAATGCTTTTACTGAATCATATTTCATGAATGGCACTTAATTGTTAAAGAAAAACTGCACAATCACTAAGAAATAAATTTTTCAATTTCTGATATCCAAGAAAGAGAAATTCAGGTGTCAGGTAATATAGAAGTAGAAGAGACATCTGTTGACTCCAAAAGTAAGAAGATCAATATTTAGAGGAATTCCAAATGTTTGTAGATATTCATCGAGTCCGCGAAAACAGAGACTAATGAATGTAATTGAGAGCAAGGAGTCCAGCATCAGACGTCTGAAAAAACTTGCTAAAGCTAGAGCACATAACATTAGGGACTTATGCAAACTTAATGATTCAGGAGTGGTAACGAACTTGTTCAAGGATTTACCATCCTCAACTGCCAACTTTTTGATCTCCCAGATACGGTGCTCGAAAAAAGCTCCTAAAGGGAGAAGATGGACAATGGAGGAAAAAATTCAAGCATTGGCTTTGTTGAAAAGAGGTCCGAAATGATATAATTTGTTGAGGAAAATGGTTGCTATGCCTTCAAAAAAAACATAACTTAATCTGCTCCAACAGGTACCTTTTGAAAGTGGAGTTAATGAACATATGCTCCATCATATTGATCAATCAATAAAAAATGATGATGATCGTTTATGTTCAATTTTAATGGATGAAATTGACATTAAAGAGCATATCCAATATGATGCACACGCTGACAGAATCCGAGGATTTGAAGAACTCACTGGTGAATCCTCCAAAAAAGTGGCTAGTAAGGCACTGGTGTTCATGGTGAAAGGACTGCAGCGTAACTGGAAACAACCAGTAGCCTATTATTTTTCAAATGGAGCAGTTTCTGGAACCAAATTGGCAAAAATAATTGTTGAGGTGATTGAGGCATGTCAGTGCATTGCAAATATAAATATTGTTGCAATAATTAATGATTGTGGTAGCAACAATGTGAATGCTATGAAAGATCTTGGATCTTCAATACTTGAGCCATTCATAAAAGTTGGAGGACAGACCATTTTTAATGTTTACGACCCACCTCATTTGCTAAAATGTACAGCATCCCTTTTTAGGAAGTACAATGTGGAACTTGAAGTCCCCACCTACCAGAATGCTGTGCTGCAAGCACAGTTCAGTGACATAAGGAAAGCCTATGACATAGATTCAAAGTCACTGTAACCTTAAAAATTGAGCTCAAGTCCAAATAAGAATAAAGTTATAAAATTTAAATAATTAAAAAAAAAGTGCAAAATTATAAATTAATTTGTCTACTTGGTTACATAAGTTTCGGTTGCTCCGGTGACAACCTTAGGCATTCGACGTCGCTCAAAACGGAGGTAGGGGTGGATCCCTCTTATTGATCTTCCGGACAAAATAGTAGACAACTTGTGTGGGCGCCAACTGAGTTTTCCACTTTGGCCTAGCACGACTAATCTCCCCCGATAACCCAGTAAAACAAGGGATGAAAATAAAAGGCAAACCTCAGCTTATGTTTCTTCTAATATCTAAATAAAAAAACATCTAATACCCTTAAGGGATATATTTTACAATTAATAGCTAATGTGAACCCTAGTAAATGTCCCCCCACTTAAAGAAAATAGTGTGAACCTCTGTAACACATAAAAAAAAACCCAAATGATTAACAATTAAATTCCAACATATACCAGTTAATTGACCTATGTAGTGGGAAATTAATAGGGCTGTTCAAGTGAACCAGTAAATAAGAACGTATTAATTATATGTTCTATAAACGAACCTGAAAAGTAGCGTACGGTTTATAAAATCAATTCCATACAAGGCGACACCCTAGTCAAGGCGTTGGTACCAAGGCAGAGACGCATGCGCAAGTGGATAAAATTATGAAAATTAAATTGTGAAAATTCACCGCAAAATATTAATTTCCACCATTACAATTGCATAATAAAATAAATCAGTAGGAACTACCTAGCTAATGTATATACATGTTGGCGTAAAGCCTAAAATAAAAATAAGTGAATAACTCAGAAAAACCCCCGATACCGGTTTACCCTCAATGTGGTCTTATTCAAGAAGTTGTTGGAAAGTAGCAGCAAACTGCAGAAGACATCACAATCTATCTACCAGGTAGACTCCCAAATGTCCCGAAGTGTGTATCTGGAGGGTGGTAAGTATACCCTGGCCCCACAGGTGAACCCTTAAAAATTAAAACAGGTATCAGCTAAAAACTGAGCCTATACAGGAACCAATCAAACACCTCGACAAGTTAAGCTTGTCTCGGCCTATGCCAGAAGCTAATTTATAAGAATTTACAAGTAACGTACAAATCAAAATCAACCCCAAATTAACTTAATCAAACCCGCAAAGTAGTCATAAGGCCTACTTACAATCAACAGTGTCAGCAACAGTATACTACACTGAATTTAAATCAAATAATCAGAATGCGATAAGCATCTAAAATAAACTGTTTTTGGTCATAGCCAGGGTAGGTTTGAAGAACCACCCACGAATTATAGTATTCGTTAGACTAAAGCGGGCAAAGAAAACAAAATATACACAGGGTAACAGAATAGACTGTCTTAATCAAAAATTTACAATCAACAGGTAGTATTTTACCACCAACTGTTTTAACTACAAAAACTACAAATCTATGAGACATACCTTTTCCAAAAAGGGTCCAATACTCAAAATTTTCCTCTTACTGGACGGCTACCAACAAATAACGAACCAACAACAGCATGTGGCGCACCTTCAATTTCAAAACTTCAACGTTGGCGATTTCCTTTAAATAGTGATAAATACATAGTGATGCGAAATCAGTAAGTAGAGAAAATACTTACAATCGTTTTAGTGCAACAAATCCCCTATAAGGGTGGGTGAAAACGGCTTCCAGAACAGGACGGAATTCTTCAACAATACGAACTCCCGTAGAACCAAAATACTAAACCGTATATTCCACAACTAATTCAGAACGAGAACCTATAAATCCCAGCAGGGGATGACTATCCAGTCATTAACAAAATTCAGATTCTAGTTCGATGCACTTTTGCTAACCATCTATCAAGTAGGAGCACACACCGGAAAGAAGGGTGACTGACACTTCCTCAACGTCAATACAGAATACTACCATAAAGAAACCTACCCGAAACATATATCCGAACTACACTGCTCACTACACCAAGCGTGTTCCGCACAGATCAAGTCATGAAGTGCTACACTTCCCTCTATGTGAGTCAATACGCATTCGCGAGTAAAACAGCCTACACTCCTGAGTAGCATCGATCAAACGCTCTAACGATTCCCTAAAACGGGGCGACAACATTTGTCTTTGGACTCGAAAGTCACAGAGCAAACGCCCTATCTCTGCCGACATCGGCGCGACAAACTAAGTTGTCTGTGGACTCTTCAAGTCACAGAGCATTGCTCTATCTATACCAACATCGGCGCGACAAACTAAGTTGTCTGTGGACTCTTTAAGTCACAGAGCCTCACCTAACATCAAGTACGACTACACTCAGCGGCATGACGAACGAACGCTTTTATCCAAGACACGACTGTCACGGCCAATTGTCAATGTCGTCCAATAAATAATTCGACTTTCTAAACAATAACAGAGAAAAATATAATATATATTATAAATTATTCAAATAAATTTGAGCAATAGATAGTACCACAATACCCTCCTGTCAAAGTAAACAAAGCAAGATCAAACACTCGGATTTAACATACAAAACACATGGCGATAACAGCTAATATAGATTATAAGTAGATGTTCAGAAAATATTCGAATGCCATCTTACATAGAAGATTTCTAACTAGTATGTATTTGCTTAAGCCAAAATATGGTAGATAAATGAAGAAAATATACCTCTAACTCAAAAGTAAGGTATGTCTATATAGATCAGTAAGTTTTATCAAACCTAATTACTACTTTAAATGTTTTAGACTTCAAGTCAAGGAGTCAGTAATAATTTATGACTGAACCCTAATAAACTTTAGCGTTTATCAAGCTGAAGTGGACAAAGTATTTGGACTACTGTGGCTACACCCCAAAGGTAATAAAATCAAAGCCAGAAACAAAATCAGTAGTCCCACGGTAACTTAAAACTAAAGTAAAATCCACAAGAGAAAACCCCTTACTACCCTTAATTATGAATTATAATATAACAAACAAAAAGAAACAACTAACATGAATCTATCTATACGGACATTCACCAGGTAGGCGCTAGTTTTATTATTTACATTACCTAGCGACAAAATATAAAATTGTTGTCATGATGTGAAGACAGGTTTAGTTACAGCCTGCACAGTTAACTTTCGTAACACTCGAAAATTGTTTTTAAAAATTTTAATTAACTTTCAAATTACACTTTTTTATTTTATAAATACACTTTTTAATTTAACACATACGAATAAAAACTCAGAATAACTTTATTATTTAAATTGAAATATTACTGAAAAATATAACTATTTTTACTAGCCTAATAATTTAGATAAAATATTGAATGGATAATGTTATAGAACTAATGCTTAAAACAAAGGTGTTTTCTTCTACTTATAGTTTTCTGGATGCTGAGTTGGCATTTCTATTATAAACGGTATCTATTGTGTACAGGAACGTAACTCCTCCATCCCTAGAAAGAAGCATAGCCTACAGGGTGTGCTTCTTAAATAACAAATTCTTCGTGAATTTCTTGTATCGGGGGATGTCTTCTTCGGTGAAGTCTTCTTAAGAATTTCCATAACCAATATAGACAGAAACAAAGGATTGTGGCAAAGATAAGAATGGTCCAAATACTGGAACGATTATAATAAACGGGAATCTTAATTTTCTCTAGGCTTTGTTTTTGAATTTCTAATTTATTTTGAAGCTCTTGTGTGGTTTTTAAATTGATAGAATTGAGATTTATTGGTGAAAAATAAGTATTGTTATTTGGAAGATTTTTGAAGTTGGATTTAAATTTTATTTTAGGAAGTTGAATATGGATGAAATTAATTTGGCTTTTTCTGGTAGATTGGAATATTATTGATTCTATTTCTACAATGCAATCTGGAGTGGATTCTAGTAGATATGTTCCCATAAGTGGTTTATTGATTTTTGAATTAGGACAGTCGATTGTAGCAATTTTTTCAAAAGGTACAGTTATGATCCATTTTCCATCGCTGATTCTAGTAGTCTGCATTTCTTGAAATCGAATTGGAAATGTTTCACATCTTGGAGGATTGGATTGAAAATTAATTAGTTGTATTTCGCAAGGGGCATCTTTGGTTATTAGTGATTTGTGGGCTGTTTCACAGATGTACTGATCGTCTTGAATATTTTGGCAGATTTTATCCATAAAGGAGAAACTTTCATCTTTTAGTGCCAGGAAAGGTTTACGGGGGAGGTAAAAATAGAATTCTGAGTGGTTTAAAGGAACTGGAATAGGAAACAATTGATAATAATGGTATACCTCTGATTCAACTACCGGTATCTCTAAAATGAAGGTTATTATTGGTCCAATAGAATAACTTTTGATTCCGATTAATTTTTCAAGTTTTAAAATATTATTTAGGTTAATTTCAAAAGGAAAAGAGCTACTGGTTGACAGAAAATTAATTTCTTTTATGGGTTTTATCAGATTTGTTGGATTTATTATTGAGTTATGTAATGTGTTTATTTTAGCGAAAGAGATAGCTACTTCTATTTTCTCAAAAATGTCATATATGGTCTGATATAGCATAGTAATTTGATTGATTACCAGAAATGTTTGAATATAATTATTGATATTATGTCCAAATATGATTAAATCTTCTAAACGCTTTTGTATCGTATTAATTGATATTTTTAAAGTTTCTTGATTGTGCGAAAT